>BMAU01019415.1:1317500-1572500 GCA_019973935.1 Trichonephila clavipes | reverse complement strand
AATATGAACTCCCCTGTTCAATTAGCAGAAAAATTAGAAGAATTCGAAGACTAAAAGGACTATGAAACAAAAATCGAGTAGTCCATTTGTGAAGAAACAAAAATTCAAATTCACAGAAAAGAATCGCAGATATGAAGCACCGAGAAAATTCGAGTATAACAGGAAAAATAAGAAGTTTCCAGCGTCAACAAATTACAACAAACATTACGAAGCCCCTGTTACCAAGTACAAATCTGTTCAAAGATATCAAGACAGCGCGCAGAAAGGGTATTACAACAAAAATTACGAGAAACACTCAAATCACAATGCTTCCAAGCATGCTCAGACGAACTGTTCAAAATCTCAGAAATTCAAAGAACCTCCAAAAGAAACTTGCACACACATCGTTAAGGAAGGTTTACGTACTAAAGAGATATTTTTTGGAAAGGTGAAAATCACGGCGCTCATAGACAGTGGTAGTACCGTAAGTTTGCTTCGAGAAAACACGAGCAGAAGAATAATGGATCCAACAAAATTATCGAAGAACAAGATGCTTCTCATAGGTATTGGTGAAGCACAAGTGACAACTATCGGTTCCTTTGAACATGAGTTCAAAATAGATGATGAAAATTACTCGTTAACTTGGCATGTTGTACCGGCTGATAAATTAAAATTCGAAGCAGTTATTGGATCAGATCTTTTGGAACAAGCATCGATAAGTTTTACTAAAGAAGGAGTTAAATTCAACAAATATGAGAATCATGCACAGCTTATGCAAATATCTGCTGAAAATCTTCAAGAAGAACTAGACCTACGTCATGCTGAAAATCGTCCAATCAAGAAGGAACTTGAAAAGTTAATTCAAGACTACAAGCCAGAAAAAACAGCATCTACCGACGTCACAATGAGAATTATTCTAAAAGACGAAGAACCAGTCTGTCAACCCCCTCGTCGACTAGCTTTCACAGAAAGACAAGAAGTAAACAAACAAATAGAAGAATGGCTCAACGAAGGCATTATACGTCCGAGTTCTTCGGAATATGCAAGTCCAATCGTAATGGTAAAAAAGAAAGATGGATCTTCGAGAATGTGCATTGACTACTAGAAAATTGAATCAGAAGCATGTGAAAGATAAATTTCCGTTACCTCTCATCGAAGATGTTTTGGACACTTTGCAAGAAGCAAAGGTATATTCTACATTAGATTTAGGCAATGGTTTCTTTCACGTCGATGTTGACGAAGATTGCAGAAAGTATACATCCTTTATCGTCCCAGACGGACAATTTGAATTCAACTGAGTTCCTTTCGGACTAAGCACAAGTCCAGGAGTTTTCCAACGCTACGTATCAAGTATATTTAGAGATCTTACTCGGAAAGTAATTGTAATCAGTTATTTAGATGATCTCGTCATTCCAGCGAAAAACGAACAGGAAGGTCTCGAAAAACTTAAAATTATTTTCGAAGTCACAAAGAAATACAGATTAGAAATTAAGTTCAAGAAGTGCCAATTCTTAAAAAAGAAAATTGAATTTCTAGGTCACATTATAGAAAGCGGAACTATTAAACCGTCTCCCACGAAGACACTAGCTGTCCGAAAATTTCCAGAACCAACAACAATAAAACAAGTACAAAGTTTTCTTGGTTTAACTGGGTATTTCCGCAAGTACATCAAAGATTATTCAAAGATAGCTAAACCACTTAGCGATTTAACAAGAAAAGAAAACCTCTTTTTTTTTTCGGAACTCAACGAAAAGAAGCATTTGAAAAATTGAAGAAAATCATGTCCGAACGCCCAATCTTGCACCTTTACAAGTATGGAAGAAAAACAGAACTGCATACAGACGCCTGTAAACAAGGGTACGGCGCAATTTTGTTACAAGAAGCAGAAGATGGAAAGTTACATCCCGTTTACTACATGTCAAAAAAGACAAATACAGCAGAAGAAAAGTATGACAGCTACGAATTAGAGGTACTAGCAATTATCAACGCATTAAAGAAGTTTCGTGTTTATCTTTTAGGACAACACTTTAAAATAGTAACTGACTGTTCAGCATTTCAGAAGACTATGCAAAAAAAGGAGCTAATTACTCGCATAGCCAGGTGGGCGCTTCAATTAGAAGAATTCGATTATGAAATAGAGCACAGAGCTGGAAGTCGTATGAAACACGTTGATGCTCTTAGCCGATATCCCGTAATGATGGTATGCAATGATACATTAACTTCAAAGCTTAAAAACGCACAAGAGGAAGATGACAACATCCAAACATTGAAATCACTTCTAGAGAAGCAAGAATCAGAAGAATTTTTTGAGCGAAATGGTATACTCTATAAGTACTTAAATGGTCGAGAATTAATTGTAACCCCTAAAGCAATGCAAGCTGAACTAATTAAATTGATTCACGAAAATAGTCATTTCTCAGTAGGAAAAACAGAAGAAATTGTGAAACAGGACTTTTTTATCCCAAATTTATCCAACGTCGTTAAAAAAGTAATAGTTAATTGTGTTCCATGTATCTTAGCTAATAAGAAAACTCGCAAAAAGGAAGGGTTTTTGAATCCTATTTCTAAGGAAAGCATTCCTTTAAGTACGTACCATATTGACTTCATTGGTCCTATACCCTCCACAAACAAAAGGTATCAACACATTTTCACCGTAGTAGACGCATTTACCAAATTTACTTGGCTATATCCCATCAAAACTGTGTCTGCTGAAAGTGCCCTCGAAAAACTAAAACAACAGCAGAAGACCTTTGGTAATCCCATCAGAATTATCTCTGATAGAGGTTCAGCGTTCACTTCAAAATTATTCAACGACTACTGTGATGAAGAAAACATTCAACATCTACAAATAGCGACAGGTGTTCCTCGAGGAAACGGACATGTTGAACGAATTCATCGAACTTTGATTCCAGTTCTCACCAAACTATCATTAGACGACTCAACGAAATGGTACAAATACGTCGACAGATTACAGAGAATACTAAATAGTACTATATGCCACAGTACAAAATGGACACCATTCGAACTATTAGTGGGAACCAAAATGCGTAACAAGGAAGACATCCTAATCAAAGACTTACTTCTAGAAGAAAGGGCGAAAGAATTACTAGAACAACGCGAATTTTTAAGAAACGATGCAAAAAAGAACATCGAAACCCTGCAGTCTGAAAATAGAAAGACGTATAACAGAAGAAGAAAGAAAGCTTCGCTATACAAAGAAGGTGATTTAGTAGCCATCCAAAGAACCCAATTTGGAGCTGGACTGAAACTAAGACCAAAGTTCTTAGACCCTTACAAAGTAACAAAAGTTAATTCTAAGGATAGATATGAAGTGGAAAAGGTTGGTCAGCATGAAGGACCGAACTCAACCACCACCTCAGCTGATTTGATGAAACATTTTTATGCTTAATTGAATTTTTTTTATTTGTTATTATTTTTAATTTTTCTCGTATTATATCCCTCTTGAGAAATTAATAGATGTTCTATGGTAACACTCGTTTCCATTAATCATTTTACATTCACTTGTAACATTTATTATGTTTCCGTATTATTCTTTATCTTTCTATTGATGCGAAGGATTTTTTTATGGTTTAGTTGATTGTAGATCACAACATAGAATATTTTGTTTTTACATGCTTTATTTTAGGTCCGGAATTGTGAATATTAGGTATACATCTTTTTTCATCTGTAATATTTTATTTTATTATCTTTAAGAATCGTATTATTTGTCTTTATTGCATCCACTTTCCAATAATCATCAAATTTATAGTTGTAACTAAAAATAGTTTGTATTTAAAGTACTTTAGCTCTCAACATTTTGTAAGAGCTGAGAGACCAGCTCTGTCAGGAAAGGGTTATTTTGTAAGATTTTCCCTTTGAAACATTTTGTTAAAAGGTTGAGTCATATCCTTTTCAGAGGACCATTAATCTCAATTTTATTTATTACTGCATTCCGAAGCAGCGCCGTCTAGTGAGCTTTCGTAGCTCCGGTTTGAATAATTTTTCGGCAGAGTCCTACTAACCATCGCTCGTTCAACACGTCATGTCTTTAGCGCATCTCGCGCCCTGCGCGGCACCACCAGTCCTAACGTCCAAGAATGAGAATGGTAATTTCCCCGTCTTCTAAAGGTATAACTCAACTTTCAATTAACCTGCATGTCTTTCTCTTTGTAAATATCCCCTTTTGTAAATAGTTCCCTTTAACTTTAAATCAATTCTTTTTTACTTAAATGAAGTATCTGTGTTTAAATGACTTTGATTCAATTAATTCATCACTCACCCTTAAATACTTACCCCTAGACAACCCACCTCGCCAATCTAAAATCCCGCCTTCTGAAGAGTCTGATTTTTATTCGAAGATTTTTATTCGGACTCCCACATACATATAAATATATATATATATATATATATATATATATATATATATATATATATGTATATATATAAATATATATATATGTATATATATATATACATATATATATATATATATATGTGTGTGTGTGTATATATATATATTATATATATATTATATATATACATGTATACATATATATATTATATATATACATGTATACATATACATGTATATATACATATATATATATATATATATATATATGTATACATATACATATATATATACATGTATACATATACATATATATATGTATACATATACATATATATATACATGTATACATATATATATATATACATACATGTATGTATATATATATATATACATATACATATACATGTATATATATATACATATACATGTATATATATATACATATATATATACAGGGTGTTTCAGCTAAGATGTTACAAACTTCTAGGAGAGGTAGGGGAAAACAAGACGACTCGAAGTATATAGGCAATGCTGGGTCGGAAATGCTTTCCTAAGGCTCCACGCGCCGACAAAATTTAGGGTGCAAAACTTCAACTGGTCTTAAAAACGGGAAAAATTGTCGAAACGCTTTGGGTTATGGTCAAAATTATTGTTATTATTTATTATTTCATAAAAAAATTCTGAGCAATATTGCTGCTAAAACATCGCTAGAGGGCGCTTTAGACTTTGGAACGCTAGGGAAAAAAAAATTTCAATATTTTTAAAGTTTTTGATGGCTTTCATAAGTTGAAACTTTAACTTGAATTTTGATACCAGATTTGGTATCCTCCGGGGAAAATTGTTGTAAAAAATCGAACATTGCTCAGGGCACTTAAAGCACAAACGATGCTAAAAAACGAGCAAAATGTTGGATTTCGGTGCGGTTTGCGCGAAAAGCATTCCGTTACTGACTAATTTGTTCAAAATAAATTCTGACTTGGTAGCCATTAATCAAAGCCAGAGGGCGCTTTCAGACATTGCAACTTGGAAACTCATTTGGATAATTTCGTGGTTGGGTGTAAGCCGAATAATTACTAGCAATTTTTCCTCCTAAATGAGATTCGAGTGAGATTTTCTTACATTTGGATCAAAATTCTTTTTGCAAAGTATTCTGTCTATGAGATTAAAACTTTTCATAACTGGTTCTACCTTTTCATGGGTAAGAATTAATTTGGATAGTTCCGGATCTTTTCTTTGCTCTTCAGAGATATCAGAAAAGGATGCCAAGGTAATTTTTTGCTCAGAAGGAGGAACTTCATCCTCAACAGGGTTTCTTGAAAGGCTGTCAGCGTCTTTGTGTGTTTCTTCCCACTTTTATAAACAATTTCTAGGTCGTACTCTTGAAGACGGAGAGCCCATCTGGCAAGTCTTCCTGACGGGTCCTTAAGTCCTGTAAGCCAACAAAGGGAATAGTCGTTGGTTACGATTTTGAAGTGTCTTCCGAAAATATATGGTCGGAATTTAATGACAACCCATGCAAAAGCAAGGCATTCGCGTTCAGTCGTCGAATAATTCCTCTCTGCCTTCGTCAGGGTTACTGAAGCATAGGCCATCACTTTTTCTTTTCCCTATTGTATCTGAACTAACACGGCACCTAGACCGTAACCGCTTGCATCTGCATGCGGCTCTGTGTGAGGCCTTTTCATCAAATAGTCCTAAGACCGGTTCGGACGTGAGGGCTGTCTTCAATTTCTCGAAGGATTCGTTTTGATCTGATCCCCATGTAAATTTGGATTCATTTTTTAGAAGTTCTTGGAGAGGTTGAGCCTTCAGGCAAAAATCCTTAATAAATCGACAGTAGTAGGAGCATAATCCAAAGAATCTTCTGACGTTACGCATATTCTTAGGAACTGGAAAGTTTTGAACTGTTCTAACTTTTCCTGGATCTGGTATTATACCCTCTTCGGACACGAGATGCTCCAAGATCTTGATTTGCCGGCTACAAAACACGCACTTCTTAGGATTTAGAGCAAGACCGGCATCTTGGATGCATTTTAGTACACTCCGTAAGCGTTGAAGATGTGGTCGTCGAAGGTCTCAGAAAATACAATATCATCAAGGTAGCAGAGGCACATTGTCCATTTTAGGGGGCGTAAAAGATTGTCCATCATCCGCTCGAATGTGGCCGGAGCGTTGCACAGCCCGAAAGGCATAATATTAAATTCGTATCAACCCTCAGGTGGGATGAGCGCAGTTTTTTCTCGATCTGCTTCATCAACTTCAATTTGCCAATATCCTGACGACAGATCCATGGAGGAGAAGAATTTGGATCCTTGCAGGCTGTCAAGTGTATCGTCTATACGACGGAGAGGGTACACATCCTTCTTATGAATTCTATTGAGCCGTTTGTAGTCCACAAAAAAGCGCCAGGTGTTGTCTTTCTTACGTACTAAGATGACAGGAGATGATCATGGACTCTCCGAAGGCTGTATGATTCCCCTGTCTAACATTTTCCCTACTTCATCGTGAATTATACGACGCTCTTCTGGGGACACACGATACGCTCTCTGTTTTACAGGTAAATTGTCACCTGTATTAATACGATGCTTCACGGTAATTTGGAGAGTCCCATTTTTCCTCTTCTTAAATGCTTCTGAATACTCCTGCAGCACGTCTACCAACATTCTGCTTTGATTAGAATCAAGGTCAGGTGTAATCATAAGAAATTCAAAAGACTGTTTGGTTTCGGAAATTTCTGTAGGGACTCTTGAGGTTTCAGAAATTATAGCGAGGCAATCGGGACAGAATGGTTCTGCAAAAGCCCACACATGCATTGAGGGATGACCTTTTCTTGTGATTGTCCGTTGACGACCCATATTTTTGTTTTGCCACGCCTTAAAGTGACAAGCATTGAAGACAAAAAACTTCCTTCTTAAGAGCCAACAGTTTGGAAACCACGACAATTACATTTCTATAGTCTTCTCTACAGCGATTTACTACTTGGATTTTCCTTATCGAGTATGCTGGTAGTCTACATTCTTTCATGACACACAGGCGTAAAGGTTTTAAAACAAACTCCTCTGAAATGACTTGACACGTCGTCAAGAGTAAGCTGAGATAGGTCACAGTCTATAAGAGCTCCCGAGGCTTTCAAAAAGTTCTATCCCAAGATAATGTTATGGCTGCAGTTAGGTAAAACTATGAACTCAAACGGAAGAATTCGACCACTTATTCCAATTTGAAGGGTACATATCCCTTTCGGCTGTACATAACTTCCATTGGCGACATTAAGTACAGTGTGGTTATAAGCGGGCAACGTCACTTTTAGATATCGGTGGAATTTCTCAGATACCACCGATGATGAAGCGCCAGAGTACACAAGAGCTTTTACTGGTAAACCGTCAACTGTAACGTCTAGGTGATTCCCACTCATTTTTGCGGCAGCCGGAAGATTTGAAAAACCAGTGGCCTCACTTCCAAGGAAGGTCGCCTCACTTCCCTCGTCTCGGCGGCTGGGACTACGTCGGCCATAAGGAGAGGGTGATCTATAGTGGCGTACTGGTGATCTTCCCCTGCTTGGAATAGGTGATGGTGTTCTAATCGCTTGCCAGCTGCATTCGTCAGGAGACAAGTAAGGGGATGGTAGCTGACTGTTGGTTGCTTGGCGGCTTCTGTATGCGTCGAAGATAGCTCATCGTTCACGGCAGTAACGAACCACGTGGCCTGGTCTCCCAAAGTGAAAGCAAACAGGTCTGTAATCGTCGGTTCTCCACTCATCGGTCTGCCTAGGGACAGGTAAAGGTTTGACAGGGTGTCTTGGTTGGCGTATAACAGTTGCAGTACAACAGTTGGGTCTTCTTGGTGGTTCATTTCTTATATTTACTGCTACAGACCTAGAAGAGATTACAGGACATAGTGCTTGCTGCACTTCCTCTCTTATGACTTTGTCGAGGGATGAGGATTCTAGCCGAGTATTCTACTGCGCTGGTGCTAAAATCCTTTGATCTTCCTCCCTCACAATGAGTCTAATGAGTGTTACCAAATCTTCATGTTCTCCTATAGATGCTACAGGAACTACATTTGGTAATCTTGTGAACCGGTGCTTGGCTATACGTCTTTGATTCATCTCTTCAATGCGTTGACACTCCTTAACAAGTAAAGACTGATATACGTCTTCTATGACGCCTTTCATAAGATGAGAAACCTTCTCATTTTCGGACGTCTTCGGATTGACCTAATGGCAGAGTTCTAGCACACTTTTAATATAGGACTGTGTGTTCTCATCCGTTTTCTGCACTCAGTTCTTGAGCTCGCGTTCAACTTGTTTTATGAATAGTTCCGTCGAACCAAACGCAATCTTTAGCTGTTCTTGGAATCTTTCCCGGGAACTTAGGTTATCTTCATTATTCTCGTACTACAGCCTGGCGATACCCTTTAAAGAGAAACAGGCGTTGGCAAGGCACATAGTGTCGTCCCATCGGTTAAATTTTGTGACTCGTTCGTATTCCTTATGCCACCTTGACGGATCATCAAATGCCTCGCAATTTGATGGTGCTCTGACTGGCTGCACCAAAGGCAATATCGGGAATGTTTGACATTCAGAGTCCTGTGACATGTCTTTTGGAGATTTACCCCTTGTAGGTAAAACCAAGAGTCCAAATTCAGGAGAACGACTTCGTCTACAATTTTCTATTTCTGCCACCGTGGATTAAGTATGCCCCACGCCTCCACCAATAATGTCACGAAGATTTTTGGAGTAGAACATGTAGCAAAATATAACGGTTGAATAGATCAATGAGAATTTATTGAATGCAGGAGTTATCTACTTGATCGTACACCAGATGAACTGACCCCCAGCTCGAGGGAAGCAGCTTATATAAGATACAGTATAGTGACATCTAGAATATTCTAGAAATAAATGAACTAACATAAATTTGTATACGCTGCAACTCTCTGGAAAATTCCAGAGAGTCAATTTAAATCAAACTAAAAAAACTGGCGAGTAGCAATCGGTAGGTTTTGAACCTGAGACCGACAGTTTCACCAGCAGCGGCTCTATCCCTGGACCACTCGTTCGTTGAAATGTTTACGAAACATGGCAATATAGCTCTTTGATGACATTTGTGCAATTTTGTCTGTACTATTATTTAATAAATATTATTATTGTTTAAAAAATGTAACTTACAACAAATCTATCTGGCACAATGTTTTTGCGAAAAAATAAGTAGAATGCATTTTGTATTTGTAAAGAGATGATGGCCTTCAATAGCGTGGTGGTACATATTTGGACTCTCATATTTTCATGCTAGCAATGCACATGTGAGGAACTAATTCTTGTAATATTGACTTATTTAGTTACATAATATGTGCACTTACCTGATTTATATCAAATTTCACAAGAATCATTTTCATTTACACATAAAAATACACAACACACACTTCTCAAAATACACTCACTTCCAAAAAATACCACTCAATAGACTCACAACTGATCAAAAAATAACCACTGCATAAACCCATTACATCAATTAGCTATTCTGTTGAAACTTGAGTAGCTGCTAGGAGTTGACCTCTGTGAGGGTTCAGAGAATGTACCCCCTTGCATCAATTTCTGAGGCATTCAAACAAGTGGTACATTTTATGTACCACCACACAATAAACAAATGAGAACTAGTATTACAACATATGTACCACCAAGCATGAAAGAATTAATAAGCTTAACACAATGTGACCAGTATTTATCTTTCTTTTTGTTGGTCGCACATCTGAATATAAAAAAAAATGTGAAAGATGAATGTTAAAATGTATATTTATCAAAAGATTAGATTTTATATCTGATCATTATTGCTTACTGAATGAAATATTTTTCATTAGTTCACAGCAATGCAATCTCATAAAAAAAACAGAAAAAAATGTAAACATTGGATTATTTCACAAATCTTTTGATTTTAAGAAAACTAATTTGAATCTAAGTCAATTACAACTGGGCAAAAAATGATATCAAATAATAGCATTAAAAAAACTGAATAAAAAAATTATCTATCTTTAGTTAATGTTGAAGTAATTACTATTACTATTTTCATAGCTACAAAACTCATGCACTTTTAATTATTCGTCGAAAATTCTTGCGGCACATCTAATAGTCTCGCTTGGCACATAGAGTAAAGGAACGCTGATCTAGATACTGCTCAAAAATTATGATTATAAAGACTATTAAGTTTTATATTATATAAAAACTACAAGATGGCATTTTTTACAAAACTTAAATAATAACAAAATCTAATACGATAAATACATACATATATATATGTATATATATATATATATATATATATATATATATATATATTCATGCAAGTATAAATCTGAAATACTCTTTATTTAATGCACATTTTATCATTATTGAATGTATCAAAATACGTAAATTAACCCTAGAGCATATATGCTTTAGCATCTAGGAAGTTTTTTGAAGTAGTTGTTTTTAATGCTAAAAGGTGTTTTTAATATTCTGTGCTGCAAAAAGGAATTCTTATTATAAAATTTTGTTTTTAAAAAGTGCTTCAATTTTTTTTTGATACTGGTATTATAGATTTCTACCCAAGTATAATAAAAGATTAAATAGTCTTTTTTATTTAGTTTGTATGTTATAACACAATTGTCATAACATACAACATATCAATTTTTTCAAGAGTCAAAAATAAATATAATGTAATAAAATAATTACAAGAAATTCTTAAGGAAGTATAAATTTTCTTCCAAGCATTTTCTCTCTCACTTTTATTATTAATAAATGGGTTTCCTTCTTTTCATGTGCAACTATGTCGGGATCAAAACTTTAAGAGCTTTTTTCTCGCATTTTAAAGCCCTCTATTGAGCTGGAATTTTATGTACAGGATTATTTTGGATGACAATGCTACAATTTAATTATAATTAATAAAAATTAATTGATTAAAACTAATTGTTCAAAGAATTACAGGTGCAGCCATGTTGGCATCATTTTTGGCGTTTTAATGACCATTTTAGCGACTTGGGTCAAAACCTTAAAAGTTTTTAATCCTCACATTTTAAAGTGCTCAATTGAGCTGAAATTTTCTATACCCGACTTTTTTTGGGCGACAATGCAATAATTTAATTACAAGTAATAAAAATTAATTTTCTACTAATAATTATTCAAAGAATTACAGATATAGCCACGTTGCATTTTTAACGATTTAGCTACTATTTTGGTGATTTGGGTCACAACTTTAAGTTTTTTTTCCCTCACATTTTAAAGCGCTTAGTTGAGTTGAAATTTTATATACACGATTGTTTTGGATGACAGTACGATAATTTAACTATAATTAATAAAAATTAATTGATTAAAGCTAGCTGTTAAAGAATTAAATTTTGTTCATAGTTCCAATTGTTTACAACGTGAAACAGTTGAATATTAAAACTAGCAAATTAAAACTGTCCCCTCGAAAAATGAAATTAATAAAACGAAAAATTGTGTAAATTCAATTTGTGATTCAACACTCCCTTTCGCTCTTAAAATTTAAGGTATAAAAAATTATGTTACGTAAAGTATGAAGTTTGAAGGAATACCCATGTTTAAAAAACTCATTTTTAAAGGTGTTATTTGTATGACTTTTATTCTCTAAATTGTACGTACAAATGAGAATACTTTTGTACTTCTATTATGAGCCTCTCATCATGATTACTTATTTTTACAAGAAGTTGTAAAATTATAAACTAAACAATCTATCCAAAAATATTGCACGAAAGATAACTCTAAAAATTCCAAATCTTTTACAAAAGCATATTCATCCGTGATTGGTTGAGTGTGCGACATGTGACTAAACTATACCCGCTCAAATGCCTGAAGTTAACTCATTTTTAAGTTAAAATAGTCGCTATCAGAACACCCAAACTAAAAAATGATGATTTAACAGTTATGGAAATAAATATACGATCTAATTAAAAATCGACACATTTGGCGTTGTTTAGTCTCCCTGTAAAGATATGTTCGATGTCTGTCTTAATAAAAAACGGTTTTTTCGAAAAGTTCTCCATGTTTACTTAGTATTGAACTCTCATAATATCGGATGTTATTAATCCTCACGCCTTATTGGTTGCTAGTATATCTTATTGTATTTCATTGATCGGAAAAAATGTCTTCTGGCATTTCTTCTGTCTTCCTAGAATTCATCTCTGACGAAGGGAATACTCTAACAAAGTATTTTAGATGTGTTTATGAAATTTGTTTATTTATTTATTTTTTTTTTGATAATCATGCTATATTGCTTTGCCCATCATCACACCAAAACTTTGAATCATTACATATGCACCCAACTTTTTTTTTTACACGATTTTGAAATAACACGGTACACGAATTGAACGTTTTTTTTTTACACGAATTTGTGTTCTATCACGAATCCCAAAAAAGTTTGGGGAATGGTGAGGACGATTTCACCGAATTTATGACAGTTTATAATAATAAAGAAGTCGCGATAATGACTAAGCTATTAACAGCTGATTTAATTCGCGAGATCTTGAAACTTGTCGCAAGTCTGGAGCCACATTTTCTTACTCATGATCCTGACATAGAGCATGCATTAAAATGTCCCGTTTTTGTGTAGCAGGATATCAAGAATTACATAAGCAACTTAAAAAAATTGTTGCAAAATAAATAAATAAATAACTTGTGGTTATCAGTGGTACACCCAGGAATTTTTCAAGGGGCGGGGTCGAAG
The DNA here is from genome assembly GCA_019973935.1 of Trichonephila clavipes. Lineage (NCBI taxonomy): Eukaryota > Metazoa > Arthropoda > Arachnida > Araneae > Nephilidae > Trichonephila > Trichonephila clavipes. The sequence continues at coordinate 1,559,456 of BMAU01019415.1, read as the reverse complement.
GTTCACCATTCTTGTTTCATGCTCCTTTTGGTTTTGTCGATTTTCGGGAACAAAACAAAGTAAAAAACTAATTTTTGAATAAATAATTAGCATTAATTAATAAAATTAATCATTAATAACGAGTAATTAATTAAATTTTACGTACTGTATACTTAGAATTATAATCAATTAAAAAAAATCAAGGGCTTTGGGGGGTCCGGACCTCCAGGACCCCCACCCCCTTGTGTGCGCCACTGGTGGTTATTAATAACAAAGGAAAAGTCTTCGTTTAATCAAAACCGACAGTAGTGCTAGATATATATTTACGGAGTACATATAGTAATGATAGCACTCTGATCCAGTTTGTAATAAACGAGCACGCTTGTTATCAAGTAGCGATGAATAGTTGTTAATAAGTTTTATTCCTAAGTTTAATTTGAATTTTTATATGTTGCATGTACTTATAGGATGTGAATTTTCGCTGTATACTAGTTAAAATTTTTTGTTATAAAAATAAATTGTTTTCGTTTTATAAATCTGTAACATTAATTTTATTATTACTTTTTTGTACGGTTTTTTGGGAAAATGTTTAGAGATTTTTCATTTTTCACGATTTTTTAAAGTTCTAGAACATCTGCCTAAATTTGTCATTTGTCGCATGTATTTTTTTACACGGTTTTCTAAGGAACGTATCTACAGTGTAAAAAAAGAGTTACATGTACTAGGCTATAATGTTTTATTCCTCCAAGAATTCTTACCTAATTAGTTCAAAAATAGAAATTCTGAATTAGATGCTTTGTTTTGATTACATTACTATATTTGAATTGATGCCATTTCAGCAGTGATAATTGTTTTAAATTGTATCCAACAAACAGTTTCAATGTAACTTTTATAATTCCATGTTCAACAAACATCAGCTCAAACAGAATAAGATAATTGACATTTATTAACAAATGTCTCTGAAGCTTAGAAACTTAGCTCACTTTATCTGAGCTTTGACTGGATGTATATAATTCGATTTGGCCCATCTAGTGGCATTTATAATTCAGCTCGTGGTAAAAGACTTTTGAATGAAAAAATTTTAATTAACCTTTAAATTAACTTATCTCAAGCTTTTTTACATGTCAAAATTTTAGCCTTTTTTTTTTATTTAACAAATCAACACAATTTTTTTTAAAAAAAAATTTCTCAAAGCTCGAGATTTATTTTTATGTATTTCTAATACGTTATTGTCTCTACCCCTGTTCTAGACTCTAAAATCTTACTTACTTTTGACCGAGAAAGAATTACTGCTTTATTTTCTTTTGGTAGATTTTTGTATCCTCAAATGTCGACGTTAATAAAGAAGAGGTACCTAAGTGGTGCAGGGAAACGAAAAAAACCAAAAAGAGAAATCAAACAAGCTTGCTGAACAAATGAATAAAACTTATCACTGGCCTAATTATCAGAATGCGTAACTCCATCTGGGGTGCTAATTTGATATCGGAGTGCTACGCGCCAGGTTGTTGTTTATGTTCGCCAAGATGGGTGATAACATTATTATATGATTACTTTGATATTTGTATCGTGTGGTCAGGTGTATCAGTATAATCGCACCAAACAGCACATGGCGCGTAGCGCTCGAATATGAAATTAGTTTCTTTCGTGGAGTTACGCATTCTGATAATTAGACCGACAATACAATCTTTGCTTCACTTGTAGAACATCAGCGGAAAATCTACTTGATACTTCTCCAAGTAAGTCTACAGGTGAAATCATAGCAATAGATCCTACACCACAAAAAATTGTAGAAGAGGAAGATAAAGTTCAGATATACTAGATGACATTCAAGCTGTTTCGAATGTTTAGTTAGATATTCAAAACATAAACCACTTTGGACCAGAATATCAAAGTGATATTGGGTTATGGCGAAATATTACCGAAGACGTACGAAATTTCTGGTTTTAAAAGAAATTCAGCGGAATGTCAACATTTTGACAATGATTTTTCGGCTTCATGCAGACAGTATGATAATTGTAAAAGAAAATTTTCCCTTTCAATGATGCTTCGAAAACATTTAAGTCATGAAGTAATTAAAAGAGAATGACTCACATGCATTCACCATCTACAGGAAATGTATGTTGTTTTTCAGGCATCTTATTTAGTGAAACATTTGCCTGCCAAACTCAATTTTCGGAAGGATTTTCTGACTGGAAGAATATGGTACAAAGAATGAAAATGCACAAAGACAGTTCAGCGCATCGGGAATATGCACAGACATTTATTTGTAGAAGGCATACACATAATCGAATTGATAGTTCTTTGGAAAGTCGATTTAATAAAGAACAAGAATATTGAATCAAAGTTCTACAGAGAGTAGTGTCAGTAATCAAATTTCTCTTATCACGTGGATTAGAGTTTCGCGGAGATGTAAAACACATATTGATTCTCAACATAATGGCAACTACTTGGGAATATTAGAATTAATCTAATCGTGGAGTATGGCCCTTTTATAAGTTCACATATTGCTAGATACGACAATGAAGTTCAAGAAAAACCTTCCTATTTGTCTTCTACAACATGTAAAGAAATAATTGAAATAATGGGAAAAAAGTCCAGGAAAATATTATAAAGCACATTCAGGAAGCTAAATACTTTTCTCTGGGCGTTGATTCTGTGCCAGATATATCTCATACGGATCAACTGACAGCAGAGCTTAGATATGTGAGAGTATCTGATGAGGAAATGGCAGACCGATTTCTAGCATTCCTTCCCATAAAAAGTCCCACTGGAGAAGCACTTGCCAGCACTGTTTTGACCTTCTTAAAAAATGGCAACATTGATATAAAAAACTTAAGGGGGCAATCTTATGATAATGCAGCAAATATGTCGGAATGCTACAATGGTCTTCAAGCGCATATTTTAAAGATGAACCGGTTTGCACACTACATTCCGTGAGCAGCACATTCGCTAAATTTAGTAGGAGTATGTGCGGTAGAAAGCCGTGTTGGAGCAGTTTCTTTCTTTGGGCTTCTACATGCAATATACAACTTTTTCTCAGAATCGACACACCGTCGGGCGATTTTGTTGCGACATACTGAGGACGAAAAAGACTCTAAACTAGTTGTAAAAAGAGTAATTGGCACAAGATGGTGTGCCAGGGCATATGCTACTATGGCTTTATCCAAAGGTTACAGCAGTTTCCAGAAAGCTTTACAGGTCATTGTTGAAGATATGACTCAAAAGTTACAACTAGTTCATGAAACTAAATGCGCTTCTACAAGACTTGCCGAGGAAAGAAAATATGATCATGGTAGGCTTTTGGGCTGTTGTCATAAACCGGATCATGGTCGAAAAAATCCAAAGGTCATGAGTTCGAATCCCACCTGGGATGGCCTAATTCCTGAGAATGTGGTTTCTTTTTTACTATACTGTTTTATTAGAATAATTAAATTTAATTTTTGAATAAATAGTAACAAACAAAAAATAGTCAAATACCATATATAGAAAGGAAAATGAAAAATTGCAAGGAAAATCGCTTTCTATTTTGTCACTTAATATTGTGATTCTGTCATATGTATATACATATTTATACTAATTGTAACTATTTCATAAAAAGTAACTAAAATAATTTTTCCTTTGTTGACCTAAGTAGAAAAATTGACTTAATTTTTTTTTTAATATTACTTGTTCTAATAACATTTGTACTTTTAGAAATGGATGATGGAGGAAATAAATCTTTAATTAAATACATTTTGCAATCGGTTCCAATTTTAAAATTAGTGAAAGGAAAATTACATAATAATAATCCTAATATTTTAAAGTAATTTGCTTATCTTGTTAATTTGTACGGTTTATAATTAAGATCGTATTGTAACGTTAGCGCCCCCAAAAAAAGGGAATTATTATTACATTCAATACATTATTATTATATATAAAGGGGGCGTGATAAAAATTATGATTGAAAATTGGGTCGCCAGTAGTGAAAGTTTGAGAAGCACTGGTTTAGGACTCTCTCCGAGAGTGCGAGAATTGAAACGATTTCGAGAAAAACTTCTCGATCGTCGAAGTTCTTTCACTTACTGACGTAAATGCTTTAACTCATTGAGGAGTTTCGATTCACTACTATCATCAGCACTGGCACTGGAATATTTTGATGCAGAACTTACCTGTACAGGTGTTACTTTTAAAATACGATCAGCTACATCTGAAGCTTTTTGATCTGTAAGGGGTTGAATACTTGCAAGGATGGATTGCACATTAGGGAGTAACTGCTGTAGAAATAATTCCAAAAGAAGTGAATCCGCCACGTTGTGTGATTCTGATCACCGTTGCATCACTCGAAATAATTCCGATGGCTTTCTGTCTTCTGCTAAAAAAGTCGGTGAATTTCCTGTCTTTTGCTTTCACCACATCGGGCAATAACCTCCTCTTTTAGTTTGTGACGGGGCTTTATCGCACCTTTCACTAATCCTCTTGGGATATTTGTGAGGCCAGAATAGCATTTCAATCCAACCTTCTCAAGAAGAAAATGCGATAAACAGATTAGTGAATGATTATATACATTGGAGCTTTTGCATTCGCAAAGATGTCGGCTGGAGAGTATTATAGGAGCCATATAGAAGTCGGTTAGAAGTCAGAAAGTTGCATAGAAGCTGGATCAAGTCGGATAATATATATAGAAGATTAGTATTAAAGGGGAATAAAGTACAAGAGGAAGATATATATAAAGCTTGGTTGCTGAGCACCGTGTGATGTCGGTAAGGGTTTGAATATTAAAGTTTAATTATAGAGCGGACTCTAACTAGTTAAGGAATCTGCTATAGATAAAGTAAAGAGGTTAATTTATCACAAAGATATATATATATATATATATATATATATATATATATATATATATATATATATATATATATATATATATATATATATATATATATATATATATACAGTGAGTAGGATTTCAGGCGCTAATGTAACTTAGTATTAATAATAACTTCGTATCATTCCTGATCCGATTCCTAGTAAGACTTGGGTTGCATTGATTAATATATATTGAGATAATAGTAAACTAGATTTAATATATATTATGGAAGGTTCGAGTGGTAAATCTTTTATCCCTACAAATATAGGTCGCGTGGATGAAGAGATGATACCCTCGGGCAGGGGGTATCACAAGTTTCGAATATGGATTTGTGCTCCCAGGTGAAAGATTACGTCTCGAACTGCCATTGCCGCATCGAGAGACAAATGAGTTACACAATAATTATATTTGGTACGTTCGTCGGTTACCGGCTTTGGAACTGCCAGTTCGAAGGTTGATTCAAGCATCCCGTACCATAACGCGGGATTTGATGAAACAAAAGCTGGAATTTTAACAGCTAAAATGTATTCCATTTTTACGGAAGGCTCAGGCAACGTTGAAAAAAAATGAAAAAAACTGAAATTTTTAAAATTTTGTATTCAGAGAACGGGTCACCACATTTTTGAAGTGTTGAGTGGCAAAGTAAAATGGCAGTGATTTCACAAATGTAAACTTTATTTCAACACAACTAATAACTAAGTTTGAATATATATATATTCCCTTCGTCAGAGTGGAATTCTGGGAAGAGTGGAATTTCCTTATAGAAGAAATGCCAGAAGATATTTCTTCTGACCAATGAAATTCAATAGTAGGTTCTAACAGCCAATAAGACATAATGATCAAGAATCCGATACTATGAGTAAGGATGATCCGATATTATGAATAAGGATCATCCGGTAATATGAAAGTACAATACAGTTAACTGTTTAGTTTAAAAAAGTCTTGATACACTGTGTAGCATACGACACTTTTACGACATAACACACATACAGCACGATCCTTTTGCTATATGAATCTGCATTCATTCATCCAAAAATCTTCAAAACTGCGAACATTAAGTTTTCTTTTTTTAATGGTCATTTGATTACACATATTGGTATGAACTGTCACAATAGTTATGCAAATAAAATAAGTTTTTATATTTAAACTAAGAAAGTGTTATAAAGTTAAAAGTAACCTGTAGCACACGCGATGTGCATCTAACTAATTTCTTCTTCGACTGAAATCATACTCGAGCTCGATACTCTTGTATTGGCGTGAAGAACCGAACGAGAACGGAAAGATAATGCGTGAGACGTGGAGAGGAGATAGGGCGCGATTTTTAACTTTATCTAATAACTTTGTAGAGTGGTATAAAGTGCCAATGAGAATTGTACCGTATGCCATAGGTTGTCCTGGGGCCTGTTACGGATACTGGTTGAGATGATCTCTTTCTCATACCACCTTCTTTTTCTATACCCGTGTCCAAAATTATGGTTACAAACACAAAATCTAGGAAAACTGATGAACTATTCGCTATGTTGCCACGAAATTTGGCTCAGAGACGTATTACAGTGTGAGAAAGAATACAGCAACATAACCATACAGAAAAGATTTTAATTTTGAATTAAGATACAGGATATATCAGATAGTTTGAAATCTTCAATTGAAGATAAAGAATTTAACTCATTAAAAGTCCATCTAATTTGAAATGTGACCACCGTACACCGATATACAAGCTTCATAATGAGTTGCCATACTGTTTATGAGGTTGTCTATAAATATTTGTGGCAACAAATCCCATTCTTCTAAAAGCACGACTTTTGACTCCTTGGGGTCCTGGGAGGGGAGCTACGCTGAGAAGTGGCTTTTCCTAGACCATCCCAAATATGTTCAATAGGTTTTGAGCATGCGACCTCGAAGGCCAATCAATATGGCGAACATCCCCCCCCCTAATGAAATTCATCAACAATGTGAGTTCTGTGTGCTCAAGCATTTTCGTCCATAAAAATGTAGTCCTGGCTCATAGCACCCAGAAAAACCTCACATGGGCTTCCAGGATCTCATCCACATAGCGCTGTAAGTCGACAGTACTCGCATTGAAAATGTACAGGGGTGTACGACTGCCCAACATTATTCCGCCACACACAAGGATTCCTTTGTCACGAAATATGTCGATGTTTGTTATCTAGGAGGGATGAAATCGAGCTCCAATTTCTCTCCAGATGAAGACTCGACGAGAATCACTTTGTCTGAGGAATTTCGACTCGTCACTGAAAGGAACACGCCCTCATCCTTGTGGTGTCCACGACTGATATTTTCAGCTCCATAATATCCTGTCTTTCCTGTTGGATGCAGTCAAAGGGACATACAAGACTGGACGCCGGGTGTAAAGGACAGTCTCTGAAAGATGGCCGTAGAGCGTTTTCCTGGAAATTCTTCTTCCAGACACAGCAGCAAGGTCCCGAGCAAGCTGAAGAACCATTGTCCACCAATGTCGTCATGCACTTAAAGCCAAGTAGCGATCCTATGCAGATGTTAATGCTCTGTGGCGACCTTCCTGGTGACATTATCACTTGTTTTCAATTGATTCTCTAGCCGCGAGACCACTTTTGGGCCACTTGTAACGATCGAGCCACCTCCACTTGAGACTGGCCATCTTTAAGCCTGCCAACGGCTCTCAATCTCAAGGAATCATCTAAACGATTATGATAAGTCATCCTCACTGATAACAGGCTTATTTTCTTGTTTTAATGCAATATTCACAAAACTGCAGTGTAACATTTAGGAGGACGTTGGTGTTTGTGACGTCTCCCGCCACACAGCTGTGAATCGGCTTCTTTTGTGGTTATGATCACCACATGCAATGAACATCTGCACCCTTAAAATAATGTGAGGTCTTTTCTTGTACATCACCCCGGCAACCTTTGACACCCCGAAGAACCCCCTACTTCACCCATGAACCGGATGTAATTCGAGGATAACGAAGCTGACCCCTATCATCACGGAAAGCTAGAGAGGGTAGAGAGAGAACCAAAGATGGTCTGAAAACTTCGCTGAGAACAGACGCAATCTCCTCCCTCACAAATAACAGAACTTGGGCTCTAATAATCGAAATAATATTTTAATAGCTTCAATCTATGTACTGTAATTAATAGCTGTGACGTAAATAAACTAAATATTTAAATTAATCAATATCATGCTATCTTTATTTATTTCAAACGTCAAATGGGGCTCGAGCAGAGCCATAGCACTTTCAAACACAATTTTATTATTACCTTCACTTAATCGCGCTACACAATTAAAGATAGAGAGAATGCACTAAACATTTAACTTGGAAGAACAATCGCTTAGGATTAATTTAACTATCATATAAATAAACGCATTTATCTGAAAACTGGAGCGTTCTTGACTCCTTTGCTTGTATTCTCTTTAGATAAATTGCTTAACTATATGACCTCCGGTCGAAATCCTATTCACACTTCAATCTCCGCTATCAACCATCATCGTCTACTCTAAAGCAAACGCTTAAATAGAAATTCTCCTTTGCGTAAATCTTGTCTTCTTCATAGAGAAAGGATTCAACTGAACTCACAGTTAAATGGATAAATTTTACCCAAGAGGATGTGACGAATCTGTACGGAACCTTTCCATTAATCTTCTTAGGCGTCTTTTTGGGGAACATAAATTCGCGTTTATTTTCAATCAACTCCAAAAAGATGAACGGGATATGCAAAATAGATAAGGTATTTAAGTCGAGTGTTGTAAGCTAGCAATGTAGATGATGGAAGGCTATTGAGCCAGCAACTTTAACCTCAATCTTAGAGGATTCCAGGATATTAGGATAGTGAAGAAGTATTGCTGCGATTCTACGGAAGTACCAGAAAGCTGATATAGCCAGCGGTAAATATAATTTACTAACGCTTAAAATAAGAGTTAGTTTAATCGAATTAGTTAAACTTAATGAAAGTTAAGAATTCGAGTACGTGTATTTCTCGGACCTCCTATTTCGGTAGACCTTGCTTGATCTTTATTTAGCGTAATTATTAATTAGTTTCATAATTCATAATTTAATTAAGTATAAAGGTAAATCCCTTTATTTGACGTAACATAAAAGCATTACATGTTATTAGAGTTTTTTTTGAGAAATTGAAATAATAAATAATTATATTATTATACAAAATGTCTCTTAGTGGTTCTTTGCCTCAAATTAATCTTGGTGTCCAAGGTGAGACTCAGGGGGTCTCCACAAGGATTAATGGAAAAATCGCAGATAGACCCATTACAGCAGGAAGAAATCTCATATACTTAAACGGTCTCAATCCAGTAATTCTGCAAAAACTTATGCTAAACAACATCTTTTCTTAAACTGAAGGTTTATAATGTACTACCATTTCTTCAAAATGTAAAAAATACAAATTCTATCAGTTTTTCTGGAGGCAATTTAAAATTATATCGAAAACATGTTTGTCACTTTAATTTTGGACATGAGTGTAGTAAAACGATTCGCTCATTAGAATACATTAATGAAAACATTTTATTTTTGTATCAAAAAAGTAAATTATCAAAATAATAAATACAAATTGATTAAAATCAATACAGTTTGCATCGTAATATAAAAACAGTAATATCTCAATTCTTTTTGTTTACAACGATGCTACATTTCGATTTAATTTTACGTCTAATGACCTCATCCTAAAAATGGGAATTTATTTTTTATTCTTTTACATGTTACAATATAATTAGGAAATATTGTTACGAATTTTGTGTAGTGAAAGCTTGAATTAGTGAAATAATTTATATCTGGATGTGTAATACGTGAATATTACTTTCTGTTGTATTTATTTTATGCTAAAATTGTAATATTCGCAAGCGCAAGCAACTCCGTTCTTTACATTATAATGGCGATTCAATGGAAACTTGGCAAAATATTGATGATAGAGCCAAGTTGGCATCATTTTTGCCGAGCTGGTGCCCATATGGATGCTTCTGGAAATTACTGGAGAAATCTACTAATATCATGATCTATGACGGTAGCGGATTTTTTGAGAAAAATCCGTGCAGGCTGTAAATTGGGAGTTGCCGAAACTCAGCAGTATTTTTTTTACCATGGTAGAGTTAGTATTGTTTTTAATGGTGGAGAGTGAAAATTATATTTTGACCTTGAAAAGTCAGTATTTTCTTAACCATTGAAGAGTCTACCAGCGATTAGTTATTACTTCAGCTGTTGAACAGGAGGAGTGAGTGCTTGCGAATATATTACATATTTGTATTGTATTTCTAGACACTGATAGATGTGTCCGAGTACTGCAGAAGGTGTGAAGATATTCTGAGATTCATTTTACAAATTTTACAGTTGTATCCTGCAATTCTAAGGATTGTTTTTCGCGCGCGACAATTAATTCTCATCGCTCTTTAAGAACTGTTTTGCTCTTTTAGACTAATAGCATAAAATCATTGAGCTTCGATCTACGTGACAATACTTGCACAGTTCTAGCCTTTCTTGTAAAGGATTATATGATTGCTTTATTACTTAACGTCAAAATATTTTCATTCCAAAATAAATATGTGCGTGAATAATATCACCATGAGAGACACTTATTATTAATATATATATATATATATATATATATATATATATATATATATATCTTTATCTTTTAGCAGAGATCAAGTTTTACTCATACAGAGTGGTTTTTTTTCCAGGTATAGAAGTTTAAGTTGGCATTACTTTCTAAGATGGCGACCGATTTAACAGCTGTCAAGTGATTTATTCTCAGTTTGGTTTGGCAATTCATCATGAATAGACTCACGCCTGAACAACGCTTTCAAATTGTGCAATTTTATTTCGAAAATAATGGTCGATTTTCATAAGCGAATTTTGTTTAGTGATGAAGCGCACTTCTGGTTGAATGGCTACGTCAACAAACAAAACTGCCGCACTTGGAGTGAAGCTAATCCACAAGTGTATGTCGAAACACCGTTACATCCAGAAAAACTGACTGTTTGGTGCGCTTTATGGGCTGGTGGAATCATTGGTCCGTACTTCTTCAAAAACGATGAAGGCCACAACGTTACAGTCAATGGTGATCGGTATAGAGCCATGATTACTAACTTTTTCATTCCTGAATTGAACAATCATGATGTCCAGGACCTGTGGTTCCAACAAGACGGTGAAACATATCACACAGCTCGTGCCACAATCGATTTATTGAAAGACACGTTTGGTGACCGCCTAATTTCACGTTTTGGACCTGTGAATTGGCCTCCAAGATCTTGTGATTTAACACCGCTAGACTTATTTTTTGTGGGGCTATGTAAAATCATTGGTCTATGCGGATAAGCCACAAACGCTTGACCATTTGGAAGACAACATTCGCCGTGTTATTGCCGATATACGGCCACAAATGTTGGAAAAAGTCATCGAAAATTGGACGTCCAGATTGAACTACATCCGAGCCAGCCGTGGCAGTCCTATGCCAGAAATCGTATTTAAAATGTAATGCCACAAGATTATCTTTCGAATAAAAAAAATTCATGTCAATCGAATAATACATCGTTGTTTTACTGCAATTTAAAGTTCTATATATACCTCTAAAAAAAACACCCTTTAGTAGAACCAAATTAATTTGTGAAAAATTTTGAAATACTATAAATGAAGTATTTATAGATTTCGGTCCAGTTTTAGCAATGAGTTTCAATATAACTTCAATTAAAATGTAAATTTTTCTTTTCCTCGCCTTTTTTTAAAAAAAATTTAGAACTACACCATTACTGAATTTATTGTAAAAAAATTATTATCAACTCCAAAACTATTCGAAGACCAAATATCTACATTTATCATAATCAATGCTTTAATCGTTTCCTCAAATGTATATCCATATTTAGTGATGATGTTTAGTTTATTATCGTATAATCCGGTTATAACGTGAACTTTCTTATTTACGAAGAAACCTGAAATGTGCGTGTGCAATTATCTTATGTTTTTAAGTCATTTTTCGAGTTTTTATCCCAGGCTTCAGAAAAAAATTTACTTGTAGAACTATAACCCTTTAAGTTCATAAGGAATGTGTGTGTGTCATTTCTTTTTAAATAAACAATATTTAGAAGTCTAATTTTTTTCTATATGTGCTCATCTTTTTTTATTTTTAAAGCTCTCATTTTTAAACTCGGCATATAACCTGCACCCATAAATTTCGATTTTATTTTTTGTGTTAAAAGTGCACCTTATACACCGGATTTTATGGTATTTTGAATTCTTATACTTAGCAATATGGAATTAATACTTTTAAGACCTGTGGGTATGCAAAAATAATATATTTTCAGGTACCTGTTACTTTTTTAACCCCCATTAAGTAATATAACGATTTTCTTCTCTCTCAGTGATTCAGCACAATTAGAACGATGACTCAAAATCCTGAAATTAACTTTGTAAAATATGTTGTTGATTTTAAGATTATATATATGTGTGTGTCTTTCAGTAATTAGAGGTTCAGATACCCTCGGGAATCTCTGACACACCTTTCTACTCTGATGAAATAAATTAAGGTAATTTGTATATTTTATCGAACTGCATGAAAAGAACTGAACTAAATGAAAAATCACTGCTTCCAGATAAAAATGCATATCTTGTATGGCTAATACGTAAGCGTACACGTGTGTGTAGGCGGAGCTAGAAGGAAAACAGGCTTTATATGCGCGTGTAAGTTAAAAGACGTATTTCGTTCGACAGCATACCTCGGTGTTATTTTGAAGCTATCAGTTCAGTTCAGTTCAATTCAAATTGTAACAGTGAGGTGGCGAATTGTGGGGAGGCTAGAAGCAGGCCAATGTCAAGTTCAGATTTGTAGAGAGTTCAATTTAACGCCCAGCGTCGTGTGTAACTTATCCAGGAAATGAAAGCATTGTTGCTGAACAAGTGGGACCAATTGCCACAAGAACTGGCCTTATTTCAAGTAAACATCGCGCTTCGAAGCCTGCACAGCCGTAAAAAGAGGCCCCATTTCTTTTCTTTATTCTGCAACCGCTGTTTCATACCTTCCAACTCTAACTAGTATTGCGCACGATGCTGTGTGTATTGCAATTTTGAACGGTTGTTTTGTATCGTATCAATGTATACACATCAAATTTCATTAAAATCGGTCCAGCAGTTTTAGAGATAATCGATCAAGTCCACAAATTCTCCTAGTTTCTTACACCAGTGTAAATATTATTCAATCTCTTTAGAGCAGCGGTTCTTAAACTTTCGTCTACGATCCGGAGGGGCAGTGTTTTGCTAGGGGTTCACGAAGGTCTCTCATTTTATGTTATGATTTCCCCGGAAAAATTTAAAGATATGCCATCCTCCACTAGATTACTAAATTCGACCGCCCCCCTCCCGCCAGTGGGGTAAAATCCACTACGAGAACATGTATTTTGATCAAGAATATTAATTCAGGGTATTTTTTTTTTTATTATTTACAACAAAGCCATAACTGTAACGTAATATTTTCAGAAAATAGTAGAAACGCAAGTGCAAAGATTAAGAATTGAATTTATAGTGCTCTAATTCGATATTGAATACATATGAATCATTCAACCAGGTATTGGAAGTCGGTTAAGGGTGTTCACAATCTTGGGGGTCCACGATGTCAAGCTGATAAATAAAGGGGAGGAAGGGGACAGCGACCGAAAGTTTAAGAACCTCTGCTTCAGAGAGTTAATACTATCAAAAACATATAATTAAATGGTTTGCATTCACTCTGCCATAGATGGTTACATTTTATAAGGAACTGGGATACGTCAATCCCTCAGTCCTCTATCTTGTTTTAGAATCGGCTTGGTTTTGCTCCTTGGCTGGTGATGGTGGGCGTGGAAATCGGTGGCAGGAACCAATGGAATAGCAGGCGCATGACTTCTCATGAGTGGCTTTGATTGGATGATGAGAGTGAGCTTCGAAAATTGTACTTGGGAAAATTTTTAAAGAGTAGCTATTGATGTTAAAGTTTAACAATTGATGGTAAAATATTCAAGGAAATAAAATGAAAATATAATAAATTTTGTAGACAGAGAAATTACGGAAAAAGGAGTTTAGAATTTATCTAACATAGCTTCGAAAAGAAGTAAAGGCTTAGCTTTATCATCTTCGGAGTTTTTTAATTTGGGAAGTAATTGTAAAATTTCAGGTGATCTTTTTATGATGTTAGAAATCATGCTGACCAGTTCAATCACTTGAGCTAGGTCTGAATTTTCATTTTCTATGGCTTGGATTCCGTGGGAAACTTTGTTATTTGAATTTTCATTAGTTTTTTTCAGTTAACTTGTGGACTGGGGTGGGGGTGGAGGGTGCGGTTCCGCTAACAATGTTAGCGAAAGAGACACCTTCCCTACGAACGTTGCTTTCGAAAGTTTTATTCGCTGTAAGGGGCGTGCCCTTTTTTGGCTTAGGGAACTTGGGGCATTTGGTGTAGCAGGCCGAATGACCATATTCTTGGCAATTTACGCAGAAGGGGTTTTCCTGCCTCTCCTTTATCGGACATTGACGTGTGGGGTGTTCTTTTCCACACTTTAGACATCTTGGCTTGAGGTGGCAGTTTTCTGCCGTGTGAAAGAAATTGTTGCAGTTAAAACATTGGGTAATTCCTCTAATGAGGTAACCTTCAATTTTAACTTGCATGTAGCCGACAGTTTTGAGATCGAAGATTTTTTTGATTATTGGCGTTGCGGGGGAGGGTGACTTGGAAAAATGGGGGAGCGGTCTTAGTTTTCTTAGAAATTAATTGGGAAACATTTTCAATTGTGAATCCTTCTTCTTCTAGGTCGGATTGTATCTCGTGAGTTTTGGTAAAAATGGGCAGTCCTTTAACGACTATTTTGATTGGTTTTATTGGCTTTGGTTTAAGTGAGAAAAATTCAAAATCTTTGTCTTCTTCAAGAAAATTTTTAAGAGCGTGATATTCTTCTATGTCATTAGTGATTAATTTAATAAATTCTGACGATTTGTTAGTGATATCTGGGAACTTTTGATAAATGGATTTAAGTTGGTCTCTGATATTTTTCTTAATTTTAAGATGAATTGGGGGAGGGGCTTGGGTTTTGGGGGGCGCTGTTTCATTATTTTCTTCCAGAGCAACTTGATCCTTATCATTTTTAGATTCAAGATCTGAGAAACTTTTATTTACAGTGACTGGCTCACTAGGTAAAGGAGAGACAGGTCTAGCTGTTTTCTTGGGGAAGACAAAGTCTTCCACAGAATCCTTTTTATTAATTTTACGTTTTTTATTTTTATTTTTAGCATTATTTGCATTTGTGGGTGCTTCAGAATAATTTTTTAAAATGTGATTAGAATCACTATCTTTATGCTTTTCAGTCGATATTGGGGGAGTACAGTAATTACCATTGCAATTAAAAGTCATACATGGGGTAGGGAACGAAGCTCACTCACTATTGTATCCTTTTTTCTTTGGGTATCATCAATAGAGGCCCGAAGAATGGCATTCATCTCGTGGTTATCATCGGTGTCTGGAAAGTTGACAAGTTCAGTGCAGCGATTGATAACTATGTCAAGGGCTTCGATTTCCAGCGAAAGCCTGTTTCTCTCTTCGCAGCTGTTGGTAATATCTGGTGGATCGGTTTCCATTTGTGCCATCAGGACGGAAATAGAATGCAAGTCGGAGCTCAGAAGAACACGTCTGCTCTGGTCGAAATCATAGCGTCTTCTTTGACACTCAAACGCACTGCACGTACGTAAATTATATTTACCGCTGGCTTATATCAGCTTTCTGGTACGCCTAGTAGCACGACGTCTTGACGAATCTAATCTCCTTGAATACGTTTAAAGTTGCTGGCTCAATAGCCTTCCATCAACCACTCTGCAATATTTGCCCCTGTAAACTTAAATTTATTGGTATCTTTCTTAAGAATTTGTTTAACCAAAGGAATTATATATAATCTCGATTTCTTAAGGTCTATTTTTTTTAATTTGCATTTCTTATTAAATAAACACTATCATCTTAACACCTTTTGATTTAAATGCTTCGAAATACAGGGTCTTCTCAAATTAGAATTGAATTTCGTTCTGACTAACACGTCGCAAGTTGAAATTACATTTATCCATTTTATTTTCAATCAAACTTGTTATAAAAATTGTTTATAAACATGGAAATTCGATTTATGAACGCATAATTACTCTACATAATATTTACTCCATTATTCATCAGTGGCGTAATGGAGAATATTAGGGCCACCCTGCAAAGTCAGGTTTTGTGCCCCAAACTGGATCTTACAAAGGGCACTTGGCATCAGTCAGACTTTGGCCCCCACAAATTGCGGGGGTGTACGTTACACCACTGTTGTTTATATTAATATCTTAACAATGTGGCTATAAGTCAAGGGGAGAAAGTGTAACAAAAACTATAATTCTTAAGATATAAGCAGTGTATTGTTATATTTTTAAAATACAATTTTCCAAATACAGTAGGCGCAAAGGTAACCCTATGTTCTATGACAAACCTGTGGGTTTAAATCAAATAATTTATACACTTTTTTATTTTCATGTTTGCATGCATGCAACTTTGTTTCACTTCTTTTGTGGCCACTTTTTGTAGCTTTCACACTTTATTTGCATCCCAATTATAGCAAACCTCAGAGATAAAACACTGTGGCAAAGCAAATATAACAAAAAATGTAAATTAAACATGGAACTGATAATAAATTAATAAGGTATGGCTTTCAATAAAGAGCACTTTTCCTACATATACATGAAAAAAAATCACAGAAATATTAAAGAGATCAAATGTTGGTTAAAAAGGGTAAAGAGCTGCTCCTATTTTACACTCATGTCCATAAATTAAGGATAATTCAGAATCACACAGAAATTGAACTCTAAAATAAAAATTTCACCTGTAGAATTATCACACACATCTTGAAGAAGAATATGCAAATTACAGGAAACCACCAGATGGCGCGGATAGTACGTCACAATGACAAGAGTGTAAGAGAGGGGTATATAAGGAATGGTGGCAAAGAAGTAAAATTGTTCACAAGCGCTTTAAAAGCCTTTCAGTGCAATAACCGCATAGTTATGGCCCAAAGGAAGCATTTGGATGATTTTTTGCGTGGTAGAATTATTGGACGACTGGAATGTGGACGTACCCACCAGGAAGTATCCGAGGAACTTGGAATCGCCCAGAGTGTCATCTCCAGGCTTCGGCAACGATTCCAAGATGATGGTAATGTGAGTAGATGTTACAGCACAGGTCGATCCCGAATTACAACGCCGAATGAGGACCGGTATATATATTTGTCAGTTACTGCCAAATGAAACAGACGTTGCACAACATCAGACCAGTCGTCAGCTCTCTTCGGCTACCGATGCGACAGTTTCAAGACAGACCGAGTACAGACGCTTAGGAAACATTGGTCTATATGCTCGTAGGCCTGTCAGATGTGTTCCACTTACCGCAACTCACTATAGCCTGCGATTAACCTGGAGTAGAGAGCATGCATGTGGACACCACAACAGTGGTCTTGTGTGATGTTTTCCGACAAATCCAGGTTTAGTTTGCAGTCTGATTCTCGCCGGACTTTAATATGGAGAGCGCCAGGTACCCGTTACCACCAAGAGAACACCATTGAACGACACCGTTACGGTGGTGCAGGATGGCTCGATTGGGGAGGAATTATTCTTGGTTCCAGAACTGACCTGCACGTTCAGAGCGTAACGATGACAGGCCATATCTATTCCGATGTCATTCTGGAACAACATGTACTTTTGTTTCGGGGCGCCATGGGTGCTGAATTTCTGTTTACTGATGACAACGCCCGTCCTCACCGTGCAAACATTGTAGACGAATGCCTTCAATCGGAGGATAATACCCGTATGGATTGGCCAGCATATTCACCGGACTTGAATCAAATAGAGCATGTGTGGGATATGCTTGGCGGACGAATTGCAGCCTGTCAACCCCCTCCTACCTGTCTACTGGCACTTCAGAGGGCATTGCTTGATGAGTGGTGTAATATTCCCCGAGATCAGATTGATAATTTGATACTCAGCATGCCTAGGCATTGTAAGGCCTGTATTGCATCGTACGGGAGACATACTCCGTATTAACCATCATACTAACCATGTTATACTGTTTTTTGTAAATAGGTTCTTTTTTGAAATTTGCTCCAGGAAGTAAAAATCGCAATTTTTATTAATTATGTCAAACATATAGCATCTTTTTTGCTCTTTACCTTTTGTTTTATAAATAGATTTTACAAATAAGTCAAATTTGTTTTGCTTCTGTCTCTTTCTTTGCCTGAACTTCATTATCCTTAATTTATGGACATGAGTGTACTATGACCTATGCATAAATTCGTGTTTGACACATATGATTCATTTTGAAAAGCTTTTCAAATTTCATGAAACACTTTTTTTTGCAACTTACAAAAGAAAAAAAAAATTGCTTCAACATATAGTTTGAATTTTAATACAAACTGTTCAGATATTTTATAAAATATCCATGATTAGCTAACAATAATGTATTAGAAATTTTTTTAAAGTGGAAACATAAATTGAAAGGACTAAAGACATAATTTACACATATTTATTTTTTTTTCTTTAATGACATACAGTGACACAGAAATGACAAGTTAATGGAAAAAATGTGAAAAAAAATAAAATGGATATTTTAACATTGACAGAATAATAAACTATCAATTCATTACATACATTTGCAAATCATATTTATGGATTAAGCTTTTACACACATTGATTTTTTAAAAAAGAAACTATTTAGATATATTAAAATACAACACATTATATCTTAAGGCTGTTCAAATACTCCATCCATGCAAAAAAATTTAAAAAACATGCACATTTAAATAGTTACATTGATAACATTCAATATGAGTTTAATTTTGAACACAGCTACATTTGAAATAGTTTCGATAAATTTATATTAATTTAAAATGAGTATTAGCAGATACCTAGAACTATGCTGTTTCAAGAGAAAAACACAATACTTTCTTCACTTCTTTCTTTCAAATTAAAAAGATAAAATGTGTAATAAAGTCTTTTATATATTTATTTCTTTTCTCAAATGGAAATTTAAAGCAGAATATTTATTTCCATAGCTATTTTACATGCAAAAATGTTTCATATTTCAATAATGACTGAAATTGCATGATAAAATTATTTCAGTATTATTTGGAGTTCGATTATTTCGTCTCATTTTTAATGAATTGCAAAAAATGAGAACTGGTTTTATTAAACATTTATGTATTTGAGTTAGATTAAACAAGTTGGTGTAAGTTATAATGAGCTTTTCGAACATACACAGAATATAATACATAGTTTGGAACATAATAGTATTTCTCTAAATAACATAATATTTGTAACAGAATAAATTGCCCATTTTGCATCTGTTTGACTAGTTTTTTTTTTAAATCGTAAATAAGAATCTTATAACACAAACACATTTTTCATATTATAGTTACAGTTTGGAATTACAAATATGTACATAAATCATCTCATATATCCTTGTTGGCAGTTTTTACACCTTAGTCTCTGGCCCATCCGCACGAGAGCGAGCGAAAGAATTGCGCAATTTTACAAACAAAAGAGTACAAATATGTCCATAAGCTCTATTATACCAGTCCGGAGAACGACCTCTGAAAAAAAAAATATTCCCACATAAAGTACAAAAAACTTACGATAAGAAATAAAAATAACATTAGAAAATTAATTTTGAAAACTTGCAAAACGTTGTAGTGAACATTCTTTTAAATTATATATATATATATATATATATATATATATATACGAATTTAGATAAACACAAAGATAAATAGTGTATACATTAGTTTTAAAGCCAGTGATTTTAACAACATCCTATAAATAAGCTAAAACTTAGTTAAGCATTTGAAATAAAAGTGTAATAGCTTGTGTCTAAGCTTATACTAATACTTTAGTCTTATTTAATGGTATATAAGAACTATAATCCTAACAATAACCCCTAAATAAAAGTTCATTACTTAACTTTCTTCTTAAGATTTGAGGGAGGAGGGGGGACTTAACGATCATTTTTTTCTAATATTTGAATTGCTGCTCTCAGTTAAATGTTGAATCCAAAAAGAAAGAGTTGATTGATCAACATCTCACTCAAAAGTAAGACGAAGGCTATTGGCGAAGAAATCTCAAAATTTTGAACCTAGTAACGAGGGGGACATCTAAATAGGATTTCTCTACCCAACTTTCACACCGATACGCAGAGAAAACTTTCAGCATCAATACATTTAATGTGCATCAGTTCCTCTACATGGCAGATCATTAGTGGTGTCAGGACTCGAAACCAAGATTCGACAAAAACAACACAGAACACAGGCGTTTAAAAATAAGTCGCTTATGTTAAATGAAAATGTTTCAAACATTTGACGATTAAAAACTTTCAACTCTACATTTTTCAATGGTTTTTGCCCCAAATGATAAGTCATATTTTAATTACAGTAAGATCCCGCTTAACGCTGTTTCGGTTTAATGCTCATTTTTGTAATTGTGGGATTCCCCGAAATTGCACGCAAGATTAGGTTTCCTGACATCCGAAGCAGTTTATTTGTGTTTCATCTTTTCTGTGGTGTTATACGAACATACTTTCATTGTTTCAAACATTTGTTGACGTTATTGTAAGAATAAATTTAGATAATACAACGATTTCTATAGTGACAAATATTAGTATTCATAGTTTTTATCATGGGTGATAATAAAAAGCACGAAAATAAAGCTACAAGAAAAAGCATTTCACTAGAAACTAAAATGCAAGTGATTAGAAGATTAGATACTGTTGAGCATCAATCTCACATTGGTTCTGCATTGAATTTGGCAAATTCAACACAACAAGGACCATTCTTAAGAATAAAGGAAAAATACTGCTATCGGCAACTGCAACTACGACAAGCTCTGCAACTAGAATTACCCGTTCTAGAAATATTACAATGTATGAAATGGATAATAGCCTTTCTATATGGATTGACGACGAAATTAAATGCAATATTCCTTTAAGTCAACTACCTTCTTGATAAAGACAGAAAATTGGAAATACAGAAGAGACTGAATGATCTGAAATGTAAACATACTGACTTAGAATTTTGTTTATTTTTATATGTATATTTGTTTATTATGTTTCTATATTTGTAAGAAATATATTTTTGTTTTATAGTTAAAAAAAATTAAAAAATTTAATGGCAAAATAACTGCCCAAATTTCCACCCATCTTCCCCTTATCCTATTATTTTCATGATGAGATAACCTCGTTTAACGCTGTTTTCTACTTTGATGGAACGTATACCCCACACTAAGAGGGGTCTTACTGTATTCCATTTCTCTAAAGCACCCTTTTTTTTTTTTTAAAAAAATAGAACAAGGAAAATATAAATTTATGAATACAGTTAAATAAAAAAAAAATGATTTGTACAAATAATTCTATCTTCATGTCATGAAACCTTTAAATTCAAAATTTCATACATTTCCCTAGAATGGTTCAAGAAATTCAAGATCAAAACTTACAATCAGAAAGAGAGGAGTCTTTAAGAGGTTGCACACTAGTTTATTTACTTTAAATAATTACCCACTAATCATTGCTGTTTTAAAAAATGGGGTTGTACATAATATGGAACATTCGTGCAGATGTAATTTGGTATATGGTCACCTGACAGTTTTTTCGATTACCTTCCGTATCAACCAATTGTGGTTTCGAATGAAATTAAGAGATAATATAGGAAATGTGTAAGTTATTTTTCCAACCTAATTCTTGAAAAAAAAAACCCGATTTCATGAGGAAAAGATGAAAATAAACTAAGCGAATTAAACAAACTAATTAATCTATTTACCACAAAATTCTATCCACTTTAAATTACTGAGTGTGTGTCCCTTTTTTTAAAAACCATTCTATACATGGTTACACAGTACTTAGTGTTAAGTTAATACTGTACTTAGTGTTAAATATATCTAATGGAAGATATCAGGATGTAATGCATCAACACAGAAGGGAGGAGATAGAATCACACTAGAACAATTATCATATTTAATTCTGCAAATTATTGAAGCTTAGGTTCAGTGTAAAAGATATAATTTAAGACTCAAACAGAAATTATTTTTCAATTTACTGGTAAATGAAATGAAAAAGAAAAATAGATAACACAGAGTATTCACAATCTCTTAATTGCTCATACATAACTTCATTATTACTACAAATAACAAAATATACATTGATAAAAAATCATATTTAAGAGATTTTAATCATTTTTTAGCAACAAAAAGAATAGTTTAGAAAAACTGAGGATTACATGCATTCATGATCTAAAAATATAAGAATTTATGTATAATAGATATTCAAATAGGTATATTATATCAAATTTGCTCAATCAAATGTTAATAATAAATAAATTCTTTTTTTCTACCTAAAAATTTTAAAATATTTCACCTACCTGAAAATCATCGTATTGATATTAAAATCCATTTATCTTCTCTTTCTCAACTTAAAAATTTGTTATGAACATACCTTGTCTCTTTGGTGATTAAAACTTAGCAGGAACCAATTTAATGGGTAGAGACTGATGGTATACATCAATATAATGAAAAACATGTTTGAAAAGTAATGCCATGCATTTACAAAATAGAGCTTCATATTAACATTTGAATTCAAAGTCACGGTATGATTGCTTAAGTACTTAAGAAACACAACTTGTTTCAACAATTCTAGCTTATAGAGAAGAACTTAAACTTTATTTTTCTAAAATGATTAGAATGTCACATTGATGCTACTTATGCTGATGGAATCATAAATCATCACTTTTCTAGTGTGCACTTTTGATTCATAATATGAACTCAAATATAATATAAACATGTACTATTTGATGGAGATGTCATGATTATGAAACACACACTTAATAACTTATGCACTTCTTTCTTGCAATTAAAGTATTACCACCACACATCGCAATGAATTCAAATACCAAGAAAACAAATTGTATCACTAAGTGAATATTTACAACATGTCTATATTTATCAACATTCAAATAATCAATTAATCACAAAGAATAATCAAACCCACATTTTCGAAATATCTCTCAGCTTACCTAGTGTCAGTTCTACTTATATAAGTGATTCGAGATTTCCCAGATCCACATGGTTCAATCAAATAACGTGAGGCTAATATTAAAGCCCTTACACTTCCTGGAATAACCTCTGCCTCAGGATGTTCAACTGAAGTTTCAATAAGAATGCAGGCACCTTTTGGCAGATCAGTTCTCCATGACCTAAAAGGGCATCTTATAGGTTAATATATATTCACTGAAATACATTATCACCAAAAACATAACTTTAGTTTTTCACTGCAGTATAAATAAAAAATACACATTATAAATAAATTTTATCTTTAAGATTTCAAAGACAGTTCAGATTTTAAAAACAAAATACAATTTTCACATGGCCATCAAAAAGGCATCGACACAATTAACTCAAATTAAAAACAGAAATAATAAAAGAGAACTGAAACAAAATCTAAAAGATTGCAAAATATAGTCAGATAAAGTACACACTGAGCTGCAAAAGCAGTGATGCAATTTTTAAACAAACAGCCATGCAACTATAGAAAAGGGCCCGTTACAATCAGATTAATAGAAACCTAATGCAGTAGGAAGGTGAATCATAAGCAAATGTAAGGAAAGATGCATCAAGGGTTTAACTTATTTCATTTTAAACATTCCACAATTAATCAATTTCACTAGAAATAAAAAAAATAAAAGAATGTTTGATGCTTGTTACACCTTCTTAATGGTATTCCTAAAAAGTTAAGTCTAAAAAAATAGAAACGCTTTTCTCTATTTACAAAATTACATTCAGTCAACGATCAATAACAAGAAGAACAACAAACATTATTAGACATTCACAACGAATCCAAATGAGTTCGTTGATTTAATTTTAACTTACATCACAAGGTAAAGAAACACAACTATTGGAAATGGATATCGTAATTTGAATCAAAGTCAAGAGATGAGGACGACACCTGAGCTGGCACCTACTTCTCCAAACTTCTACACTATGCCAGTGAGAGGACTGGTAGAATGATTGGAGGAGGAAGCGTAGTGCCACTAGTGTTGCCTAAGAGTTTTTATATTGATAAGAGTGTCGTTCCGCAAGCTTGTGAAAGTTTCCTAACCATATTAAAGATTGGTGGCGATTTTCCAAGAAAAAAAATCTCTAATCCATAACAAATATATCATCCTGTCAGTGGTAAATGATCAATACCAGTTAGTGAGCATGAATATTCAGCGTCTGTGTAAGATAAAAGAAAGACAAGTATTGCGATTTACTAAGACGTTTTCATAAAGGTTTGTTAATGCGCCTCCAGCCTGAAAGCTACGGCCTATTGACATCTCCTACTTGGGAACAGACAATCATTTTTATCAATATTACTCCATCGATAGTCTTTTTGCGTATCTAAAATGCACTGCATGCATTTTTATACAAGTGAGTTTGCTTAGTCATTTTAGTTCAAAATAGCACATCTGTATTCAGAATTTTACTTCTCCCCAGGTAATTTCTTAGAATTATGGCAATAAAAAATAAATAACAACAAAAACACAGTTTCTGTTTGCAATTTACATGTCAGTGTAATTCATCAAACATTAAGACAATCAAATATTTTGAAAGTAAGTACAAGAAGGAAAATAAATCTTAATTAACATTGTTAATGAATTGTTAATAGAATGTGATTAAATATTTTAAAAAACCATGCAATAAAAGAAAATTGATATACAGTAGGAAGAGCATTAAAATAATAAAAGAGCATAAAATTAACAGCATGAGTGAAACAGCAGTCCTTATCATTTAATGAGCAAATGGCACCATGTTAAACATTTATTATATACAATTAAAAGAATTTATTAATCTCTGCTTTTATATATAGCGACCCTTTCTATATAACACAGATATAAGTATTGCTCAAAGTGGAAAGTAGGTCTACATTCTTAAGTTTACATTTCATACTATTCTGATAGAATAACAAAACATTTATAATATAATGATTCATGACTGTTTTTTAAAAAAAATCCTTCCACAATAATTTCATTATGAACTTCAAAAATGTTCAATAAAAATAAAAATAATATAAATTTTTCCCTATGATTTTTAATGATGCATCTATATATTTATACAATTAAGTTTCATTTGACTTTTAAAAAGATAAAATAAAACTTTTAAGATTTGGATAGTTAAGAAAATATCTTAGAAAATAAAGTATAAAGAAATACTAAGAGATTTTACCTTAAAACACAATAATCACAAGGGGGATGAGGAGGTAAACATGTATTTAAATACTGGAACACCTCAGTGTGCTTAGCCAAACGACTAACAACTTTCCATTTAGTAAAAGAAGTGTCCCACAAGTGCCTAGAATATAAATAATACTATTTAATTCTCATGGATAACTAAATTTTTATTAACATTTACACACAGAACATTATTCAATAGGGAAAGAATACAAATAAAATCTAATTGCATAATAATAGTTAGAATAAAATTGTAAGGTAACTGTTAATTCAATAAGCAACATAATAACAAAAAGAATAAGAATTAAAACCTTTCTCTAAGAATTCTATTAAGAAGTTCCACAGGTGGGGCTTCAACTTCAGTAGAAACTTTCCAAAGTTTCAAAGGATGTCCATCAGATAATTTTTTGTAAGCCAATTCAACATGGTCATTCTGAGAGAGAGAGAGAGAGAGAGAAACGGTTTTCCAACCTTTATATTTGTCCTTAGCCTCCTAAAATAAATAAACACCAACACTGTTTAAAAAAGTAAACAAAACTCTACAAAGGTAAATTTTCAGAATAAAGCATTGTATGTTTTTCAAAAACTTTTAATTATGAATATATTAGCTAAACATTCTTTAGAATAAAAATATTTGTTTTGCATACATGCACTATATAATGGACAATTATTCTTACATAATATATTTAAGAAAACTTATTAATCAAATTAAAAATAGCATAACTATTAAAAAAACATTTTTTATTATAATGAAGCAATTATTTATATCTTTATATTCACAAATATGGTTCAAGACATTTGGAGAAAAAAAATTAGTTTAAACATATTTAAAAGTAACATTCAGAATTCATTTCTGATAGTTTGTTTTCACAATATTTCTAACTAACAGTAATGATGATTCAAGATAAGAATACAAATAATCTTTGATTATTATACATCAAAAAACGTAAATTTTTTTCCCTACCAACACTAAACCTAAATTTTAAATATAATGTTGATAGTTGGTTAAATTTTTGAATTTTTATAGAGCAATTATCTGATTAAAATGATGGAAAACTTTTGCTAGTTTTAGGATAACACAGTATATTGGAAGGATAAACAGGATAACACAGTATATTGAAGATATTAATGGTTTAGTGTAGAAATGAAAATTTAATTGCTTCCAGATAATATTTTGAATGTAGTGATACTCTATTAATTTCATGTATATATTTTTTCTTTTTTGCATAATGTCACATGTAGTTTACAAATATTATAGCCAAAGAGCAACAGGGGAACCCACAAATTATTAATTAGCTGGTTATATAAAGAAATATAATATGTTGATACAAGAAATACAGATATTGTTTTTTACATTACTTTATAAATATATAAAAATATAACAATTAAAATAAATCTACCTTCAAAAATATCTGAATACAACTATCGACATAGCCTTTCCATCCACTTTGACCATTACAGATAACAGATGAAAGATCTTCTAAAGTTGCTGGTTGAAAATGAGATGTACATGAAATTCGACTCTGTGAGATAACTTCTTCAGATACCTTTAAGGTAAATTTTAAAATAAAAAAATATATTTAGCATATTTTTATATAATCATTCGATCTACTTTGGGTTTAATCAGACAGAAAATAAATTATTATACAAATATATTTTTATTCCACATAATTATATAAATAGTATTCGATATTTATTGGCAAAGACCTTACGTTCGCTTTAAAAAGAAAACAAAATTTTATATGTGGAAAAGAAAATTTTGATTCATTCTAACTTAAAATATACTTAATTTACAAAACTTTGGATGTAACTTTTCTTCACATAAAGGTACAGAAAACATACTAAAAAATATGTTAAAGTAGAACTTACAGAAAACAAAGTTTTATAATTTGAAACCATGCATGACAAGCATTCATAGGCAGCTCTGTTTTCGTTCAATTCCCTTAAATCGGGAACGCCTACAGTTTTTCTTCGACGTGGACTAGCGCTTGTACTACGAGGAGTAGTTAAATGAAACAAGGATGGTGCAAAGCACACTGCAATATTTGTAGCTGTCATCTGAAATGAGTTTTTAAATCTTACTATATATGCAAAGTGATATATATATATATATATATATATATATATATATATATATATATATATATATATATATATATACAACTATTTTAAAAACAACTACAGATAATAAAAAATCGAAAAGAAACTAATATTAGAACCTTATTTTTGTAATATTTTCAATAAAACTCCCTACTCCTCTAATGGAATAAATAAATAAAAAAGATATGCTTTGGTTTTTGTTTAAATATTGTTTTGGATTTTTAAGGAAATAGTCATTATGTGTGGTAATACATATAACAATTACAAGCAAATTTACTATATTGAATCTAAATTTCTTGGTTTGTATAATTAATTCATATACACTCTGTCGCAAAAAAATATATGCACCCAGAAGAAATTGAGCTACATTCACGAAATTTGGTACTGTAGTGTATATGAAAATAAACAAATCATTAAAAATTCAGAACAAAATATCATTTTATTAAGCGGTTAAGCTTGCAAAAGGTTAAAAATCAGTAAAGTAAAGCCACCTCTGGCAGCTATACAAGCCGAAATTTGGCATCGATTCAATTAGATCACTTATGACCCCCTGTGGAAGATCCTGCCATAGTCTTTGCATCTTTAATTCTCCTTATTTGCAGTTGCCTTCCCAGCGCGTCCAGACATGCTCTATTGGTGAAAGATCTGGTGACCTGGCAGGCCATGGTAGGACGTCATATCCTTGAAGACATTGTTGGGAGAGTCGCGCAGTATGTGGACGAGCATTATTGATAAATGGCACCTGGGCGACTTGATAGCATGGGTAGCACAATCGGCGTTGAAATATCGTCCACGTATCTGCGAGAGCTGTCAAAGTGCCTTGAAGGACCACTAAAGATGATCGTTGTCCCAAGAAATTGCTCCCCACACTGTCACACCTTGTGAAATTACAATAAATGCCGGATCGGACCGCTGGCCGGTGCGCCTCCAGACACGTGTGCGGTGGTCATCAGCACTGAGACTGAATCGGGATTCATCACTGAAGATGACACGTCTCCAGTCTGTCACACTCCAATTGCCCGAGGTCGGCAAAATCCAGTCGACACTGCCTATGATGTGGGGTCAGTGGTAAGCGTCTTAGCGGACGTCGGCTCCTCAAAAACTTCGGTCAGTCGTCTCCTTATGGTTTCTCTTGATGGCACTCAATGTCTGGAAGGAGGTAAGTGGCGTTGAATGGATGCTAGCGACGTTGTTGGTGCCGAAGTGGCCACTCTTCTGATTGCAATTTCATTTGTGTTCCTGGATCCTGACCCTCCGCGACGGTACACTCTCCTTCTGTGATCCACTGTTGCCAACACCGAGCAACTACCATATCGCTCCGACCGAGGTGGCGGCCGATACGTCTATTCGACCAACCTGCTTCTCTGAGGCCTATTATACGGCCCCTATCAAAGTCCGTCAGCTGCTCTACTGCCGCCGGTTACGTCTTAGAAATCCTAAGTCTCAATATCGTCTATCAAAGTCATCAGATTCGTTTGGATAGCCGTACGGCGCTCGTAAAAGTTTTTAATATGCGCATAGCACATTTAGCCTTGTCTGGCTTCGAAATTTTAATCATTTGCATATCTCTTACCAGACTACATTCTTGCCGAGTTTCGTGATTGTAGCTAGTATGTCAAATATACTAAAGGTGTATCCCAACTCCCTCAAAAATAATGAAAAAGTTTATTTTGCGTTTTGAAGTAAGGTTTTCCATTTTGTAAAGCATTAATCTTTTAAAAAATTATGCAGGAGTTCAAACATGTTTGATTCTACACTAAAAAAAAATTAATCCCAACTTTTGACCAATCTGCAATTTTGAGTAATATTAATTCTTGATCAATAAAGCAGTCAGTTTTAAAGTAGAATTTATAAAAAAAACTACATACATTTAATAGAATTTATATTTCGAACTGACCAATTATCAGATTGTTGTGCTCCTTTCAAGTACATTTTTTTATAACTCAGAAAACAAAACTTATTCATGTTGTGTGTGTGATTAATGACTTTATTAAGGGTAGACATGGTACGATTTATGCAAAAAATTTTAATTTAAGGACTTGAAAATTTTTTTTGGTGGTGTCCTATGTGTATATACAATGTAAAACAGATGTTGTGCTCAAAATTTCGTAAAAAGGTAGTAATTTAATTTTTTAAGGAAAAAACATAAAATTTGTGAAATGATTTAAAAATGCTACTCTTAAAAAATTTACGTACATGCACAAAATTTGATTTACAAGTATATCAAACTATGTATAACAAAAGTTGGTATGAGTTTTGCGATTACATGATTGATATTCGTACAACGCTTCTTTTTATGAACGCTTATTGAAAATTCATCAAAAAATGTATATAAATTCTGAGTTCAATTATTTTAAAAAAAATAAGTATTGCTTTGATTCGAAAATGCATACCAACTTTTGTTACATGTACTATTAGCAATATCTAAAAAAAATTCAAAGTATTAGGCCCAATAGAAAAAAAAACCTTAGCATTTTAAATGAAGACAAACGAGTTATTTTATCTTTTCTGAGATAAATAAGTTTAAAGTTTTGATTTGCTATAGGAGTGTAAATACAAACGAACGTAAAAACTAGCATAATTCTGTGTTTTTTAAGTTTAGAGCTTTCAAATTTTGTGAGGTTATAGAAAAGTATATAAGAAATAATTTAGGCTAAAAAAATTAGATTTGATTTTTTGACAGATTTTTGTCAATTGAATCGTACTGTGTCCTCTTAAAAATGAAAAGAATACAAATAAATGAATTGCTTTGTAATGCTTTAACTTCCAATGCTTTACAATAATACCATTAACAAAATCTGATATAATTTTTCATTGCATAATATAAATCTGAGGCAAAAATAACTTAAAATTAATCATGAAAATGATACAGTAATGATAAACATTGTACTAATATTTCCCCTTTATCATTATCTAAATTTTAAAAATTCTTGAGTTAAAGTAAATATTATATTTTATTGATCCCAAAACTAAATGACAACTAAAAAAAACATTACTTTAATATGCGTATAATGTAAAATAAAATGTAGCTAATATAACACAATGATAACATTACAAAATTTTCTTTTTGTTGTTTTAAAATTATGCAATAAGTTTTGGCAAAAAGTCTTAATATTGATACTGCAATATATGTATAGTAATATCCATATTGTATTATACAGTTTAGTCATGCTCCGCTGAAGAAATAAAAGAATGTATAAAATCTGCATCTTATAATTATTTATTTTCCTTTTATACATTTTTTTAAAATTATAGATATTTAGCACAAGATTTGCAGTTTCAATTATCTCAATAAAAACTCGAGTTACTTTACCACACGTAGAGCGATGTTATATGATATTAATGGGATTTGCACTGTATTAATGTACATAAAATAAGCGAACTAATTTCAGAAATTTTTTTAACTTATATATTTATTTAAATATTTAGGATTGTACATTTATACCTGATTTATTCCTGAATGCTGACAAACTTCGTACAGAAATTCTAACAAGGACTCAAGAACTTCTCGATTTTCATCTGGCATCAACATCAGGGCAGCTCGAATAGCTTCAAGACGTAGATCTTCAGGAACAACTTAAAATACAGGATCGAAAATTTACAAAGATTTTCGAAAAAATCACAAAAGTGAAAAAAATTATTTAATAAGAATAAACATAACATCTCAAAGAAGATATAACTTTTCTTTTTTTAATCTAATCAATATAAACATACCTTACTATTTTATATTTATAATCAATATAATGAAAAATAGAAGTCTAGATTAATTTGACAAAATATTTGTGTATTAACAACATAATATAAACATACTCTCAATATTTACAGATAAATTAACAGCACAGAAGTTATTTATTTTTGCAAAACAAAATGGGTTATATGGACTTCAAATATCTCATTTGTAACAATTATTTAGATAAAGTTATCAATAAAATAATAGATTTGATTTATTTTTCCACAGTGGACAGAAATATTAGAAATAATTATTCAGGGTACGAGAATTATTTTATTCGATTTTAAGTTCTTCAACAATCTATGTTGTTCCTAATAAATGTAAATGACATATTTATGTACAATATTCATATATACATTGAAAAAGAAACAAGAAATAGAATAATGTACAGCAGAAACATTTTACGCACAAATCTAGATATACACTGCTGGACAATTGCTAAGGACGGATAACACTATCATCCATAGCAACCACAAAATGAAAGGAAGCAAAATGTGGAAAATTAGAATAAGTGCGGGATATTAGTAAGAAGAAGTATGAGTAGGCAAATTTTTTTTCCACGTCTGTTCTTCACGTGATAGCGTTCATAAGAGCTTTAAAGGTTTTGACGCATGTGGACAGTTGTTGTTTCAAGTCAAAGTTTTACAGGAAAGATTTAACAGACGAACTTAAAATTTTTGGCATGTCTTTCCGACATCACATAGATGATTTTATGCGTGGCCGAATTATTGGAAAGATCGAAGAAGGGTTAAAAATAACAGATGTTGCCAGGGAGTTCGACATCGCTCACAGCGTTGTTTCACGGCTGTGGAAGTCATTTAAAACTACTGGAATGGGTAGTAGACGGCACGGGAGAGGTCGTGTTAGAAGTACGACGCCTGCAGAAGACAGATATATCGTCCTATCAGCAAAAAGGAACAGGCGCCACCACAGCTCAGCAGGTGGCAAATCAGTTTCTTGCAGCCTCAGGAAAGCAGATCTCCCGAAAAACTGTTGCCAGACGTTTGAGGGGAGGAGGACTATACGCACGCAGACCTGTTGTGTGTGTCCCATTGACCAGACAGCACCATACTGCCCGTCTGCAATGGTGTCGTGAGCATCACAATTGCACTGAACAGGACTGGGCATGCGTACTATTCTCAGATGAAAGTAGGTTCAGTCTGTCATCGGATTGTAGACGCCAACTGATCTGGCGCGAGAGTGGTACTGCTTATCGTCCAGAAAATATCCAGGAAAAGGACCGATATCCGACATGCAGTATCATGGTGTGGGCTGGCATCATGATCAATGGCCGCACGCGCCTACATGTGGTTGCGAATGGAACTATGACGGGCCAACAATACATTGATGAAGTTCTACTTCCTCATGTTCGTCTTTTCCGTGGTGCTGTCGGTGATCAATTTGTTTTTATGGACGACAACGCAACATGTCATCGAACACTCGCTGTTCAGGATTGTCTAGACAACGAGGGTATTCAACGTCTCGTATGGCCAGCGCGTTCTCCAGATCTAAACCCCATTGAAAATGTGTGGGATGCTTTGGGGAGGCAAGTTGCTGGTCGAAACTATCCTCCGACAAACAAGAACACCCTCAGCCGTGCACTCACAGAGGAATGGGATAAATTGCCTCAACAGCTGCTGAATAATGTTGTGCAAAGTATGGTACAACGTGTGGAATGTTGCATCACACTCCACGGTGGACATATCCCGTACTGATACCTTTCTTTAAGGTGCCTGCTGACTTTTAGATGCATTGTTCCATTTCTCCGTACGCAGATCAAATGAACATTTTTTTTTCTTTCAGATGTTTCACAGCTTTTGTACTTTCCAGAACAATAAATATTCTTTATTCTAATGTCTGAACAGTGTGGCAACTATATTTTATCCTACTAGGCCTCATGTCTCGCTTAATGTTACGCTACATAGCAATTTGTGATCCATCCTTAGCAATTGTCCAGCAGTGTATATAAATACCTATGACATTTAAATATAACACACAAACACAGCAGTACACTTAGATTTTCAATACAATCAAAAACAAAAAGAATATGTTTTCCAGATACCTAATTTAATAAATCACCTTCATAGCTCACTAATTTAATAATTAATTTTTTGAATAAAGTGCAACTCTTAATTAAACCATAATTACTCATAGTTTCTAATCAATGAAAACTTAAGAGATTTAAATTTTTTTTTATTTGCCTTAGATTACCAATATATAATAGTTTTCTTAGAGTTAGGATATAAGTCATATTCTGAATGCTTAAAAAAATTTAAATAGGATAACATACACTGAAAAATGCTAATAAAAGTTTCCGACAGTTTATTAGTGAGAAGTGCTTCAGGCAATTCTCTGAAATACTGTTTCAGCATATCTGCGACATCATAGGCTTGCTGCTCTTCATAACTCATTTTTTCAGAAAAGGTTTCATTTAGACTCTTGAGCTTCTGGATTCGTGATCGCACTCCAGATTTCCTAAACAAACCAGTTGAATCCAAGGCTGTTTTCCTTAGGTACTGAATTGCTGCTTGTATTGATATTGGTAAAGGCTGACCAGTTCTCTGAAGAATGAGGAGCAAAGGAACGCCAAATACCACCTTGTCTATTAAAAAAAAAATTTAAATAATTAAACATCAATTCATTGATAAAACTAAATACTTTATGATTATAGTATGTCCTTAATTAATTATAAAACAAAATATACTTCAAATTAAGGTTATAATGAAAATACAATTGAGAAAAAATCGAGATAGGTAAAAATCGGTCCTCTCGTGAGGTTGGCGGAAGGGAAAGAGAAGTGGGAGGCCCCTGACCATCCCCTCAAAATTGGGATGGAAACGAGCCACATCGTTCTGTCACCTGTATGGTGCTAAAAACTACGGCTAATGACAGGCGTCCCTTACCCCTTTGTCATGATGAATTTCGTGGGTTTCGTTCTTTCATTTGCCGATCAGGTGGTTAGATCTTAAATATTAATTATATAAATTAACGAACAAAGAAGTAATTTTAATTCAGTAAGCATATAATTACAGACAAGAAAAACGAAAATATGATTTATCCAAATCAATCTGTAAGCATGAATCGACAAGTAAGTCATACAGAGAGAGATGTCATAAAGGTCTACTTTAAAACACATAATTTAAAACAATGTTGAATAAAAATGATCCAGATAAAGGGTGTTTTTTTAGAGGTATAGAACTTTAAATTGCAATAAAACAACGATGTATTATTCGGTGGACATGAATTTTTTTTATTCGAAAGATAATCTTGTGGCATTATATTTTAAATATGATCAAGCAAGGCGTAGATTCGTCGAATGGGCCCAAAACGAGATTGCCGTTGTTCCCGATTTTCATAAGCGAATTTTGTTTAGAGATGAAGCGCACTTCTGGTTGAATGGCTACGTCAACAAACAAAACTGCCGCATTTGGAGTGAAGCTAATCCACAAGTGTATGTCGAAACACCGTTACATCCAGAAAAACTGACTGTTTGGTGCGCTTTATGGGCTGGTGGAATCCTTCTTCAAAAAACGATGAAGGCCACAACGTTACAGTCAATGGTGATCGGTATAGAGCCATGATTACTAACTTTTTCATTCCTGAATTGAACAATCATGATGTCCAGGAGCTGTGGTTCCAACAAGACGGCGAAACATGTCACACAGCTCGTGCCACAATGGATTTATTGAAAGACACGTTTGGTGACCGCCTAATTTCACATTTTGGACCTGTAAATTGGCCTCCAAGATCTCGTGATTTAACACCGCTAGACTATTTTCTGTGGGGCTATGTAAAGTCATTGGTCTATGCGGATAAGCCACAAACGCTTGACCATTTGGAAGACAACATTCGCCGTGTTATTGCCGATATACGGCCACAAATGTTGGAAAAAGTCATCGAAAATTGGACGTCCAGATTGGACTACATCCGAGCCAGAAATCATATTTAAAACGTAATGCCACAAGATTATCTTTCGAATAACAAAAATTCATGTCAATCGAATAATACATCATTGTTTTATTGCAATTTAAAGTTCTATACCTATAAAAAAACACCCTTTATAACAGGGATTCGACAAAACACATTAAAAAACGCTTTTGAAATTATATATTCTATAATTTGATAGCTTTCGAATCTATAATGAAATCAATGTTAATGAACTACAAAGTAATACTTTTGCCAACTCTTAAAAATTTGCTGCAAAACTAAATTAATATAATGTTAATTTATATAATTTATTTTGAATTGTGATCAATATTATAATGAAAAATATTTTAAAGATTGGAAAATATTTAATTTATAAATTTCAGTTCCATTTTAAAGAAATTTTTATGTTTAAAAGAAACGTTTTCAGAGATGTTTCTAATTTTGAATGTGAGTGAAAATTTGCTTGATATACCTTTGTAATCTGGATTACGAATACGGCATATAAATTTTGATACACCCCAGCTCCATCCAGTTCGACTAGATGGGGAAAACTTTTCCATAATTGTTGTCAGCTTTAAAAGCGATAACTTGCGAAGTAACAGAATTTGTGGAGCTGTTAGATCCGTTATTTGTACAGGAGCAGAAAACAGTTTTGTATCAGGAGCATTATGAAACGGTAAATAATGCCAAGGAGCTTGATGATAAGTAATCCCTCTGAAACAAAAAAAAAATGAAAAATATTATTTAAAAAAAAATGATTTTTAAAAATAACACACAATTTAGAGAATATTTTACACATATTGTTTTTAAATAAAAGGTTTATTTTTCCTTTAAAAAACACACACACAAGAACTGAACGCTAATTTTTGAAATTTTAAACAGTTTTCGCATCTATCCGAATACTCATTTCACAACTTTGATGAAAAAATGAAACTGAGAATTTGACACAAACAATAAATAGATTCCCATTACACTTGTGTGGATAATTTTGAAAATTGCCCGAGGGTATTATGTTTACTGTTAGAAGAAAGAAAAAGTTTTTCAGCAAGGTACATAACTTTCTTAATACTCAATACTTTGATTGCTGACTTTAAAATACATATTTTTTTAATATGTTAAAACCAACACTTTATAAAATATAGTTAAATATATTTTTGATTCATTATTAACCAAAAATATTTGATTAATACATTCTTACACAAAAACACATTCATACAGAAATCAATATTATTTTTTTAAAAACATGGACATGAAAAGGAATTTTTTGTACCTTGTTAAAGATGAACCTACACCTGAATCTCGTCTCTCTTTATTAATTATAATTATGTCACCATCCTCTTGGTTTGGATAGGAATCTTGATCTCCAGGAGAATTTAATCCTTTAGTTTTAGCTAAAACGGAAAAATATTTTTAAAAAATTTATAATAAATGTATATTCATAATGTATTTATAAGTCTACAAATAACCAAAATGCATACGAATGTAGTAAAAAAAAATATTATACTTCATTTATTATTTTAAGCGACAGATCATTTTGAGAGAGTAGATGTCTATAACTGGAGAATTTAGAAAAATTATTAACACAGAAAGAAATTCCAAATTTAATTTTAAAAAATACATATAATGCCAATTCCAATTATACTTAATTAACAGAATAATAGCTCCATAATTTTACCTAATTTTTATTTCCAACTTAATTTCATGTTGATAAAAAAAAATCTTATTGATAAGAAAATCTCAACGTCTAATTTATTTCTCATTCTTCAGCAATTATTAAATAATTATATCGCCTCGTGAAGTCTTATTTTTTGTATTCTCCAGGAACATCAACAGATGTTCCTAATTAGGAAAATTAATCATGAATATCTTCATAAAAGTAAAATTTCCTGTCGAATATTTCTATGGAAAAACTGCCTTTCAGAAGTTTGCCTATAATCTCTATAAAAAGATTTTTATTTAATTGATAATTTTAAAATTAAACAATTGAAACTATAATTATAAATTAAATTCCACATCAAATATATTGATGTAAATCATTCGAACGAAAGACATCTAAAATATATTAGGTACAAGTAAAAGTTCAAACCATACGGAATTCAGTATACTTTTTACTATGCTTTCTTTAACAAGCTTTTCATTTTTAAATAAAAAGAATCAGAGATGTGTTAATAATGTTACGTAGATTGGGGGGTTCGAGGATTTTATGCAAATCAGTCGCAAA
This sequence comes from Trichonephila clavipes, assembly GCA_019973935.1. Taxonomy (NCBI): domain Eukaryota; kingdom Metazoa; phylum Arthropoda; class Arachnida; order Araneae; family Nephilidae; genus Trichonephila; species Trichonephila clavipes. The sequence goes on along the minus strand of BMAU01019415.1, from coordinate 1,522,385 downwards.
GAACAAGACAGTTTTTTTAGGAGCGATGGAAATTTATTGTCGAAAAACAATCCTTGAAATACAGGATACAGTAATCAAATTTGCTGAGTTAATCTCAGAAGGCCTTCGCACCTTCTACGGCGCTCAGATCCAACTATCAGTGTCTAAAATACAAGTATGTAAAAGATTATTCACAAGCACACTCGCTCGTCTTATTCAACTGCCGAAGCAATCACTAATCGCTGGTTGACTCTTCACCGTCAAATCAATACTACTCTGCAACGGTCAAAACTAGACTAACTCAATTTCGGCGAGCGACTCCCTATTTATACGCCTGGAGGATGATTCGAGAAAGATCCGCTTACATCATAGATCGCGATATTAGTAGATTTTCCACTAATTTCCAGAAGAATCCATCGGGTCACGTACTCGCCAAAAATGATACCAACTTGGCTCTATCGCTAAGATTTCACCAAGTTTCTATTGAATCGCCATGTAAGGCACGGCGTTGCTTGCGATTATTACAATTTTTAACATAAAACAAATACAACATAGAGGAATATAAACGTATTACATATCCAAATATTTACACTATTTTGCACAGAATTCGTAACAATATAAGTACTTTCTATGGTTAATAGTCCTTTTCACTAAATAAATCTTAACATAAATTTTATCACCGTACAATATTTCTTGAAATGTTCATTAACAAGAAATAATTATTTAAATGCACATTTCTTAAATTCATTTCAGTAAACATTTCTACCAGCACTTATTTTACTAATTCATTAGAAGGTAAAACAATGGCGTGATGTGTGGTAATATAGGTTCTCTCTCTCTCAGTGGCGTATAAAAAGATGGGGTTTGGGGGTTCAATCCCTTTATAGACCAATAGGTATCTATAATAAAAATGAAAATTTTTACCATCCTTTGGCGCTTTCGCCAACACGTTTTTTTAGAATGTACCTCCTTCCATAAGAGAGGACTGTGTACTCTACTACTCTCCCTCTCCATATATAGCTTATCATTCTTTCTCTTTAGATTAAGATATTAATATGTGAATTAATGATTTAAGGTATCCCTTTCTTTTTAGATTAAGATATTAATATGTGAATTAATGATTTAAGGTATCCGACTACTCTAAAATAGTGAATGTTGACAAAAATTGATTAATTTCTTTTATAATTTATTTTATATGACATCTTATTAGCTTTATTTATTATTTTCCATTCATTAGAACAAAAACTAGAAGTGTTTTAGTAAAAGCAGATGCCACTACTTTAAGCAAGATGTCATACTTTAAAATGCGGTTTTTTTTAATGCTCAATCGGGGACAGTAAATGCTCAAAATGTTTTGACAGTAATTAACAGAAATTTTTTATATATGTTCTGTATAATAGTAGAAGTGTTTTAACCTTCAGATTCATCAATCACTTTTTTTAAAGCAATTTCATACATCAACTGAGATAAAGTGCTCTAGTTTTTGTAAAAATTAAAATATCTATTATCCTGAAGATCATTTCAAAAAGGAATAGCAAAGTAATACATCAAAATTGAAAATTTGTTCATAAACTTTTTGTACAGAATGGGCATCGTTTGTGTAATTTTTTGTAAATTTTTTCCCATTATAGCAATAATAATTTCTTTTTCTCTTCTTAATTTTAGCATATTTTTCTTAAAATGCACTAAATAAATCTAACAAAAAAAAATTCTCCATACCACCATTTTTTTTTTAAAAAAAGTTGCCACAAGTAGTCGAATACCTTAAATAACAACCAAGTTAAATTAGACAAATGACACAAATCCCTCGATAAATGTTTTACAGCTACACATATGTACGCAGTAGTTCTTGGGCTAAACACTGTCTACAGAAAATATGTAAGGTTCAAGCAGACTTACTCAGTTGATCCAAAAACTTACAGAGTTAGTTAAAGCGTTGTTAAATTATACTGAATAAAACTTGAATTTTCCCGATCGATAAATATTTTTACATAAAATAACTCCTTTAACTATAGCACTCTTTTAATTTCATAACTCTTTTGTTTTCTCTTCTAATTAACGATGATTGATGATAATCCTCTTTAGGAAATTTCTTTTTCAGTTGTCTTCCAATGACTCTTTTTTAAGCAATAAAATACAAAATGCATTCACTCCAGCTCTTAATTGTTTGGACACATAACTTTGAGAATGAACATAGGCTTCCCGAAAAAATCAATAGAATGGAATAAAACGTTTTAAAAAATGAAGCTAAAAAATAAGAACCAATCTATTGTTCCAAGCAACGTAAAGATATCGATAATGCTATAGGATATTTGATTAATGCAATTAGAAATTAGAATAATATATTATTAAAATTAAGTACAAAAAAAATGCTGACCCCCACACGAAGTATTGTAGCTGGGGTTGCTTTGAGGAGCACATAGCCCGTCAGGGCTTTTATCTCCTATTTGGTGACTTAGATAACTTGAGAAAATTAATTACTTGCCCATTTATAAAAAGAGTTTAAGAAAATTAATTAAAAATGATAACTAATGAGTTACAGAAAAATAGATTAATTTACTTGCAATTAAAAATAAATGAACAGCTTTTTCAAGGCTAGGAATAAATTTTTATAATTACTGAATCTTGAAAATTAACTTGCAACTCCAATTGAGAGCCCTGAGAGGTTTGACTGCCTGACCAATGGGGTAGCAGCTATTCGTGACATGCTGTGAGTGTAATAAATCGTGAAGTGTTCACTCCTTTACAACTTGGAGTATTATTCACCAAAATTATGGCAAATCCTGAAAATTTCGAACTCCCCCAACGGCTAACTCTACTCACGAAATCGACTCCTAAGTCAGCAATCTCACTAGTGAGATTCTAAATGCACACACTAGTGCTTCTAGACCTTTCTACCATTCGGAACAACCGTATGTCCAGGGCGAGCTAAAAGACCTCATCAAAGAGCGCAACAAAGCCAGGAAAACCTGGCAACAAACAAGACACCCACAACACAAATCAGAATTAAACAGATTACAAAACATTATTAAAAGAAAAATTTATCATAGCAGACAACAGGCATTTGGAGGACAATCTTTCTACTCTGAATGCTGAAGACAATTCCTCTGGGGAATTGTGAAAGCTTTCAGGAAGAAAACCTCCCCGATCTCCACCCTTAACGGCCCTACTGGTATTGCTCTCAGTGATACAAACAAAACTATTCACTAGAGAGAAACAACTCATTCACTAGAGAGTCAATTTTAACTTAATGACATTCACAACCCACAAAAAGACGAGATTATCACCAGCGTTGTTGATGCATACTTAGATTCTAATACTAACAATACTGATATTATCCCCCCCCACTCTCCCATCTGAAATTATTCAGTTCATTAAAAAGATTAAAATTAAAAAAGTGCCCGGGGAGAGAAGGGGTCACCAATAAAATGCTTAAAAAGCTCCCACGCCTTACTATTTTTAAGATCATTAATATTATTAATAACATGCTACCTCTAAGATACTTTCCTTAATCATGGAAGACAGCGGTTGTTAGACCGATTTTAAAACCTGGGAAAAATTCAGCTCTTGCTGAATCTTACAGACCCATAAGTTTACTTCCTGTCCTTAGTAAACTGGCTGAAAAGGTTATTTTAGCCAGGCTCGACGACCACCTCGAAAGAGAAGAGATCCTGATTCCGGAGCAGCAAAGGTTTCGCCCTCGTCTCTCCACATCCCACCAACTCCTCCAGAGTCGTTGAATTTATTAAGGAAGGAAATAATAAAGATGAATGCACAGCCGCAGTCTTCATTGATATTCAAAAAGCCTTTGATAGAGTACCTATAAAATCCCCCCCCCCCTTATCTTTCTAATTAATTCCTACATTTCTGACAGATCTTTCACTGTAAAAATTAATCGTCGTACCTTCTCTCAACTAAAAAATGTAAATGCTGGAGTGGCCCAAGGGTCAATTCTCGCTCCAACCCTCTTTAATCTATATGTTAATGACATTATTAAAAATACTAACACTATAATCTGTTTGTATGCAGACGATACAACCATCCTCAGTAGACACAGAAACCTCAACACTTGTTGAGAACATCAATGAACACTTAGCTCACCTGGAGATCTGGTTCTCCGTCTGGAAGATTGCTCCAAATACTTCAAAAACTGAAGCGGTTTTCTTTTCAAAAAGACAATCTCCCCCTGAAATTACTTTTCAAAATCAAAGAATCCCCTGGTCTCAGCACACCAAGTATCTTGGTGTCATTTTATTGATAAAAACCTAACTTTCAGACAACATATTACATTTATTAGAGATAAATTTAAAGATACCACGCGTAAACTTTACTCCCTAATTTGTAGAAAGTCTAAATTAAGTAGACATAACAAATTGCTTATCTACACTCTGATCTTAAAACCAATTCTCACCTACTCCGCCCCAGTATGAGGTCGCGCAGCAAAAACAAATATTAATTTACTTGAAACCTCTCAAAATACTATAATAAGACAAATCTGCAATGCACACTGGTATATGAGAAATAAAGATCTCAGAATAGCGTGTAATATCCTAACCATAAGACAAACTATTCGTAAACTTGCTGTTAATTTCTTTAAAAATATCGATGAATCTGATAATTCATCTATTAACGATATCCCCTCTTATTTCTCCCATTTCTAACTAAATCAATGTGAAGTAGATAGTTTTTCCCCCCGATTCCAAACATTTTATTTATAATTAACAAGAAACAATTTTTGAAGCAATACGCTTGTAAATGTAGTTTCGTTCAATTACCAAGGTAGCTTCCATCTCATGAACAAAATAAAAAAGTAATTTTTTTTTCCGAATGAATTCCACGATTCAGAAGCGGCGTGAGAGTTATATTAACGTCGAACTACAAAGAAACACGAGGGCTATTGGGGCCAGACCTCATAATTTAGAACCTCGGTCAAGTGACACCTAAGCTAGCACTACTCTATTTTTACAAGCACACCAAAGATAAGACAGATTTAACGTGCATCGGCCTCCCTCAACACGGTGGTCTTCAGAGGCACCAGGACTCGAACTCGCGACACTCCTGCCAAAAGTTCATGACTATAACTATTAGGTTACCACGACTACGATTTAGAAACACAAATGAGTGGTCATGCTCCCGAAATTGTGTCTGGCGTTGTTTATGTCGAGTTTCAGTATCATCATAAATCCTCCGCGTAAAGGGAGCTGATGCACGTTAATTTGTAGTGGCTTAAAGACCTTGCGTTGGCGTTATAAGGAAGAGGGGAGTTTAGAGAGTAAAGTGCCAGAGCTCACATTTGTCGTTCTCGTCATATGTGACCGTGGTTTAAAATTACAAAGACAGCCATCAATACCTCACGTGTTGTTCCGATGTACGGCTTTAATAAACAATCAATAAAACACTATTCAGAATACCCTAGTGAATGAGAGTTATAATTACTTCGCACTATAAGGCAACACGAGAACTATTGGCAACGACCTTGTAGCTTTGAGTTTCGGTCAAGTGATGAGGACGACAATTGTTAAAACACCCGAAGGCGTATGCCACAATCAGAACTTCAATTACTGCATACTGAAGCACCTGATATTTTAAAATCTTTCCCGTATGTATATCAATACGCCAGATGAAGCACTATTAAAATCAGCAATGCTACCCATATAACAGTGATCCAAATGATTTAAGAGATTATCGTAAAATATTCTTGCACCCACTATATTTCGCTTATTGTATCTCATGCAAACGCTCAGTGACGTAACGGAGAAGCGGGATTCGTCCCTAAACACTATACGTCCCCAGTCAGCGTGATTCAAACCTAATAGAGTCAAGCACCACTGTAATCTGGCTCCACAGTGTGCAGGCGGAAGTGGCAGGTGGCATAGCGGTCGGTACGAGCGTAAATTTTGCTGTATCAGCCGTCTGTGAATGGTCATGGTGGACACTCGTGTGCGGATCGCCCGTCTGATGGTTGATAACGAAGAATCAGGCGCTGTGACAGTTGATCTGAAAATCAATATGTTCTCCCGATCAGTTGTGACCCTAGGTCGACCGCTACCATCATGACGCTGAAATCTGCCATTGCCCACCCATTCATGCCATCATTTTCTAATGGTCACATCGCTTCGACCCATATGACGAGCGATTCTCCGATTTGCCCAATCTGCCTCTTTTAATCCAATGATACGACCTCTTTCAAACTCTGACAGTTGCTCGTAATGAGCTTGAATCCTGCGGCGAGGCATTTTTTCAGTCGTTGAAAGGTATCCTAAATCGCAATGCAACAGAAATTTTGAACATCAGATTGAGAATCGCTTTTTATAGACCCCTGCTGAGTGCGCAGTTCTGATGTGCTGTAGCTCCTGCTATTCATTCACTGGACACCAAATTGTAATCATTTGCCTGTTCGGTACAAATATCTTTGTATATGAAATTTCATTACAATCGGGCAACTCCTTCTTGTTTTTTTTTTTTTTTTTTTGTAATAGAGTGTATATCCTAACCCTATAAAAGTTGTCTGCATACGCCACTGCAGGCTCACTGTACATAAAGGTTAAATATTTTAGTTCATAGTGTGTCTAGCGTAAGTTTGGTATTTCTACACGAATCCTAGAAATTATGCAGTTTAAACCCAAGTTCTGTTATTATACATAATGCTACTTCTTAACTTGGTATATAAGTGTAAGATGTAGTTGAAAAGTTTCCTTGTGCTGATTACTTCTTAAACAATTTGTTAAGAAATTTTGAGAAGTTTGTTATAAAATTCAAAAAAATTACAGTTGTCTTTAATTGAAGTTTTAAATTCACTTATAATCAAAGCTTAGCAACACCATTATTTTAAACTACGTTTTGAGGTAGATACGAGTTTCGAGAAGGGATTACATCACTAGGCCACAAAACCCCCTTGAACTTGAGAAAATGATGAAGAAATTGAAGAATGTTAAAGAATTAACTGAATTGAAAGTATTGGTTTCTTTGCAATATAACAATATTATGTATGAATTCTAAATTTCAATTGGGATAATTGCCTTTGTCTCGCTCCATATCCCACACAAAAATATAACTGTAACTGTAAATTTCAATTTTCAAACGTGCAAAAGCTGAAAATGATCGTATTAATAATTTATTTAAAAACCAAATCATCCTTTTAAGATTAATGAGGAAGGAATACATACTTTTTTGAGAGAGAGAGAGAGATCTTGTAATTATAGAAATCATTCATTATTTGTTAATGATGGAAAATCTGAGACTAAACTACTAAATTCCCGATTGCACATATTTCTTTTTTCCCCCTCTTGTATTAACAAAGCAAATACATATAATATCACAAAAGCAATACAATGAGCTATATATGAAGGCCTTTACATTACTGAATTTGATGAAATGGAAAAAAATTTATTATTTCTATCGAATTTTTCATTTTCACACTATGCCACACAAGAATTTTTTAATTTATTTCGATTTAATGTGTAACCTTTATTATTCTATAGCAGGGATGGCGAACCAATGGCGCGTGTGCCACTGATGGCACGCGATACAATATTTTGGGCACTCCACCGTTCAAAATAGCAAAGTTCACTATGAAGTATTACGACCAAACATGAGTGATCGGTCGCGGGATGGTGGGACTTTCACAGACACATTTAACTATTTGAAGAAGCTGGCTTATGCCATTTTAACCCTATTTTCATCTACCTATGCTTGTGAGTCATTATTTTCAGAGATGAATGACATTAAAGACTACATTAGAAACCATTTGGTAGATGACTCCAATTCAACATGCTTTCTGCTAAAAGTAACATCTTACAATCCTAATATAAGTAAGTTATTTGTCATCTAATCTGCAACAACACAAGTCACACTAATGTTACTTAAACATTTACTACTATACAGTGCAAAATATTATTTTTCGTAGAGAGAAAAAGAGTTTTGAGTTGTTCGTATTTAGTTTTATTTTCCCAATAATCACATCAAAATTATTTGAAGGCACGTTTATACCTCATTAAAACATTTCTTTAGAAAAAATGGCCCGTTGATCCATCTTCAAATGCTGGGAAATGTTTACCTTTTTGAAGTGGGCTTAAGTTCCAGGACTTTATAATGTACCCACAAGCGCTTAATTCCAGTTGCACAAACTATATCTCTCATCAATAGATTCCCTTCCATTAATTTTTTTAACTATTGAATACGGACTGTAAGATAATGTGACACGGTACAAAGATACGATGCCGTAAATAATTATTTCAAATCGATTGTACATTCGATACAAAAAGTTACTGTTAACTTTCTATAGTAATAAGAAGTAGAATCAAAAAGAAGCATCTACTGTGCTTAAGTAAAATATAAATAATGATCAATGGTTTATATCATTATTCTGACTATTAAATACATTGCTGACTGTGGATGAGCATAGAACTCAAAATTAAGCCGTATTCGGTATTTTCAGTCAAATTCAATTCCCACTCGAAGAATAAAAATACGAAACACTTCTTTTTTTACAAATAAAGAATGTGTTACACACATCTTCATAGAAAAAAATTAATATAATTCCTCAATATTATTTACAAAAATTAAAAAAGTTCATAATTAATTACTTACATGTGCCTTTGCACTCATTTCCGCATTCGCTTTCAGTGAAGAAATCATTAAATACAACAAGCGGTGCACACACGTTATCATAATAGCTGCCTCTTTTGTTATCCGTTTTCTTTTCAGCATTAGCAGAATCTGGATGCAACAAACTTTTTCCCTGGTAATCCGGCTTTAAATATTCGTTATCTTTGTCTCCTTTAGTTAGGCAGATAAACGATTCCTCTTGAGGCAATGTAATAGTAACAGACGTTTGTGGATTAATGGAGTGTTTGGTAGAGAGAGGTTTCACACTGTTGCAATAATTAGTATCACTCGAACGATTTGAAATGAGAAACAAGCGGCATTCGGAATCACTATGAGCACTCATATCATCCTTGCTTTTAGAAGAAGCGATGTGTGTGTGAGTTTCCTTTGAACTGCTCTCGGATTGTCCGTCAGGAGTTACAATGTTAGGCTTCTGAGATTGAGATCTTCGGAATTGTGGCGATGAAGGTATACTGCCGGATGAGCTTCCATCGGTTCCATTGTGTACTGTAGCGACATTTTTTTCCGTTTTGTTTGCATCGGATACTTTCTTCTTTCTTTTACCCTTTAAACTCTCCATTCGCCGCAGTAATGCTTTAGCACCTTCTTTCACTCGATCACTCCCGCTTCTTCGTAAAGTCTTGCGCTGTTCTTGCATGTCTTCAGAGGCCAAACTAAGCGTACCACCAGAGCCTGAGCTAGATCCTGGACTACAATCTCCAATGTGCCCGGAAGGTGACACAGATATTCGGTCGCTTTTATGCAATGTCGATCGTCTAATACTATCTGGACTACTGTGCTGTGTGTGTGTGTGATCATCGATAAAAACACTATCATGACTGCTGCAATATGTTTCTTCAGAACTTAGGTATTTTCGTCCAGAAGTTGCCAACTGATGACCAGATTGTTTCGATGAAGCAAGTGGTTCGTTAGTTGCAAATTCCACAGCATCATTCAAAGGAGAGGGAATACGAGACCATCTTCTACTAGATCGCTCGAATTCCCAGTTTTCGCTCAAAGCGTATTGTTCTTCATCATCACTGTCCTCCGTATAGAGCTATTACAAAACAAATTAAAAATTTAGATCAACTTTTGTCACAAAAATAATTTTTAAGAAACTCAAAGAGAAAAATTAAATCAAACAAGCGATTTTCGTTTAAATACACACATACAAGAATTATCTATTAATGATAAGATATTATTAAAAAATCTTTTCCTTGTTAATAAAAACACAAAAATACATTTTAACTTATTAGAAAATGTTGACATCTATAAGATAGGGACTTCTAGAATTTTATTTTGCATGAATAACTTTTCCGTCTTTTAGAGAATAGATAATATAAACAGGAAAAAGAGTTACTGCTACAAGTAATTCATTATACACTAAGAGGTAAGAAAATAACTTCTAATGATATAGTCAAGCTGAATAATATATGCACAAAATTTAGTCTTCTTTTTTTTGAGGGGGGGGGGATTTTAAATGACATCTAAGAACAATAGTAAAAAAATCATAAATGTTACAGACGTAAAATTAGAATATGATGAACCATTATTCAAAATCTTCATTTTGTAACGGGTTCTAATCGGGCCTCTACTAATCCTCTTGCCGAATCCTCTTTTTTTAAAAAACTCTTTTAGCTAAAAACCGCTTTCCGTACACAGGAGTCGATTTTATGTAAATGCAAACTTCTATTTAAGTGCTAGTCGTGGAGAAGGCATGATGATTGAAAATTTATCCTAAGCGGAAAGCACAGTGTGAGCAACCGGTGTGTGGTCGCACTTTGAAATATAAATTCCAAAGGAAAGGATTCAGAGATAGGAGGAAGTCGCCCACGTTACAGCTGACGATTAAGCAAGTTGGCCGCAAGAGTGTTTTAGAGAAAAGATAAGATAAGTGTTTATATTTTGAATAAGATTAATAAGTTTTACTACTCCTCCGGTTTAGTTATCTCAGTGTGTATTCTCATTAATTCCCATAAGCGTGAAAGGCTAAATAAAAGTGGTTAACTTTGAATAATGTCTGTTTCTTACTCGAACCTTCTCACACCCGCGGGAGACGGATTGCAACAATTTAATAGTAGCTAAGGAATGGTCTACGTTTTTAAATTTCAATAATAGTATAATTTTCTAACTATGACTATCACACTAATTCTTAATACAAATTCATGAAATTTAAATATTTGCATTCTTTTCTCACCATTTATACCAATTCAGTAAAGAGATTTCATAACAAATGTATTTTTAAATGCCATTTTACTCAATTAACAAAATCTATTCAAAAATAATGAGCTAAATAAAAATCAGTAGGGATTTAAGAATTATACAACAGGGAATAGATAAAAATAGCAATTGTGGAGAGATAAAATGGTGGCTTTGTGAGATCATGAGGATTTTAATAGGTATTATAATTCAGTGAAACCACATAAAGGTGCTTTAGACACTAACATTCCGTCTCCACCCCTTCCTATAATATTCTTACAAGATAGTCTTATCTCGCAGCTGTGCACATATATAAAAAAGCATGCGCATGAAAACCTAAATCATTCTGCGAAATAGACTCAGACAGCATCATTAGTTTTTTTGAACTTCAGTTCAATCCATTCGTATCTTTCAAGTAACAACAAAAATTTCTCGTAGGTAACATGAACAATTTTCAAACATGTAATTATGCTCATACAAATGTTTTGAGTTATTTTATCATTACATATTAAAGCTAATAAATTTCTCAAATTAAAAAAAAACGCTTTTAAATGATTTACTCAGAAATTCTGATATGTGTGCAATTTTTTATTGTGGGTTTAATGCATCTCCAATATACACCTATTGTCTCACCTACAAAGATGTCTAAGTTTATATACTTCATCTTCAATGATAGAACAGTTTATAATATGCTAGTTGAAAACCATTCGTGATATGGTTCAATATATCTGATTCGATTCAATACAATTTTGTTTGTACATAATTGAATTTAGTTTCATAAGCAACCTCTGTTCATATAATTGATTGGAATAATATGGTTTTCCCCAGGGCATTAAAAAGCAAATTCATACAAAATAATAATACTTTGTTCAAAGAAAAGATTTAACAATAATACACGAATAAAATTTAATCCTCGATCAATCAGAAATATTTATGAAAATGGGTTTTATGAAAATCAGAGAGGGCTTACTTAAGAAAGCTATGTAAAAAGTATTACCGATTTGCGATGAACATGATCCATGAACTTCATTTTAGCGCATCTGTTTAGAGTATTCAGCCTCCTAAATTGGGAAATAAAAATAATGAAAAAAATCAAGTCTATAATAGTTTTATTGTAGTGTAAAGCATAGAAAAAAAATCTCTTCCTATACGTTTATATTTTTATTAATTTGATGTTATGTTTGACATGCAATTGAGAATAAATGTCACATAAAAACATATATAGATTATATTCCTATAATTTAATTGTATAAAAAGAATTTTCTCCCAATTTTTTTCATTTTTAAAAAAATAAATCCGATGGAAGTTGGCGGTTTAATTTTTTAAAGACGCCAAGAAGACAAATATATTTGATTATTAGTGAATAAGGCAAATATATATATACATAAATACATGTTCACTTACATCTAAACTTAAATCGAAAGATCACAGTTTGTAATTAGAAAGTGTTATAAATATTATTACAACGCTAACATGAGAAAAATATATATTAAAATGGAAATTAGATGTTTAGCGTTAATAAGGTATCCGACTACGTTCGGAGACTTTTTTTTTTAAGTTTTCAAAAAATCCCTAATATTTTTACATTTTTAGTTTCACTTTTATACACAATAATAAAAAGTACAGTTAGAAATAATATATGTACATAAAAATTTGCAAAAATTAAAATTTTTAAAGAAATTTTAATCAAATTTTGGAATTTTTTCAAACACTCTATTTTTTAAAATATTTTATATTTTCCATAAAATATTGCTGCAATACATTTTTAAAACACATTTCTAGAGAATGACCTACAAGTGTTAAATTACTTCTTTTGAATCAAAAGTTATGGCCAGTCGAGCTTGCGAACTAGGAAATTCAATCAAATTATCGTAACTTTCAGAAAGAAATACAACTATAAAATAACTAAAAATTGTTCAATTTCTTAGCTTGTAGGTCATTCTCTAGATAATACCAATAATAACATTTGCGTAAAATTTCATACAAGTATCTCTAATAGTTTTTAGATATCATGTTTGAAATATCATGAAATTTACAAAAAAAATGGTTTTGAGAAAATGCATTTAAACTTTATAAAATCAATTTCAAAACAAAATATGACAAGTATATTACTAAAACTCTCCTGATTTATAAGTAACACTCCCACTATTTGGAAGTTTGTTAAATTTTTTCTTTCTTTGGGCCTCCTTTTTTTTTCCTGGTTGATTTTATAAAAGGCAAAAAATGTTGTTTCGAGTCACCGACTCAAAAGATGTCAACAAATCTCTCATCACGCAGTATATAATTCCCCTGCATTTATGCCAAATGCTTTCAAAATACCTAACACATCAATGAAAGCTTTTTAAAAATAATGACGGTAATATATGGGTACCCAAAGAAAATGGTTTTAGCTCGATAAAAGTTTCTTTCAAAATGATTTGCCACAAACAGGCATTAAATGATACATTTTTATTTGTGTCTTACCGTGGAGGCAATTTTATAATAACTGCTTATCACTCTGTTTTGTGTACACAGGTTTAACAATATTTTAAAGTTTCACAGAAATACATACAATTTTTTTTCCGTTTATTGTTTTCTGGTGTCGTTTCCTCGTTGATAGTCACACCAATTCTCAGCTCAAATCGGGCACGGCCCATATATGGGTTTCTCCCTGTTGGAGCAACAGTGAAAAATACTGCTATTGTAGCACTTAGCATAGCTTTGGCGTGATTGGTGTTAGTGCTAAAACAGTGTAGAATTTTATTAAACATAACATTGATAAGTTTTTCCTTCTCACCGAGGTTTTTCTCGCCATTTTTAAAAATTTTCTTTTCCGACTACTCAATCTTTCTTAGAAGTATCTTATGCACTCATATGATGATATTGTTGACACCATACACATCTTTAACAGAAAAGTATCCTTGGAATCACCATCACAAAAGAAATACATATTTTTAAGATTTCGTAGTGCAAAAACATACAAAGATTTTGTACGCACTATGTTTGAAGTAAATCCCAGATGATTGCAGGAACACGCATGTATGACTGGACTTATAGAATTCTAAAAAACTTTGATAACATTTCTAAATCTAGAATTTCCCAGTGTCAATGTATAAAGTTTCTATAGAAACCACATTTAGCGATGAATGTCCATGTGTCTCTGCCGTCAACGGATATTCCACATTCTTCAACTGACATTTTGAAACATTTTATAATGCTTTTCGCTTAAAAAGCAGTGTCGTTCATGACATCTTTAGCCGTTGGTGTAGCAGCACAGACAAGACTTTCTTTCACAAAGTCTAAATGCTCCTTTGTCATACAAGGCCAGTTCAGCTTAGAACATAGCTTTTTCACAGGTAAATATCATCTTTCAATCACTCACCTTCTAAAAATAGGCTGCAAATTAATAACACTTTGCTTTTTAGCTTTTCAGTAGCTGAAAAAAGGACGATAAAACTTTAATCGGAGCATTTTTCAAGTCACATTAGAAGTCAGTCCAAACATGTAATCTTCATGCAGGTACAGATTGTTCTCAAAACAATTGGAGAAACACAAACTTGAAAAAACACACTTCCCAATTTAAATAAAATATTCTATTACCTCTTAATGTTCCACTAAAACATTCTTTGTTCTGTAAAAATACCTTTACTTATCCCAATTTTCGTTCATTACAAATTTGAGCACTTCAAGTCAAGAACATTACAAGTCAACACTTCCACTGTTTTTGTAAATGTCTCACCAGCATAGTTGCTTTTTTCAAGAGGTTAATTTGATTCATTTTTTGATAATATCAAAAGCAGAATGTTCAGAAACAATTAACAATTAAAAATTGTGCAATTAAAGCAAAAAAAAAAAAAAAAAAATCAGGTTTTTGAAGAAATTTGCGAGCAACATTCGAAAGATTCAAATCAAAACAAAAACATATGAGGTCAGAAGAAACAGATGTTGCCAATCGCAAAAGTCCAATTAAAAGATTGAAATTGTTGCCTATCAATAAAATAGTTAAAAAAAATGCCAGAAATTGTTTTTAAAATTATAATGGGTTGAAATTGCAAAAATTATGGGTAAAAAGCATGTGAAGCAGTCAACTTCCGGTTTCGATTTCACCTCTTCCGGTTTCAATTTCACCGCTGTAATAATATTTTAAACACCTGTAACTTTTTTTCTAATTATCGCACAGACAAAACAAAGGCAGATTTAGAAAGATAATTGTTTGAATTTTAAAAATATCAAATAAAAAGAAAATGTGATTTTTGACCGAAAATGACGTTTTCAACGTAGTCGGTCACCGTATAAAATATTATCTTCCGCGATATAATAATAAGTATTTAAGTCACTTGTTTATTAACTGTAAACCTCCGTAAAAATAAGGTATTTTCAAAAGCTTTAGAAATAAAAGCATTTTAAAGTATTTATTCCAAATTACTGTGAGTAAAAAAAAAGCGTCCTAGTTTAGAAGTGTTTTTCTTACAAATAAAATATTTGTATCATATAAATCAACAACGATGGAGGAAATTCTTAAAAATGATGAAAAAGCAAAAAAAAATATTTTTAATAATAAATATTAACCGAGAAAAGTCAAGTGATAAATAATAAATCAAGTTTCAAAAATTACTAATACATTTGATTAGACCATTAGTTAAAATATCCTGTACTTTATATTATCACGTATGCGTCAAAATAATTTATATAAACAATTTTCACTTACCGGAATAAGGATTGTATAGAATCCGGATGGAGGAACGCATGATCTTTTTGAACAATAGATATATCGATGGGAAATTGGTTATCTGAAAATTAAAAAAATAATTTACATAATTAAAAAGCAATTAAAATTAACTATATAAAATAAAATATTTCAAAGTAATAGTATAATTTTAGGTGAAAAAATGTTAGGATTTAATTATAAAAAATTATACTTTTAGTTTTGTCAATTTTGGTGATTTAATCTTTAGTACTTGGACTCTGTAGAAATAAAGAAAGTATTACAATTCAGCATATATGAGCGAAATGAGTAGTGATGACTATTTTAGTTGTAGAGTTTTAAAAAATTTACAAATTGTAGAACTAAAAGACATTAAGTTTCGACGGAAGAGAGAGAGAGAGAGAAACCCCCACACATAAAACAATTTTTCTATAAACAGCCACGATTTTTCAATTACCGATCGAACAAGTTATAAATAAGCATGTAAAAATAAAAAAATTCTGAGTGAGCGAAAAACATCATTATAGTTTAAAGTTAATAAAGTAAAAAGTAATTAAAAGAAGAAATTGAAGAGGTAGGTTTTGATTTAAAAAAACAAACAAACAAATATTTGGTTTTATAAATTAGTAAAAAAACCCAATATCACAATCTAAATGAATACAATAAATTGACAATGGTTGAAAATTTCCATTCCTCGAGACCTGAGACTTCTAAATATAATAGTTTTACTCCAGTTCTCTCTAGCAAGACACTGTAATAATAATACTAAATATACATGCCTTAATACGTATGCAAATCTTAGAAATCTGAGATGTGGTGAATATAAGTATATAAAATATCGCATGAACGTAAAGCTTTTTCCAAGAACACCAATTCAAGTACTGAAAATACTGAACATTTTCGAAATAGTACGATACACTTCTCGCCATTCAAATTACAACACCAGGGAGACAAACAAATAAAACTTTGCTTATTGTATGTAAACAGTACATTAGGAAAAAAACATATTAAATTTGTAAGCAATTTGTGAGTATACAGAGCCCGAAGCTAGTGCACAAAACTGAATCCTCTGGCAGCCATAACGACTCTAACCCGATTAGGCATGGCGTTGGATGGCAAATGCGGGCAACGTATCCTATGTTGCTTCAAGTCTACGTCCCACTTCATGAATCCTAGTGGCTGGAGGACAATGACAGCAACCTGTAACCAGATGTTTTCAGCGGGTCAGAGATCTGGAAAGAGTGTTGACAAGGGTAACAGTTGAATACCTTCTGTGTCGAGGCAGGTCAGAACACAACGCCAAACACGTAATTTTGCTTTATCTTGAAGTCGGATGATGTTTCCGAGGTCTCAAAGATAGGACACAGCCATTGCCTTTCAAATCTAAAAAATGTATAGCTGGCTGTTTAGATTACCGACGACGCGAACAAGGTGTTCGTGTCGTGTACCTAATGGCTACCCATACTATCACACCATATACAGGATACTGAAAGCAAGTAGGAGCATTCCCCAGTGCCTCCAGACACAAATACGTCCATCAAAATGCCCACAGGGCCACGACTCATCTGAAAAGACGACATGGTGCCACTTCTGTAAACAATTTTGTAGTTGGACGCGTTGTTCCAGAAGTCATGTTGCCTGTGCTGCGAACACAAGCCCACTTTCTGACTCAGGATCCATGATGTGGTTGAACGGTACAGTAAAGCTGACCTTATACAGCATATCTGTCATCTCAGAAACTAATGGCGAGAGGCCGTTGAGATTCTGTGTGTGCAACTGCGTTCTGAATAATCCTCTTGAGCTCATTGATTCCATAGCAGCATGACAGTCGTTGGATTTCGAATAATGAGAGTAGAACATCGATGAACGATAAACCACACTCTCGATTGGCCGCTGTCGAATTCCCGACGAATGTAGGTAACCGTTTCTTCTCCTTATATGAGTCAATCAACCAACATTCAAATGCAATTTCTGAATGTGAAACCCACTGCGTAACTTTTTTTTATACAGAGTTTCAGGTGTCATTTCTCCTTCAGGTATTGTTCGATTGCGCTTAAATGCTAATCCCAGAGTCTTCTCACTTTCATGCGAATTTGACTTTTGTATAATTCTTCATGGCGTAGCAAATTTAATGACCAGTAGAGTAGGAAGACATGACTGGGCGTTAGAATGCAATACTTTTGTCCTTTTAAGTTCAAAGTCATAAGCTATGCACGATATGTAAAAAAAACTTGGAGATAATAAACAACGAAGAAAACCTCCTAGGAGATGTTCTAAAGGCTATAATATTGATGAGGGGGTTTAACGAGTATAAAATATTAATATTTTCAAGTAAACAAATAAAATTACCATTAAATATGATTAAACTTATGACTTCTCGCGCACACACACACACACACAAAATTCTTTCTTTAATTAAATAATTTCTTTTCCAATGGGTTTTTTTAATTATTATTTTTTTAAGTAATTATAGGCACGGAAAAAACACTAATTTAGTAGAATGATGCAGAAAAATCCAGTATATGCTTTATGAAAGCGAATACAAAAATAAAATCGATTAAAAGAACATTAACTGAGTCACGCAGATAAAAAAAAAGTTCTTTCTCCACTACAGAAAACTCTAAGCTTTTTTAACTTATACTTAGACGTTTAAACTAGCATCTAAAAAAAAGTAAGATTATCTTTAAAATTTAGTTTACTAAGTTTTTTAATTTCTTAACGTTTTACTTTGCTCCAGAACATTTTAGTCTTTTCAGTAACATTAGATTTCAATATAAAAGCAGATTAAAAGTTCACATTTTACTTTTAATAAACTTAAAATTCCTTGAACCCCATTTCTTGAAGAAATCTAACACTTAAATAAAAACACCCTGAAGATTGTCTGATTTTGTCTTATGGCATGATACAACTCTAAAATAGGAATTTAAAAGGAAATCGTGCATACCTTCGTACATCTGAGCATACTGAGGAAATCCTGCAGCACGCAGCCAACTACAGGCTTCAATAGCTTGAAGTTCTGAAAAGAGAAATCAAGAAAAGGAAATTCAATACATGCGTTTAAATGTCAATTATGACTATAGTAAAAAAATGGAAATGAAACGAGAATAAGAAAATATCGACATAAGAGCTAAATATTTTATTGTATGTTTAAAACACTAACCGGAAGTAAAAGTACATTCGTACATACATTTTCCAGGTAAATTAATTTGACGCATAAAATAAATTACAAAGAGAAGCGAGATGATGCAAAGATTGCTTGAACATGTCAAACTTACAATGTGCAAAGAAAAGTTTAAAAATAAATTGGTACATTTTTCGTGCGAGCGGCAGATAATGAGAGAAGTACATTAAATTTCATGTACTCAATAATTAAAAGTGTGAACAAATGTTTAATCTCACGCAATAGACGAAGAAAAAGGTAAAACTGCGGAGGAGGACGATAATCAACTTATAATCAGATTTAATGATTTTCTCAATAAATTATTAGGAAAAAGTTTTGTATCCTGTTAGAAAACTTAATGATGAGAAAGTTTTTTTTTTTTAAATAACACAGAAATTTTCACACATTTAAAAGTTTCATGTAGACTGTGACTTTTGATTAGAATTTCAATCCATTTCGAAATTTAATGAAAATGCTTTATGCAATTTATTTCAAATCTAACTTTTTTTTTAAATATCACTCTCTATTTTTAGAAAGTATGCACAGAAACTTTTATCAAGAGCTTTTTTCTTTTCTTGATAATTTCAAATGACAGAGATAAAATTTTACTAGCAAAATTTCGAATAAAACTCAATTAAAATCAGAATATGATCTCTCGAGAAATAATATTTAGAAGATATATAAAACAATATACACACATGAAGTCTCACTCTGTTTTTTTCTTTTTAAATTCCTGCAAGTTTTATATCTGATTATATACAGAGGCGTTCATGTTGCAGGGAAATGATTAAATTACGGATTTCATCAAATCCTTAAGGGAGATGATCTATTCACGAAAGATGTTAAAATAAGAACTCTGTAAGATGATTTCCCAAAGGAAAGTAAGTGATTTGATCAAATCCCTAACCTGTTTCAGTGAAATGATGAAATAATATTGTCAAGAGTTTAAAAGTGTTCATTTGGCAAATATGGTGCATTATTAAAAGTAGAATAATTAATACAACAATTAATCATTGAATTACAAATTAATTATTTGAAATTAGTTTACAAATAATTATATAATAAGGCTGGTGTTTTTTTTTTTTTAAAAGGACATTTGTAGTAGAATTTCAAACATTTTTTAAAAAAAATTATACATTAATGTAGTACTTCAGAAAGATCCTGCTTTATTTGTAACATCTTTTTTCTTAGTGATTATTTCCCTTTTAAAACAGTTTTTTAATATTATCATAAAGCTTTTTTTTAAATCTATAAAGGGGCGTGGTCGAATTCCCTAATTCGTTTATATTTTAAAAATGAAGTTTTATCGAGTTTCTAATTTTCAGGCATACAAAAGTGATATATCAATCGAAAGATAAAAATGCAAAGAATATAACTAAAGAAAACTAAAAAATGATGCTTAGATCATTTTGTTTTGGTGTGTCACGTCAGAAGTCCAGCTCTGCCTGGCACGGACGAGGATAGAGAGGTAAAAGGAAGTGGCAACTAGCGAAAACAGAGCTCTACAAATGCTGACTTATTTATTTCGCTAAAACAGTTCGGGAATTTACTAAAATCACTTACTTACATCAGGGAAATGACCTCAAAGAGACGTTATTTTAACATCTTGCGTGAATTGATCCTCTCCCTTAGGGATTTGATGAAATCCCTAATTTCAACATTTTCCTGCGACATCCACACCGAGTACTTTCATGGGAAGAATTATATTTTTAAAAAACGTCGGCTCGGTTGCTTAGAAGCAGCGGGCCCGTTTCGTTGGCCCAAGGTTCAGGGTTTGATCCCGGGTGGAGTCGATAGATTTTCTGGATGAGAAAATCGTATGCACGTATGTTATCGGATTATGTTGCATGTAAAAGATCCCTTGAGTATCAATTTGACTCTGGCACTCTCGGCAAAATTTCATCACGGCAATATTTAGCATCCGATGAGAGCTTGAGCTAAAATAAATTCAAGCGTCAATATTAGGTCACGAGAACCACCACTAGATAGTGCCACCATGAAATGATTCTCTCATTTGAGAAAAGAATTAAAAAAAACCCTAGACGGAAGTACCGAGATACAATTTTTATGCTAAAAATTAAAATTTTTTGGTCTATAGTAGGGCTTAAAAGTAGTAGGGCTTTTGGTCTATAGTATCCCAAAACCCCACCTTCATGTACGCCATAGAATATCTAAAAAAAATATTTTTTTAATGATTAAAAAGTTCGAAGTTTATATATATATATAGAGAGAGAGAGAGAGAGACAGAGAGAGAGACAAAACTTCGTACATATTTTTAACAGTAAAATTTGAAAATACAAAAAATTGAAGTTCTCAGCTTTAACAAATACATATTATTTAATGGATTTTATATTTAAAGTACTGTTTGAATTTAGAGGGATGATTTCTGTTCATTTCATATAAAATATAAACACTAAAAAAAAGTCTGCATAAAATAAGAGCCAATAATGCAGTAAAACATTATATTCCCAATTCCAAATTGAATGAGAACCAATTTTAAGAAAATACCTCGAATTCTGAATCTATGATAAATTAAATTCCCCTTTCAGAATTTTCTAGAAATAAGAGACAGTTTTTAAGGTTAAATTAATTTTTCCAAATGATTAAGTCAAAGTGTGTGTCACTTTAAATTACCGATTAATAAATTCCAAAGGAAAGAAAGAAGGATATATTTTTTGAAAACTCATAAAAAAGTGTCCAGTGCTTTGCTATTCCATAGGTTAGAGAAGATTTGGAGGCATACCAAGGAGCGAACAGATAAGAATATGTAGGCCAAAATTCTTTGCGTGGGGTTAGGGCAGGCAGTAAATGGCCGTGAACATGCGAGTTCGAAGAAAAAGAAAGAGCATCTGCAACTGAAATTCAGCTCAGAGGCGAAACATTTATACGCTACTAGTGACTGTTTATTTATTTCAAAATTTTTGAACATTAAAACTATAATTCAAAAGCGAATTATTTTCCCGATTCATAACATTAAATATTATTTATTAATAAAATTCCCATATATCATCGAAAGACTGGATTAACAGTCGACTTACTTTCCATTTATCGAACGGGTTGTAATGAGAACGAAAATCAAATGAACGAACTAATATAAAATACATATACAACTAAAAATACACAAACACGAAAGAATATATGAATCAAAAGTATTAAAGATAAAGTTTAACGCAAATGGACCTTTTTTTAATGAAAATCTATTCAGTTAAAGTTTAAAATTTATATAATAAATAAGACGAAAGTATATATATATATATTTTACAAGTAAGTTTTTCCTAATATTTTCTATTAAAAATTTTTTTATTATTCCTCTCCTTGCTAGACTCATTATTGTTCTCTTTTCTCAATTTCTTTTTACGATTTTATTAGGTTCTACAACCACGTGTTGTATTAGGCTTAACTTTTCAACTTGTGTAATTTTTTTTTCTTCTATTATGTCGATAATTTCTGCTGTACGGGGAAGGTGGATCCATAAAGCATTGCTAACCCTAATTCACTGGCCTAATTCAGCGACAGCTTTAGAAATCATAATAGGTCTCCAGTTTAGTCCTATGACTTTTTGTATCTACATTTGTTGTGTTTGCTGAATTCCAATTTCTTACTTCTTTAGTACTGGATGTTCTAGTTATTCTTTACTTTTATTTTATTATACTATATATAAACTTATGTTTGATTGTTAATAAACTTTTTACAAGTACAATAAAAATGAGTAATTTAAATCCTTTAATTCAAACTAATTATTAAACAATCAGTACTTACTTAAGGTATCCGACTACGTTCGGAACCATGATTTTAAAAAAGCGCATAAATGGATAATTTTCATGATATTTATTGTCACTCAGATTAGAATACATGCATAAAATAATTTTAAGGAGATTTTGACAAAAAAATTAACATAGAATAATCTTTTTTCCAAATGTTCTCCTTTTGTGAAAAATGCTTCTATTTTAATAATATTTTACCTGTATATAACTCAGACCGCTCTACAGAGGCTCAACTAGAATTTTTGAAGTATATAACTTAAAAGTGGGTTTATTCATATTTTACGACAACAGAAAATGCCGATAATTATTTCAATTGGTGGTAACTCTGAAAATAACGTGAATTTTTCAAAAATTCTAATTGAGCCTCTGTATAGAGGTCTGAGCTATATACAGACAAAATATTATTAAAATAGAAGCATTTTTCACAAAAGGAGAACATTTGGAAAAAAAAAGATTATTCTAAGTTAATTTTTTGCCAAAATATTATATTTAAATAAATTTTTTTTGTCAAAATGTCCTTAAAACAATTTTATGCATATATTCTAATCTAAGTGACACTAAATATCATGAAAATTATCCATTTATCCGCTTTGCAAAATCACGGTTCCGAACGTAGTCGGATACCTTAATGTGGCTTTTGAATCACAACTTTTTTTTTACCAAGCCATCTATATATTAGGATTAGCTCTTGCAGATGCTAACAAAATTAGGTTAGTATAGATGCATATCCGCTAGTTTTGAGTGATATTTATTTTATTGTGTTCAACAGAAAACATTTATTCACAAACATATTTTGATCCAAATTTTGAGTTTTTTGTCTGTGACAACACCATTTCAAAGAAATTGAAAAAAAAAGTTATTTATTATTATTTTTTCAATTTTTTTTTAATTTTTCGGTAAGTCTTCGCCTGCTACCGTTACACCTTCTTCGTGCCACAATGTTGTACGAGTGCCGCGGGTTGGCCATCCCTGATGTAGATAATGAGTTTTTTGAAGTTGGTATAAAAAAGTAAGAAAAAGTTTTAAAAAAAAAAGATGTCGAAATGTGTTGTTAATATTCTGGAGATGAAGAATTAAAAAGAAAGTAATGATAAAAAAAGCTGACTCTTTTCCAGATATAGATCTGCATTTCGGATGTAAAACAAATGTTATATCCAAGATTCTCAATCCGAAAAGCTCACATTCTGAATATTTCCCGCTTATTTACATTTCCAATCTTATTATCTGATTTTGGAATTTAGATAATTTCACTGGCGATGGGGAAGGAAAAATGTAAGTAACGCATGTCATGTCGTATAAAGATTCGTTTCATTAATTCAGCCAAAATATTTGAACAGATGTCAAGATAACTGAATCAGTCTAGATGTACTATTTAAAAACAGAAGACGGGAATAAAATATAATGCAATAAGTAAGAGAAAGATCAACTGAAGTTTCTAATAAAATTTATTTTCCTAAAATAATATAAATTATTTTTATATCTACTTAAATATTTTAGACTTGAAAAATCTTTTATTAAAAAAAAATTTGCTTTATATTCTCCCTAAAATCAGATCAAACACGAACGATAAGAGGGATATCGACGTTTTTGTTATATTAGTTTACTGGTACTTTAACAGCAACTTTCATTATGTTAAAATATTTTTTATCTCGTTCCAATTATTCAGTACTAGATGATATTTATTATGACTTTTTACGAATGAAAACTGGAAAAATTTCTTCACATTCTAAACTGAAGTAAGATTTATGGTTTCAGACAAAATCAAATAGCGTAATTTTGAAACTATGGCTTCTCAAAATTCCCAACTGCGTACCATATTCATTTGCAGGATCAATTTAGTTTTTTATTTATCTAGAAATCTATTGTGAAAAACTACACTAAGTACCATAAAAGGTAAAAAAATATACTATATGAAAATAAGTACTTTTTTAATAAGAAGACTGTGATACACAGTAAAAAAAATAACAGCTCTTTAGCACATCAACAACAACAAATTTACGGATAAAACACGAATTTCAGTAATATTTAGTTGCAGGAATTAAGTACTATTTCGATGTTCAACTGCTGAAAAATAATTTCGATTTAGAAAGGCAAGATACACACAAAAGATTGCAGGAAAGTGACCAAGAATGAGAGTTAAGTAAGTCGACCTTGGAGTGATGAAGGTTAAATAACAACTGCATCCTATCCGAAATCAAATTTCTGAATGTATTCATTTCGTATACGAAGAAGTAGAATAAAGTCGAATATGTCGAGAAAAAAAACACGCACATTAAGCAAGATAAATATTTCGATATTGTAAATTAAACAACAAAAACAACAAAGATTTTAAAGTTTGTTTAAAAGGAAAGAAATATATATGAATCTATATATTATTTGTTCATTTTTCACTTTCTCTTATAAAACAATTTACATTTGGACATCGCGATACAAATCGTTAATTAGAAACAATTCGGCAATTGTTCGGCTTTAGCGACGTCATTAAGAACAATTATGAAAGATTCGCTGTTAATTAAGCAACATTTGAGAACAATAAGATCTTAAGTTGCAGGGGTAACAAAGTTACTCAATAGTAAATTTACAGCTGTGACAGCAGCAAAATACAAAATTATAGCTTGCACATAAGTGCTTTTATCTTCTATGCTAATTTCGTTCTTAAATGAATTACGAGAAGACACAAAAGCACGCATTCCCTCCCCCTCCCTTAAAAAAGAAAAAGAAAGAAAAAAAAGGTTGACATTTTTCTACCGCAATAAATATAATTAGCGAGAATTCAATATTGTTTAAAAGATTTGTTTTTTCTCTGAGCAAGATAAATATTTTGTTTTCGCCCAAGAGTTACCGTTTTATTATATTAACGAGTAAACGAGAAATAAATTTAAAATAAAAAGGTACATATTTCATAATTTAAAATATCAGGCAAAATGATAATTATGTTTGGTTCATGCAGCACAAATGTTATAAATTCGTACTCGTATATGAATCTAAGTTACATTAAAAGTAAAAATACTGAAAATAATCGAATAAAAATACTGATGTGAATCAAATGGAAAGATGCAAAAATAAAATTTAAATTTTAAGCCAATGACTATACTATGCAGGCTGTACTTACTGCAATTAATGTGAACTTTTCTTCTTCTTTTAGACATGTTTCAAATTCAAGGCGAGCAAACCAAGAGCAAAATCAAAGCACGTTCTCTTTCTCCACCACACAAACACTCGTCATTCATTCCTTCTAAACGTGTTTCTTACATTCTCTCCAATTCTCACAAGTAATGGCCAATTCTGATTCTTAACGGTGTAGCCTTCATAACGAATCAGTGTCGGACTTGAAGAAGGAAGGTCTTTTAATATGAATACTGTACTTAAAATATTTTTTTGACAGTTTATAAAAAGCACGATTTTATTGATTTTTTTAAATGAATACATTAACTATTTTTCATGCGACTTCTATATGAGAAAAGCATGATAATTTTTGACACTGTGAAAAGACACACACCACTATTCCAATGGATGAATTAATTGATGATATACTATCTGCGTACGCGCAGAAATGTTTGGAATAAAAAGGCAGTTTAAAGATATAACGCAATAATCAAAGCATAAATTATTTAAACATATGATTTTCTGTAGCAATTTGTCAAGAACATTGAGTACGAAAATCTCTTTCTCTTTCTCACTCACTCACTCTCTCTCTCTCTCTCTCACACACACACACGGCTTCAAACCGTAATTTTTCCCATTCCAGTTGAACTAAAAAAAAATATATCGGTTCAGTTCCGGTTTTCACTCCGCCAAAAATAACGGTTTTCGGTTCAGTTCCGAATGAGTAATTTTATTTTACGTATATTCTTATTTGTACTGAAAATATAATTCTATCATTAACAAAAGTGTAATTAAATGGTTCACATGCAATGATAATTGTACAGTTGGCGTTAA
This sequence comes from Trichonephila clavipes, assembly GCA_019973935.1. Lineage (NCBI taxonomy): Eukaryota > Metazoa > Arthropoda > Arachnida > Araneae > Nephilidae > Trichonephila > Trichonephila clavipes. The sequence continues at coordinate 1,496,053 of BMAU01019415.1, read as the reverse complement.
ATTAAAAAATATTGATAAGTTTGTTGCAGTAACAAAATGAATAAAGATATATCGAACCGAAATATACCGATATTCTTTTTCGGTTCAGTTCCGGTTTTCGTTTCCGACGAAAATAACGGTTTTTTCCAGTTCGAAGCCCTGCACACACACACAAAATCAGAGACAGTGCAATAATATTTATTTGCTGAAAACGATAAGCTGAATAAATTTAAATTCAAAAGAGAAAATAACAACTCCCCTTAAAAAAAATTTCTTCAACTCGCATTTCTCGAAACGTAATTTAAATGTTTATTTAAAAATTACGCATTTAATCAGCATAAGATTAATTACTAATGGAGCTTAGAGTTAGAATCGCTCGTTCGCGTCGTCTGACATTGGAAAAAAGTAATTTTCTAGAACTTTTAATAACTGTCAAAGTAACAAAACGAGAAACCACTGACAGATTGGATTAATTGAAATTCGAAAGAAGACATTTCAAAACCTCCATAACAGACATTTTAATTTATACACCACGTTAAACTTAATAAACATTTTGACTATAAAAAAAAGATATTAACTCTCTTATCACTACTTTTATGTTAGTTGTGCGATGTTCAGTTATAAAAAAAAAAATCAGGCCGTATGTATATCCGAATGGTTTATCCTCCGAATAGATATCTGGCAGTGCAAGTGAATGGGGTCACTTTGCACTGCCGTGGGTGCGCCCCAGCAACACCTGAGTGACACCTACGCATGCGCTCCATCTTGGGAGAGACGCATCGCTCCTCCACACACCTCCCCAAGTAGGACGCAGCTTACAGAGACGTCCGCGACACATAAATACCGTGACGTAAACATAAACATTGGATTGCAGGTGTAAGAACAGGTGAGCTGGTGGGAAAGAGAAGGAATGGTAATCGAATTTTAATTCGAAAAAAATTTCTAAGGCGAATAGCAAACAGGCGTTTCTTACTGGGAATTAAAAAGTAAGCGAAGATCATCGACTATTGCTACATTATATGTCATTTTCTATTTATAAAATACGTTTTCCTCATTTGAAGTGGTTAACTTTTTATTTAAAAAACAGGGTGGCACATAGCTTTCGTATTTCCTTTAATTTTTTATCGAAAACTTTTGCACAGCCTTCATTTAAGGGGACATGGTACGATTTACGCAAACATTTTTAATTTAAGGATTTTCAAAAATTTTTTGTTTGCCTCCTATGTGTGTATACTATGTAAAACAGATTTTTGCTCAAAATTTCATTAAAGCTAGCCATTTAATTTTTTAAGGAAAAAAAAACTTAAAATTTCTGAAGTGATTTTAAAATGCTACTTACTCTCTCTCTCCTCCTACAAAAATTTACGTACATGCATGAAATTCGATTTACAAGTACGTCAAACTATGCATAATGATTGATATTCGTGCAATACTACTTTTTATGAATGCTTATTGAAAATTCCTTAAAAAATGTATAAATTCCGAGCACAATTATTTTTAAAAAAATAAGTATTGCTTTGATTCAAAAATGCATACCATGTTTTGTTACACGTACTATTGGCAATAGGTAAAAAAAATTCAAAGCATTAGGAACAATAGAAAAAAAGCCTTGGCATTTTAAATGAAGACAAACTAGTTATTTTATCTTTCTGAGATAAACAAGTTTAAAGTTTTGATTTGCCATAGGGATTTGAATAAAAACGAATGTAAAAACTATCATAATTCTGCGTTTTTTAAGTTTAGAGCTTTCAAATTTTGTGAGGTTATAGAAAAGTATATAAAGAATAACTTACGCTAAAAAAATTAAGTTTGATTTTTTGACCGTTTTTTGTCAATTGAATCGTACCGTGTCGCCTTAAAAATTTGAATTATTTAGGTGTGAAGGTAATGTAGTTTAACCGTGTAAAGGTATATGGGAGATAAACTTTATTTTATTTAATGTATACACCATGATCAAGTTTTTTAAAAGTTTATACAGAATTTAGAAGATTATTCTTTGATTACAGTAAATAAAAAAAAAATAATAGTATATATGAGACACACTGAGCAAACACATCTTCAGAAAGATCTGCCATTTTGAAAACGTAACGAAAAACAATGTTTCACTTTTTTCTTGAGATTAAAAAAAATATCGAAGCAACTTCCAAGAATATAACTTTTTGACACACACAAAAAGGAACAAAGTAAATAAAAATTCAGCCTTGGAGATAATAGGCAACACAAGGTGAATGATTTAAATAAAAATGACATTTGCATTTCTCTATCACAGAATATATATAAATGAAAAAATAAACTTTAATACAATGGTACACGAAAAATTACAAGTAATTAAAGAGAGGAAGGATTAATGTTTAAGAGGGTAAAATATTTATGAGAAATCCTTTATGAAAAAGAATTATAAAACAGCTATGTAAGAATACGTATAAGCATAGCCAAAAACTACAAAAAAATAATGAAATACAAATAACAAAAATGCTAATTAGGAATGAGAACATCAAGAAAACAGAACAGTAGAGATTAAAATTAAGTAAGTTATAATGATATTTCTCTGTCATAATTTCACGCTCTTAGCTACTTAGGCGACAAAACGTAGAATTAAAAAATCTTTATTTGAGATCTAGAGGTAATTTATGGGAAAGGAAAACACTTTCTCAACATCGTTTATGTTCGATGTATATAATTTAGAGATTTTTTTACATACAAAGCTATCATTAATTAAAATGATGTAATATTTTATTACTTTTGCTAACCTTTACAATGACAGGGTGTAGTATATATATTTAAAATTCTTTAAGAATTTATGATATACTGCAGAACTTAAATTACTTAACTTCTCATTCATTTATTTGTGAGTTTTTGCTCAACGTACTCTCTTTTTGTGTTTAGATTTTTTGACCAACCGAGTCGTAACGGAAGAGGGGGGGATGTTGGTAACAACAAACTAGTTTAACCCCATTTATTCGGTCCCGAGTATGCAATTGCTTTTTGACACGCCGGGATTTTTTTTTTCAATTTTTGTATTTGTTTTTATTATTTATCCTTTTAAGTTACCTCTATCTTACCAAGTAAGTTACCACTATCTTGTAATGGATTTAGACATTCCTATCCTAGATATTCCTTCCCCCTTTATTTACATAAAGGGGCAAGGTTGGCTGGCCAAAAAACATGTTCAACTCCACTTTTATAAAAATTATTTTATATATTAGCTGTCCTAAGTCAGCAATGTTTATAATACTGCAGCATTCATTTTATAATTTTTTTTTATTTCGGTTGCTCATGTATCTTTCTTGTGTGATTTTCCTACTGTCTACTTGTTTTTCGAATGTTATTGATGGATGTTTATCTCTTGTTTGTGTGTATAGAGAATTAGATTATATATATATATATATATATATTAAGGGTTGTTGAAGCGTTGGCCGGTGTTGGTTTGTTTCGATTGTTGTCATATCTGGTTTAGTGAAAACGTCCTCAGAATTGATTTTAATCTTTTTATTTTGAAGCACACATCGATAGCTTAAAACACAATTGCGGTACATTGAATAGAGAAACTTTCGACGTTCACCAAGCAAAGAAGACAACAACAAGCAGAGCGGCATGTTGGAGGACGCAACACAAAGGAAAGAGCTGCAGTTTTTTACATTCTTACATGACGAAGGCAAGCAGACAAAAAAAGCGATTACACAAGATTTTTGCTTTTATACCGGCAGTGGTTATTACGTAATAGTAGTTCTGATTGGATAGAATGGGCGGGACAAGGATTTCGGACTAGCCGATTACGATTAAGATTACAGAGTTATTTTTAAACCAAAGAATTAAAGTTTGTTTAAATATTAGTACAAAGAGTTAACAAAAAGGATACTAGACGGAATTATTACACACACACATTTGTTACCTATTTAATTAGATTAAAAATATTTTTAAAGGTTTTCATTTAAAGATGAGATATATGAACCCGTTTGTCAAACTTTAAAACAAAAGTTGGGAAATTTAAAGATTTATTAAGTCCTGTTACTTAATTGTTATTTGTTTCGTTATTTAATTTCTATTTTTAGAGAGCAAAAATATATAAATATGTTTGTTCTCTTTCAAATGCATCACATTAGTTGGGAGACTACGATATGTTTATAAAAATGCTGTATTATGAATCAGGACTCGGCAAACTGTAGCACGCGGAGCAATTCACACTCCACACAATTCTACAAAATTACAAGATAAATTTAAATCGCTCTCTGTCTCTCCTTTCTATACCTCATGCATTTTTATTTAAAGGCTATTTCTTATTTTCAATTATTTTTTTTATCATAAAACGATTGTGTTGAATATACTTGTATGCAGTTAAAAAAATGTAATTTAAACATAAATATAAAATTAATGTGGGAAAAAACAACAACAACCCAAGATCCTGTGTTTAAATGTGACTCTTAGCGTTCTTAGCGTTAAAATATTCAATTCAAATAAAAACGACTGTATAATACATGTAAAATGAAACACATTAATTGCTGCATCGTGAAAAAAATTAATCTGCAGAATTATTGAAAGAAAATTTAGGGAATTATGAAAAGATCTGGAAGATAATTCTATCGATGAATCGACAACTAAAGGGTGTTTTTTTAGAGGTATAGAACTTTAAATTGCAATAAAACAACGATGTATTATTCGATTGACATGAATTTTTTTTTATTCGAAAGATAATCTTGTGGCATTACATTTTAAATATGATTTCTGGCATAGGACTGCCAGACTCGGATGTAGTCCAATCTGGACGTCCAATTTTCGATGACTTTTTCCAACATTTGTGGCCGTATATCGGCAATAACACAGCGAATGTTGTCTTCCAAATGGTCAAGCGTTTGTGGCTTATCCGCATAGACCAATGACTTTACATAGCCCCACAGAAAATAGTCTAGCGGTGTTAAATCACAAGATCTTGGAGGCCAATTCACAGGTCCAAAACGTGAAATTAGGCGGTCACCAAACGTGTCTTTCAATAAATCGATTGTGGCTCGAGCTGTGTGACATGTTGCGCCGTCTTGTTCGAACCACAGCTCCTGGACATCATGATTGTTCAATTCAGGAATGAAAAAGTTAATAATCATGGCTCTATACCGATCACCATTGACTGTAACGTTGTGGCCTTCATCGTTTTTGAAGAAGGATTCCACCAGCCCATAAAGCGCACCAAACAGTCAGTTTTTCTGGATGTAACGGTGTTTCGACATACACTTGTGGATTAGCTTCACTCCAAATGCGGTAGTTTTGTTTGTTGACGTAACCATTCAACCAGAAGTGCGCTTCATCGCTAAACAAAATTCGCTTATGAAAATCGGGAACAACGGCAATCTCGTTTTGGGCCCATTCGACGAATCTACGCCTTGCTTGATGATCGTTTTGATGAATTGCCAAACCAAACTGAGAATAAATCACTTGACAGCTGTTAAATCGGTCGCCATCTTGGAAAAAGTAATGCAAACTTAAACTTCTATACCTGGAAAAAAACACTCTTTATTTTAAAATGCTGTATGTCATATTGCCGGAGCGATTTAATTGCTTGAAGAAATCTACATGAGTGTTGTGTTTTCCGCTTTTGGTTCTACATATATATGCGAACAAATTTTTTCTCATATGACATATAATTTGAATTCACAAATAAAGTTGTTTTTAACAGCTAAACATTCAGAAACATGTGTCAAATTGAAAGTCACAAATCATAACCCTGATAATGCGATATTAAGCAGAGCTTTACAGGGACAAGGTTCGCTCTAAAATTTTAATTTTTTTTTTTTTTTTTTTTTTGTTTAGCTATATTGTAGAAATACTTTCTTTTATGTTTATTTCTTATTTTAACAAAATATTTTTTAAAAGATACATAATATATATAGTAAATGTATAATTTAAATTTTTTACTTATGTTGAAGAAATATTTATATATTTGTTTATTTTCATGTAAATAAATATCTTTTAAATGATGCACAGTAAATCTAATATATATTATAAATGTGAAAGTTTGTGAAAATCTTTGTGGGTCTTTCACGCAAAAACAACTTAATGGATTTTAATGAAACTTTACAGTAATATAGCTTATACATCAGAACAACACATAGGCTATAATTTATACAATAGGCTATAATTTATAAAAATTTGTAAAAAGTGTCCAAAATATAACGCTATTTGTCAAGTAAGAAGGAAAAATTCTGCCATCTGCAAGCAAAAGCTGCAAAAAAGCCCACATCAGCATATATCTATCTTTTGTTTGTTAAAAACTCTTTTGTTTTGGCTACGCAAGGGAATCGCTTCTAATTAATTCATGTGATCAGAATAATGCCTATTTTTTATTTCAGAATAAAACTAAGTTTTGAAGGGAGAGGTTGTTATAAATCTCTCTTTATTTTAATGTTTTTTTATGATTTTATTATGCACATTTGGTAGTAAGAAGTTGATCTATTTTCAAAATAACTACTTTTATCGCTTCTGGTACTTAAAGTAAATAAACTTTCTCTTTCACACTACATCATTTGGACAAACTTTCATAATTTTTTTGTGGTTAGTAGTTAATTATAACGCTGTAATTTTAATTGAATATGCAGATATTGCATTTTTAAGTATAAAGCTAATTATAACTACTGCACTGTATTTTTTGCAGTGAGTGAGTGAGTGAATGTTAACGTCGCACTGTTCAGCTACACGAGGGCTTTTGGAGACGGACCACGTAATTTTGAACAATGGTCAAGTGACGGGAATGACACTTGAGCTGGCACCCCCTTCTCCTAACTACCACACCACACCAACTTAGCAGGAATATTCTACCAATACTTAGCTTTAATATTCTTTGAAATCCACTCTTCCAAGATATATGGCAGCACGGGTTCTATGATGAGTATTTTAGTGGGGAAGGCGAAATGTTTTGTAGCAGATATTGCGTTTTCAGCAGATTGCAAAGATTATTATTTTTGTCGCAAAAAAATAGTTAATGTCAAAATTTAAGTGTCTTATGGTTTTGTCTGTTAATGAAGACCTTGGAAAATGATTTGACTACTTATTTTAAGTGAACGGTGTACATAATTAATTTTACAGTGGAATATCTTTAATTAATTTATTAGCTCTAACGGATTAAATTTTCCAAAGTGGAGTATTTTGTTTATGTATATCCCTTAATTTGTACATGTAGTGATCCAAAAAAAATTGTATGAAAAAAGCTGCAGTAAATCATAATGCGGTTGGATAAAGTATTAACGTGCATCGCGCCCCTACACGGCGGGTCTTGCAAAGCTCTAATAAAGCTTGAGCTACGAAAGTAGCTAGGCATTTGCCAACTTGACTCTATCGTTAACATTTCGCTATGTTTTTCATTGGATCGCCATTATAATTTAAGAAACGGCGTTGTTTGCGAATATTACAATTTTAAAATAAAATAAATACAACACAAAGTAATATTAATGTATTACACTTTCAGACATAAATTATTAACACTACTTTAAGCGTTCATTACGCAAAACTTTTAAGAATGTGTTACTTTTGCTGAGCAGAGATCAGATTAGGGAGGTATTTTGAAAAATCAACCCTCAAGAGTGTTACGAGGAATTATAAATAAAAAAAATCCTTTTTATCAGCTATTAGATCTACATAGTTAAAATTTAACAAAGGTGTTTTATTTCCTTTCTTTTTTTTTTTGTTTAGCTGAGATATGCAAAAAGCTTTTTTTGTTTAATTTTCAATTCACATAAAATTAACTCATGAAAAACTTCTTTTTCCTTCAATCTGTGTTGTTTAATTTTTCAGTTCACCCGTGCGAAGAACGGGTATACCAGCTAGTACATAATAAAACTCTAAATCTATTTTTGAGCTTTATTCCCTAACTCTGCATGCATTGGCACCGGAATAGAATTATTTCAAATATTTCTCACTGTATGGCACGCTGAATCATATTGGTAGATTGGTTTGGCACACCACAGCTTTCGAACTGATATCATTCTGCGGGAAAAAACACCTAATGTATTTTTTGATAATTTATCAGGAAGGCGTAACTAACATTTGAGGACATAAATTTGTTTGATTAATGGAATTAAATAAAGTATAAACAACATCTCAGGGGAGGGTTCAAATAATAGTCGAATCTATATATATATATGTCTTCGTTCCTCTGAAACGGGGTGGAACACTTGATTCGGGTTAAAAAAAGTTTCTTAGATATCTCGACATAAAGATTTATGAAATAAATACACTTTAAGTTATTTTCAGGTGCCACAAAGTTTGGAGCTTCACGTTATGTCGTAACAAGATACCCGTTTTTTCTCCTTTTTAAGGCTTTTTTTTATACCAGCAATTCAGTGGATAAAATTAGTTTATACCTAACTACTTTACAGCTTCCCCCCCCCCTTCTTCTTTAAGTTAAAAATTGTACCCGTAACTTATTTTTTGGGGAAAAAAAGGTATTTTAAAAACAAACACACATATTAAATATATTTGAAACCCCGGATCCATTCAAATAACTAAGAACGAATCGGGTTTTAATATGACGTAAACATAATGCAAAGTTAAACATATAAATTTTATTCAATTTTTCTTCTTTATTTTGAATGGTGCGGTACACGAATATCTCAACAAAAGAAGGAGCCACAAAAGTAAATGCTTAAAAATTTTGAAAAGAAAAAGAATTCGGTAATTTTGGAATTATATAATGAAACTGAGCAAAATTCTGACGCCAGAAAAAGTAACGTTGAAAATCTTGATTGAAACAAATTAGAACATATGATTATAACTTAAAATGACCGACATTAATTGCACAGTAAAAATGCAGTTTCTTTTGAAGGCTTTTTTCAAATAGTTATTTCTTTATTGGCCCAGTGGTAGCGTATAGTGCTTCCACACCACAGGTCCGGGTTCTATTCCCGAGCTGGGCAAGGTCCCCTCAGCCTTTCATCCCTACTGCAGTGGGTCGATAAATGAGTACCAAGCTTGCTGGTACTGACCACCTGATTGGGACATCTGTTCATGCACCTCAGCGCCCAATGGTCCCGTATACTGGGATGGGCACAGTAGGCCCTTGCTCTCATGGGCTGTTGTGCCACTGAGTTTGAGTTTTTTCTTTATTATTTAATATTTATATTTCCTGGAGAATCTTTTTAAATTACGTAATTTGCTGAACAGAATGACGCAAATAGAAAAATTTACATTTTTTTAATATTAGAATTAAACGAATTTTAATTCAATGTAATTATAAAAAGTGGAAAATAAGACAATGAATACTTCAAATAAATAAACAGATACAAGAATAAAGAAATAAAATTAAAGATAAAGGCTTAGATACATTGTGATACCGAAAACAAGAATGCCAACTTTAATTTCTCAACAAAAACAAAATTTACATTTTGTTGAACTATGAAACACAAATTCTTCACACTTGATCCAGATCTTTTTTGTAAAATAAAAATAAAATCGGCAGCATAGAGACCCGAAATATTTTTTTAAAATGTTTCACAAATTCGCAAAATCGATTTATAAAAATAAAGAAAAAAAATTTAATAAGAATTATGAAATATTTTTAAAAATATACAGCGAAAGACATTTTTTTTTTTTCTGAGGAGGCGGTGAAAAAGCAATCTCTTTCCTTACAAGACTTTATTATCCTTCGAAAATGCACTCGGCTTCTAAAGCGAAGTATTCTCATCAAGAGGTCATAAGTTAATTACACATTTGGCGGACATTTATCGCTGAAAAGATACGAAATTCAGCAAAGGCGGTGTGTTTTGAAGTTCCTCTGTGTTAAAAAGAATCATACGCAAATCGTTTTTAGGCTCGTATTCAAACGGTCTTCAACTGTGACTTTTCCAAAGAGGGTAACATCAGAAGCGAGAAAAAGGGAAACATGGTTTAGATTAGGAGTTTTCAACCCGTGGCCCGCGGGCATGAATGGCCCGCTGAATGCATTTTAGTGGCCCCTCACTTGAGTTAGAGGCAATTTAAAAGAAATAGCCCTTGTCTGCTTTTTGTCGTAAGAAACGCAATTTTTCTGTTATTCTTTATATTCAAAACATTTCACTGATGTGTTTGATATCCATTTAAGATAAAATTTTCTGAAAACCACAAATCTTTCAAAAATTTCACTGTATTTTAAATATAAGAAAATCTGACTATGCATAAAATTTCAGAAATTTTCGGAAAAAAGGCGACTCTTATCTTTAACAGGTTTGCAAAGTATTTTAATTCGACGACTTCGATCTAACTTTTTTTAAACCGATATACATATATACAGATCTGTAAACACCATCGCTTCCCTTAGAGTCAGTTGTAGTCTTGTAAAACAAACCTCCCCTTTTTGTATAAATTTCCTGACTACAATATATTTTTGACAGTCATGTGGCCCGTGGATCATTGTAAATTTATTAATTTGGCCCACGAGCGTGAAAGGTTGAAGACCTCTAATTTAGGTTATGATTTTCTGTGTTTAACATAACAGAACAAAAATAATTTTGAGATGTAATTAGAATGAGTTAGAAACACGAAAAAAATTTAATAGAAACAGTTTTAAAGAGTCATAAAAATACTCTAAATCAAGCCTCATTTAAATAAAATCTGTTAAAAACTGCCTTTGTGCTCATCTGTTTCGTTTTAACTTAGTGACTTCACCTACCTGCGTTTTGTGTGACACTGGACAAGACATGACTGCCGCTCATTTGGACGAGTGCTCTGCACTGAATGATCTTAACTGCATTGTAAAAAGGTATTGTGGAGAGCCCGTTGCCTAATGACCTGATGGTCAATGGCCTGGCATTTGTAAAATAAATAATAAATGTTAAAAAATCAAGCAGAGTTAGGTGCCAATTAAGTTCAAAATTTTAAAAATATTTAAAGGTGTATAGGAACAGGCTCCTAATTCTCTCGTATTTGGAAGCAGCGACGAGAGTATCAAAAGAAAAGAATAACATACAAACATTATTAACATTTAAATTTTGAAAATTGTATTGCAAGCAACACAATTCTAAAGTACACGTAGCTTTATATAAATATTCCGAGTATTCTGAGGTGTTCGTAAATTTACAATGTCGTTATATTTAATATGTTTGTATATCTTACAGCGAAATATATCAATTTTATACGATGCACAGGCTATATAAATAAAGAAATGCTACTATATTTTTACATCATTTAAAATGCTGGACGAGTATCAAGAACCCCTATAAAAATTTCTATAGGGATTTTAAGTACAACTAATAACAAAAAAAAGCATTTGAAACTAATCGATAATATAAAAAGTATACAAATAAACATATCTGAAATAATAAATTATTTCAAATTTTAAAAAAAGAATATATATATATATATATACTCATACGCATTTATATAATAAAAAGATAAATAATTTTTCATTAAAAACATTAAACATAGCTGATTCACTTACTAATTCATGTGTGAATGAATTTCCACAATTTATTTTCTAAAATATGCTTCTTTATAATTTTTTTACTAACTTCATATAAGGTTCAGACATTACTCGTCACTACATTAAGAGAAAACAACACATAACAATACTAGAGAAAAAGGATTTTAAGAGAAATACGTTCTCGCCTTTTCAACTCTTCCATGGTTTTTTAAGACTTTTTTTTTACCCGGTTGCTAGGAAACACAAAACACTCCTAAGAGATTTCAGCGCCTGGGAAATAGAATCCAACAGAACGTATTCTTCCAAAGGATATAATGTTTTTTAAATTTTATTTTCAATTCGGAGATGTACCTGATACCTATGAACTCTATTGACAACAAAAAGATACCGTGTATTTGGAAGGATTGCACAAAAATACCACCACAGAAAACATTGGAAAGCCCTCTTTTTGTCAAGTGAGTATTTGCTTTCTTTAAATGTTACTTATTTCAAATTTAATCCTTAATTTTAATGCCTTTAATTAAATGGAAGTACTTAAAACGATTTAAAATATAGTAAATCACGAACACATTTAATACTTTTTAGCGCTAAAATTTAAATAAATTCGCAAAAAACGCATTCGAAGCCAAGTAAATTGGAGTTCATTCTTAAAAAAGATATCACGAATATCATTGCACTGTTTTTTTTTTTAATATTAAATAAACTTGAGTTATCAGCGTTAGAAAGTATATAGAGAGTAAAGTAATGCAATCAAATCAATGGTAAACACAAATTACTTTCATCGGAGAGGTTATATATTTTGAAAAACGCAGATGAAATCACAAAGAAGTAATCCTTATGCAAAAATTAAAAATGTGTTGATTTATGGGAGGGGTTTGAATTCCCAAACTCTACCCATGTTTACGAGTACACCACTGATTTAAATTAATTTTGACAATAGACACTCTTCTCCAGTACCTTAACACATAGTTGCACACAAAGGGGGGTGCAAGAGGTCTGCCCCCCCCCAATCACCCTTGATTTTTTATTGGTTATAATCCTATGGATATAGTAATATATACATACTATTTCTGGTAATTTATAATTAAGTATCGGTTATCAATAATTTATTTTTATTAGCTAATGATAATTATTTACTCAATAATGAATTTTTAACTGTTTCTTTGTTCCCGACAATCGATAAAATTAAAAGAATATGTTCAAATTGCACATATTATTTACATATTTATTAAAAATACGCAATCGTAATTATATATTTACTCAGCTTACGGGACTTCAAATATGTTATACATATATTGCGTTTAAGGCTACGTTCGGAATCGTGATTCTAAAAAAGCGCATAAATGGATAATTTTCATGATATTTAGTGTCACTTAGATTATATAATACACGTATAAAATTGTTTTAAGGACATTTGGGCAAAAAAAATTAACTTAGAATAATCTTTTTTCAAAATGCTCTACTTTTATAAAAAGTGCTTCTAAAATAACAATACTTCGCTTGTATAAAAAAAAAAGACTTCTCCAGAGAGTCTGAACTAGGATTTTTGAAAAATTCACATTATTTTCAGAGTTACCGCCAACTGAAATAATTATCGGTGTTTTTTTCTTAAAATTGCTCCCCTCTGTTGTCATAAAATATGATAAACCCACTTCTAAGTTATATATTTCAAAAATTCTAGTTGAGCCTCTGTAGAGAGGTCTGAGCTATATACAGGCAGAATATTATTATAATAGAAGCATTTTTCACAAAAGGAGAATATTTTGAAAATGGGTCATTCTATGTTCATTTTTTGTCAAAATCTTGTACTTAAATATTTTTTTTACTGTAATAATATTCTTAAAACATTTTTATATACGTTTTCTAATCTAAGTGACACTAAATAGAATAAATATTATCCATTTATACGCTTTTGCAAAATCACGGTTCCGAACGTAGTCGGATACCTTAAAAAAATCTTTTATGGGGAAATCTCTGGTCTAAAAATAAAAGGAACATGTGTAAATGATGGAATGCGTTATTTTTATAATTGTAGAACATTAAAAATAATAAGATGAAATTAAGTTAAAACAATCGGCACTATCAGCACGGAATGACACCTTGAAACTAAAAGAAACGAACAATTACATTTAATTTAAGACATTTCACCTGAAAATTCGATGGTAATACACACACACACGTGTCATTCAACTTTGCATTGATTGAGAGAAACATAAAAATAATTAACGTTATGTTTCCACGCTTATGCGAAACAGACAGGACTCTTAAAACAGTCTGCTTTCATCATTATGGTTCTCTAATGGCAAAGTTACTCGCTATCTTTTCTGCACCCAGCTGTCAAATTTAAGCAATTTAGCAAGTTCGAGATGCTACACAGCCTCTATTAATGTTATCAATAATGTCGGTACTTAGCATAATTTGGTCTGAGCATTTAACTGCATGTAAAGGTGCGAAAATCGAAACAAAAAAGGATATAGATATTGAATAGAATTGTCAAGAATCGGAAATTTATCCAGGGAATGCATTTTTGTTAAAACTAGCTTATTTATATGTAAATCTCTTAAATATTCCCATTGTTATTGTTCTCGTATTGTATTAGAGTTTGTAATTCGGAAATAAAATTGCATAATTATCATTGATTATTCTCACAAAGCTTTTGGTATGTAAACACAATATTTAATAGAATACAAAACCCCTTATTAAAACATAAGCTGTTATACAAACCGTATATCTAACATAGTATGGCTGATTTCACTTGCATTGCAGCTACTTTTGAGAAGAAAAAAAGTTAAATAGCAAAGACAATTGTGAGAACAAAAGAACTTATAAATGTTCTTTACATTATTTTAAAGTTTTTTAAAAAATTTTATAGAAAGTGAATGAGCTATTTTACAACACTGCATATAACAACTATTTCCTCAATATTTATATGTTAAAAATAACATAATTCAATGTGAGTCACTGCACATTGTGCTTAAAAATTTTTTTTCATTCATTTTAAGCTTTCAAAAGTGAACAAAAAAGTTATAAGAAGTGTTAATGAATATCACACTTATCAACGAATTAGAAAAAAAAAACTCGAAAGAAAAGTTCAAAAGAAAACATTCTTATGCTGTTTATCTAAATCTAACGAAATTTATATTCAATTTATATTCATACATAAATATTGGTATAAATGATATTGAAGTAATTTGCGAATAATAACGAAAATTTTACAAGATGATGCAGTATTTACGTAATAATTGCAAAATTGTTAGCTTATCCACACTATGCAAAATATTCTATGATTAATTCTTAAATTTCCTGTGGCACTTCTCTTCATGTGACAAATTAAGTCATAAAATTTATCTATTATTCAAGATGCATTTAATGGGATTGGTTAGACAGGAATTAACCTGTTTTTTTTTATCTCGTTATCACAAAAGTGCAACGATTGTATTAGTATAGGATACATAGACACCTTCGAAGATATAAGATTAAATGTATATCTTCAAAGGTTACGATAGACACCTTCGAAGATATAAGATTAAATGTATATCTTCAAAGGTTACGTTATTAAAACCTTAAACACATGATACTTGATAAATTTCTAGTGTTACGTATTTTGAATAGCTGGAAGATAAATTAAAACTACTTGGTAAAATATGAAAGATAAAACACTTTACTCTCTTTTCTTTCAATAAATTATTTTTTATCGGATTTTATAATAAGTTCCAGCCATTTTTTCCTTTCACCCACTGAAATATAAAATGCGGAAATTTTTGTTCGACTGCAAGGAAAATGTGCAATAGGAATCAATATATATAAAATGGGTGTTTGCTTTTATTCTTACAATCATTATAGAGCTGGATGAAGTAATTTAAGCAAATAGCAAACATATGCATTTTTTTCAAAGCTCATGAAATCATTATTTGTTTATAATAAAGTTAAAATTTAAATGGGAAAAAACACCGGTACAAAAAAAAAAGTTTGGGTAACTGTCGATATTTAAGTGAAAGTAGATTTCATTTATAATGATAAAAACTTAAAAGTATAAATTTCGTAAAATTATTTCTTAATAGTCTTTCAGCCTTAAAGTAAGAAACATTACAAACTGCCAATAGGTAATCTTCATCACAAAAGTAGTTTCCTTTTTCCCTGCACAACATGCAGAAGAAATGAGACGAATAATTACATACAAGACTTTTATCAAAAATCACAATGGCACAATATTCAATACATTTAGTAATTTAATAAATTCAAAACACAGCTGTTTCATCTCCACCTCCCCCCTTCTGTAGTTTCTGTTTCTGACATTTCTTAACTTACATTAGCAGCCGGAAATAAAGTTAGAAATATAGAATTGCACGAATCCAAACGTATTGCTTCCACTCTTTCTTTCCTTGTCAAATTCTTTCTCGTACAATTCGTCTTTGTTTAAATCCGATCGAATTCGGTTTATTTCAGATGTGTACGTTCAAAAGAGAAGTGTAACCAATGAAAGAGAATAAGAGAACTATGCTCAGTCTTTCTCTCTTTTTATCTAAGCTCATGTATAACAGACTGTCAAGCAAAAAACATTCCGATCCATCCGATCGTCGTGTCAAAATAAATGTTCGAGGGAAGGATATCAGATAAAAGGAAGTTTTATTTATAGTTATTCGAAGTGTATACATCAAAAATGCATTCCCATCATCAAAGATACATGAAAAATTGTGAAAATGTATTTATGGATCGCATAAAGACAAAATATTTTTTGACAGAAGTTGTGTGTTTATATAATTTCTCTACTCTGTGTATTTTCATAAAATATGAGAAAAAGCAAAGGTATTTCACATACATAGATTCTAATGTGATTTTTACTCTTAATAAAATTACATTGATAAAAATGTATCTAGATCATTGATTCTCCACGTGGGAGATAGCGCCCCGTTGTGGGCGTTTGAAGCTTTCAGGGGGGCAGAAAAAGACCCAGAGAAAATTAGGGGGCGTTGAGATGGCACGGAGGGGCTTCGGCAGATTAACCAAATAAAGTCTAAAAAAGACTAAAAAAAAACCACGCTTATATACTAACAAAAGTAAACTTTAATACTGGTTACCTTACGTTGATTGTATATATATTTAAATCATTTCTAACACGTGTACGAAAATTCACATATTGCGGTAGTTCTTGAAGTGGATGGAAAACATAAAATATTACATTACATTTAGACTTACATTAAATTGACTTACATTACATTGTCTTTGTCTGTGAGTAGTAGGAAAAATGTTATGTTCATTCCATTTCGTTACGTATGTTATCCAAGAAATATAATTAAATATGTTAACCAGGAATTAACGAGTGATTCTCCAAAGGCTGAAACTGTCAATTTTTTTTCATTTGGAAAGCAATAGTTTATTGTGAATTCCTTCATATCATCAATACCTTGTTTTAAAAGCGTCTTTATAATGGGTAAGCTAAAATTTTTATTCCACTCTTTTCAATAAAGAAGAAAAATTCAACAGCGTTTCAATTACAACAACGGCCTATCTAAAACTAAAAAATATAATATTACACAATTAAATATATTTATGGCAATAGCTATTTCAGATTTGCAAGTAAAAAAAAAAATGGGGGCTTTAGAAAAAAATTAAATTAAAAAATATGTTCTATTATATAGTAATAGAATATTGTTAAAATTAATTCTTGTTTTCACCATGCATTATGTAGGCTCTTGTTTCTCTTGAGTGGAAGGGGGCGGTATCGAAATATTCACTAGAAAAGGGACGGCCAGTTAAAAAAGGTTGAGAATCTATGACCTAGATCAGGGTGTCCAACCCGAGACCCGCCTTGAATAATTTTGCGGCACGCGAGATTCTTTACAAAATTCGACTATTTTGTACAATATTTTTTGTTCAAAGAGATTTTTTTTTTGTTTTTTGTAAAGAATAAATCCCATAACTGTTATTATTTTATCACGTTACTTCTGTTGCTGAGAATATCTTTTTTTTTTCTAAATTGAAATTTATGAAACATAAATCGTGCTCAAACTTAACGCACGAAAATCTGCAACATCAACTACGATACGCAAATACACATGCATTAAGATTGATTAGCAAAAACTAAGTGAAAGAGTTGAGAAACAGATATCTCACTAATTAAATAAACTAAACATTATTTGATCATTGCATTATTATTATACTATCTATGTTTGTATACACGAAAAACAATGAAAACAATAATAATATATCATCTGTTTTAAATTTTCACTCCAACAAATGTTTGTAATGGATCCAAATCTAATATAAAGACATATATTTTTATATGTGGCCCGCGGGGTTGTAAAGTTCTTCCGAAGGGGCCCGCGAGGTCATTTGGGTCGGCCACACCTGATCTAGATTATAAAATTAATGTATCCGAACACGTTGAAGTAACCAAATTCGGTCAAAACACATATTTTTTGTCTTTCATTTTATTGAATAGAGCTATAATTTGGATTTACAAAACATACTTTGTTTTGTTTCCACGTTACCTAGAGGCCAAATTACAATCAATTTTATAAAATTAGAAAAATCGGAAATGGTTTTTCAATCAACCAGAAGTGGGCATTTAAATTATTCGAAATCTATCACGGAGAGTCTGATAATTAAAATATTATGAACGTATTTCTATAGAACTTTTTGAACCTGATATTTATATTATTTTCTACAGAATGTACCAAAATATTCCTTATTGTATGAATATTTTTTGAGCTATGGCCCGTTTTTTAAATAATGGCCTCGTAAAGAATGTCACATTTCTTATAATATTTACTCGATCACCTCTAAAAATTTTAAACTTTAATAAAACATCAACATTTTAGTACATTCTCTAGATGAATGCATCTAATTTGTTTCAGTAATACTTTAACTGATGTTAGTTTATTACTTTTTCTCTAACTACTTAGAGGTTTTTCAAAAATATTACTACTAAATATTTTAAATACATGTGTTAACGATTTTCTGTAATTGTTAATTTGATTAAAAATTTGAATTTAAATAATAGTAGCTCGTTATATAGTAATGAAGCCTGAAATTTTTAATTCAGTAAGAAATGAAATTTAACAGTACAAAAAAATATATCATTATTTTTTGTTTCCTCTTTCATACCTCGCATATTGAAGACCCATAAAATACAGGAATAAAACAATTTCGATTTTTATAGAATTCCCCGTGGCTGGGCTCTAAAAAGTTTTATATAACTAAATATATATGGAGCTGGTACTTCTAAACTCGAAAAATTACTTTAATAATTATTCACAAGTATTCTTAATTCAATTATTCACAAGCTTCCTCAAGATCGTTTATTATCAACCAACGTCATCTGTTTTGGCGATGCTTCTTTAAAATTTAAATTAGATCTTTTAGAATCTGATTTACAGCTTCAAGTTGCATTATCTATGGAATTTATATTCCCTAAAGGTAAACGCCTCCACATATACAACTTTCAGATTTTTAATATTTTTCTCCCACATAAGCATGTACACCCTACGCAAAAATCACGCTTCGAGTTCAATTCGAGTATTGTGGGAGCTTCATGGGAAGCTTCACACACGAAATGAAAAACTATAACGTAATTCAAAATATTTGAAATGCGTAAGATTTTAAATTATATTGCTACAGATGTCTGCGCAGAATACATACATACTTAAAATACCGTAAAATCCGGCGCGTATAGCGCACACAGGCTTGTAACGCGTACCTATACTTTCAAGCTGCAATTTTTAATTTTTAAATATATTCGCGGTACAACGCGCCCCCTTTTTTAAAAAAGAAACCATGAAATGTACTTGTGTAATGATCTTATGTTTTTAAGTCATTTATTGGAGATAATATCCCGGTTTCTAAGAAAATGGTTTACTGCTAGAACCACAACTTTTTAAGTTCATAAAAAAAAATGGCATACATTTTAAATAACCAGTACTTCAATAAATGTAGAAGTCTAATTTTTTTTGTTCATCTCTAGTTTTATTTTTAAAGCTATCATTTTTATTCCCTGGCCTATAATGCGCACCCATAAATTTGGATCTTATTTTTTTGTGTTGAAAGTGCGCGTTATACGCCGTATTTTACGGTAATAACGAATAGTTTATTATCACAAAATTCGATATTGTTATAATGATTTATATTTTGGACACTTTAAAAAAAGCGAAATTTTAAATAATTATAAATTGGATTGTTTTATAATCTTGCACTCTATTTCTCCAATCTAAAATGACTCTTAATAACAAATTTGAAAGAAAATAGTTTTTTAATCAGATAACTGCATCACATCTCTTAATTAGCAACTAAATTAAAATATTTAGACAAATTTTAGGCAACGAAAAAAGATATAGTTTATTGAAACTTCTAATATCGAACAAGAGTTTTTATTGAAAAATAAAAACTAATTTTGTAGAGAAGTGTTCTACACAACTCTTAATAATATTCTTACTTTAAAAAAAAGGCTCTTTAAATCTATATATATATATATATCTTCAAACAAGAAATTATTAGGACAATTTTTCAGTAAAGCGCAAACTTATAATTATTACATTTCATTTTATAACACGATAATAACAAATAAAGGAAACATCCAGAAAAAGACACACACACATTATCTAGGGTTCATTCATCAACTACTCTTTGAAAAAGAGGATTTTATATATAACTAAAGGAACAATAGTTACAAAAAGTGGACATTTTACAGTAATTAGTTACATAAACTATTGTTTATATGCAAAGTCCTATCGTCTATCAATGCCCATATTGCAAAAAAGTGAGTATATCACGTAAATAGTAATCAACGCACTTCTACGAAAACAATCAGCTCAATTGAAGATTGAATAAAGAGAGCAACTGCTTAACCTAAGGAAATCAAAAGAAATTATTTAATTACAGAGTTCAGAGGAAGTCACAGGCCGGGAAATATAATTAAAAAAGAGGATGTCCATTAAACACACAGTGAGAATTTTTTTATTAAATTGATTAGCGTAAAACATAGGAAAAATTCTAATAACAGCTAACAACATCCCTGCACTAATTATTTGATTAGTTTATGTGTACACAGATAATAGTTAAATTGGCATGTATGTCATAAATACATTTAAACACACATAGTTTCATGAAGTTTAAAAATTTTATCAAGTACCTACCATATATGCAACGGGTTGAATATTTTTATAAAGCACAATCAAAATATTTTCGTAAGATCTACCTTTGTGAATGATGTAGAAAATTTTTTGAAATACTTTATTACATCTCTCTTTCCCAAAAGAACATTTTGCAAAGAATTTAAAACGGGAATTACTGAATAATATTGACATGACGTTTTAGTCCAAAATTTATTATTTAAACAAAACAGATCGCAAAAATTCCTAAAAATTCATGGGAAAAAAACACGTCTATAGCATATAAAAGCAATTCATATATTTTTTAGCACAGTATATACGAGTATTTCAAGTAATTAAATATAAACATTTGCAAATAAAAAGTTAAAGCATGTGTTTAAAAAGTTTAAAATGTTATTTTTCACTACAGAAAAACCTACATAAATTTTCGTAATAAAACGTGAAAAGTTAAGATATTTATGCGTGACACTAGTGCGAGATTACTCACAACTAAACGATGGTTGTGAACGTCAAAAAACGAGCGCAAAGTGGTTGTTGACAAAAAATAAAAATAAATAAATAAATAAAAATAAGAAATGAAAAAAAAAAACGTACACTTGGGTTTTATTGCTATGTATTCACGAAGAAGAGAGGAATATTTGTACAATTCAAGAAAAACATAATAAACTCCGTCGAAAAAAAATGTAAACACGCAAGCACTAACATGAGAAGCATGGAAGCGAAACCGAAACTGAACAAAAACAATCAATCAGAAAAAAGACGATCGTTGGCTACACTCCGCGCACGTGGAAATGTTTGACACATAAAAACTTCATAGCGTAATAGGAAAATAAAGACAAATGCTATACTTACTGAAAATCAAGGATGGAGAGTGAAACGGATACAACATAATACACCAACAGTACATATGGATCTACTCCTTTCGAAGGAAGAAGAACTTAGTGCTGATATTACGTCACACAAATCGTTCCTCCTACAGCTTTCGAACCACCCCCGCAATGCAACAGCAACAAGGAACCACTGTTAAGACCTTGCTTGGACAGCTAACATTGGGTCTAATAGGACCCGTTGTCGTCATAAACGCCAAAAACTTTCCAAGATAGCGTTTCAGACAGGAGTAGCTTGCTACTAGAGAACAGCAGTTAGGTTGTTGTTGTTCGGAGGCACTAAGACTTTTTTTCCCCTTTTGCGTGACCTTGCGATGCCACTATAGTCAAAGGTCAACGTGTCGTGCATGCAAATAGAAGCTTGTTTTAGACAACAATAATCAACTAAAGAATGAGTAGGATTGTTGAATCGACGATGACAACCAAAGGAGGAAGAATAAATTGCCTACTTTATTACTCGTAATAGGATCGGTGACAACCAGGTGTACAGACACGAAATGAATTAAGTTGGAAGATAGGGTTGTCCACACACTTGGATAAATTTGGGACTTTACTTTTTTTTAAATCTTAAATTCAATCTAAATTTAGATGCAAAGTTTCTAAAATTAGAATCTCATTATTTTATACGAGAAGTAAGCATAGCTTTAAAAAAAATTACGGTATAGTTGCAGGTTTTAATTTTTGAAGAATACATGCAAAAATTATCTTATGTCTATCTCTGCCATGGAGATAGATGAACTGCTTTTTTAAATCTCTTGATTAATTTCATAAATATATTTTAAATTATAACTTTTATTGTTAAAATGCTAGGTGAAAGAAATTCCGATATATACAGACAAAATTAATAGTTTTAATAACATTTTAAAAAGATAAACGTATAACATTTATGAGTGTAACTCACTATTATAGGTCAACTTCAGTGTTATATATATATAGGTATCTTCCCCCTCCCCTCAGAAGGCTCATTTTCCATTGATAAAATGCCAATTTCAAAAATTGTAGACAGGGGCATTATCCGTAAAAAAGGTTTCTCACAATAAAATAGACAAATACAATAAAAAAAATAAGTCTGGACAACAAAAATGTATCTCTCCATATATTTTGACAAAATGAAGTCGATTTTCTTGTGCGCACAATTCAAAACACTCGATAAATACGGTAAGCAAAATTAACATATACTCCTGCAAAATTATTTTTTTCTAGAGTTTAAAGGTTAAAGCGTTTTATAACTTCAAAACAAAGCCAAAAAAAATTATTTGTACATTGCTTAAGAAAATAACTTTTAATTTCATTTTTGCCTATATAATCAGAACGCCTCAAATAATTAATACCAAAAAAATAAATAAACGAATGCAAATTTTATAAACATAGTATTGAGTTATAAAAAACTATTCTGTATCTCTTTTTTTTTTCCCTTTCTTAAATTTCATTAGCATTTGTGTTTACTACGAAGTTATTAGCTTCTTTACTAGAAATACCGTTCAATGAAATAACAATCCCAAAAGTTTCCATTTTATTCTGTGATTTACTTTATATTTATTATTATTTTAACAGAGAGAGACTGATTTCTTTCATTTAATTCTAACAAGAAAAGATATACAAGGGAAGATAATATAATTATCAAACTTAATTATACATGAGAAGTAGCATAGTAATTCCATCACACGCACACGGATCGCGTACAAAGAAACTCATGTTAACCTGTGGAGATCAAAGTCTTCACGTTGGCGTGGTATCGAAATTTGAAGGGTGAAATGTCTGTTCAAGAATACTTCTCGCCACTGGAGCAGTGGCGTAATGGAGAATATTAGGGCTCCCCTTCAAAGTCAGGTTTTAGGCACCAAGCCATATAAAAAGGAATGCAAAACCTTAACCTTTGAGCCTCCTTGAATCCTAACCCCCCCTTCCCGATGTGGGGGTTAAGGAGGGTGTACGTTACACCACTGCACTGGACCATGGTATTCAATATTACAAGATCTGTCGTCAATAATCCACATGCAGCTTTAAAGAGCGACGCGTAAATAAACAAACAATCAATCAATTATAAAGAGTGTTTTTTTTCCAGGTATAGAAGTTTAAGTTTGCATTACTTTCCAAGATGGCGACCGATTTAACAGCTGTCAAGTGATTTATTCTCAGTTTGGTTTGGCAATTCATCAAAACGATCATCAAGCAAGGCGTAGATTCGTCGAATGGGCCCAAAACGAGATTGCCGTTGTTCCCGATTTTCATAAGCGAATTTTGTTTAGCGATGAAGCGCACTTCTGGTTGAATGGTTACGTCAACAAACAAAACTACCGCATTTGGAGTGAAGCTAATCCACAAGTGTATGTCGAAACACCGTTACATCCAGAAAAACTGACTGTTTGGTGCGCTTTATGGGCTGGTGGAATCCTTCTTCAAAAACGATGAAGGCCACAACGTTACAGTCAATGGTGATCGGTATAGAGCCATGATTATTAACTTTTTCATTCCTGAATTGAACAATCATGATGTCCAGGAGCTGTGGTTCGAACAAGACGGCGCAACATGTCACACAGCTCGAGCCACAATCGATTTATTGAAAGACACGTTTGGTGACCGCCTAATTTCACGTTTTGGACCTGTGAATTGGCCTCCAAGATCTTGTGATTTAACACCGCTAGACTATTTTCTGTGGGGCTATGTAAAGTCATTGGTCTATGCGGATAAGCCACAAACGCTTGACCATTTGAAAGACAACATTCGCTGTGTTATTGCCGATATACGGCCACAAATGTTGGAAAAAGTCATCGAAAATTGGACGTCCAGATTGGACTACATCCAAGTCTGGCAGTCCTATGCCAGAAATCATATTTAAAATGTAATGCCACAAGATTATCTTTCGAATAAAAAAATTCATGTCAATCGAATAATACATCGTTGTTTTATTGCAATTTAAAGTTCTATACCTCTAAAAAAACACCCTTTATATACCGTAAAATCCGGTGTGTAACACAAACCATATATGTATATATGGTACCTATACTTTCAAATTTTTAGACATATTGTATACTTCTAGAACTGCAACCCTATACATTCATAAGGAATGCCATTTCCTTTAAATAATCAGTATTTCGATATGCGTAGAAGAATAATTTTTTATATGTATATAATGCTCATATCTTTTTTTTCTATTCTAAAAGCTATCACTTTTATACTCGGCGTTTTATGCGCACCCGTAAACTTCGATGTTATTTTTTGTGTTAAAAGTGTTACACTCGCCATTTTACGGTAAGTATTAGAATACATTATAAGAAAGGAATATTTAGATTTTTAAGTATATTAGATACATTAAAATTTTCCAGTAAAAAATTTTTATTTCTTTTCTAGTTTTAGCATATTTTTGATTGTGTAAATCATAATTAAAAATGAAAAAAAATAATGAGAAAATATCTTGAAGCGTTGTTTACTGAAAGTTAAACTATGTACATTACACTTACGATACCTTTTAATACCAACTAATTAAAAAAAAAAAAAAAAAAAGTAAAAAAAAAATTAAGTCAATTTCTACTTAGATCAACAAAGAAAAATTTTATTTTAGCTACTTTTTATTAAATAGTTACAATTAATATAAATATGTATATATGTATGACAGTATCACAACATTAAGTGGTAATTAATTTATATTAATTATCATTAAAGTATCGTATTGTCATCCAAAACAATCTCTCGTGTATATAAAATTTCAATTCAACTGAATGCATTAAAACAGTGATTCCCAAAGTGGTCTATATAGATCTCCAGGGGTCTATGACGACCCGCAAGGGGTCCACGTCACCAAAAAAATAATTTAGGGGTCCATAAAGTATAAATGGGGTCTATGATAGTGGTTTTCATTAAACTAGATCGTGAGTAATTTTAAAAGAAAATTTAATCTATTGGGGAAACCAAATTTTACCTATTTAACAGATTTATGTACTAAATTGAATGAGGTTAATTTGCACTTACAAGTGACATCATACATTTTATTAAAACAAAAACTATTTCAGAATTTCCTTCCAGAGTTAAGCTAAAGAAGTATAATACTGGAGGGTCCGAATTTTCTCAATTTGTTACAGACAATATGTCAGGACGTTTTAACTTACGTCCAGCATTTAAATGGCTTTTATTCAGATTTTGAAACCAGGTTTGAGAATCCTTTGACTATGGTAATACCACAGTAGACATTGAATTCATATGGTCCCATTAAAAAATGCCATATTACAATTATAATTGTAATAATTAATTATTACAATAATTAATTAACATGAGCTTTTTAAATTTTAAACACTATACTTCATTACAGTTATAGAAATTTAGTTCTTTCAAAGTAGTTGTAGTACCAGCTGTCAAAAAGACATTTAAGTTGATAAATTTGCAAAAATTCAATATTAATTAAGAAGGGGTCTGCCTCAAACCGGAAAACATGGTAAGGGGTCTATGAGACAAAAAAGTTTGGGAACCTCAGCTTTAAAACATGAGAAAAAAAACTGTTCAAGTTTCGACACAATTCGCCAAAATGGTAGCTAAGTCGCCAAAAATGATGCCAACGTGGCTATATTTGTAATTCTTTAAATAAATAGTTTTAATCAATTAATTTTTATTAATTATAATTAAATTATTGTATTGTCATCCAAAATAAAATCATGTATATAAAATTTCAGCTCAATTGAGCGCTTTAAAATGTATTTTATTAACGATTGAAAATTCCACCAAGATAAATAAATAAATATATAGAGAGTGTGAGCTATATAATAGTAGGAATTGAAAAATTACACTGTTTCTTAAGCAAATAAGAATTTTTCTTTCCTTTTAATTTATTCAAGCGTCGAAGCTTCTCTAGTGACCTTCCGCGACCCTACATTTTAAACGAGAAATTCCCATGTTGAGATCTACTTTTGATTGATTTTCATCTCAACTAATAATGAAAAACTTCATAAAGCAATCGTATAAACGTACCTCTATTTCTCGAAGTTTCAAGACTGGGTTAAGTTTCCAATGTATTCTAGAATTCTCTTTGGCTCCGTTTGCTCGTGCAATCAACACGCTTTTATTTTGTCGTACTGTCATCGCTGTCTGATAGTTTAAAATCTACGGTCTTCATTTTTCACACACACACACACACAAGACAGGAGTGCTTTTCATTTAAGACTATTAGTGTAACGAACAGGATCCTAATAAAAATAATTGCTACGGCATATCTTTCCTTTTTATTTTTGATAAAAGGTACTGTATTAAAATCATCATCAAATATACACGGATTAAAATTAGTATATATATATATGCGTTTTCGTAGAGTATTTTGTGTAAAAATGATGATGCTTAAATAAATGTTTAAAATTCTTTTAGACGGGTCTTTTGGTTCTATCTTTTAGGATTTACAGCACGCCGTTCATTTGCCTATAACTCTGTGACGGATCTATCCGCGATCCTTCAACTAATCCTCTTGGGAAATCTTTGGGCTATCAATTCACGTTATTCACAACCAACCTTTCGGAAGAAGAAAATCGTGATATTCAAATTAACTTACTATATACAGTCGGTTTTCTAGGTAGAATAGAGAATAGTAGAAGAGATAAACCTTAATCATAGAGGTGAGATTGTTACTGACAAAAGGTATCATATTTGAATTATTGTGATTAAAGACTTATTAGGAGGAAACTTTAAAATGACGATTGTTCACTGAGATTAAATTGGATGATAGATTAGATCCTATTTAAAGTAAGGATCGAGTTTGATAGTCTCCTAATCTTTCGTGTATTACCGTCGTTGTTCCACTTTCGTGGTTAGCACCGAGACAGTCTCTTACTACTATTAATTGAATTTGTGTTGTTTTATTGTGTAATAAATAAATAGATGGATTGGATCATAGCGAGTGTTTCATCCCTACCTCCCACATATATAGGTGCCCAAGAGAGAGGTGATAATCTCTCACAACTCGAAGTATGGCTAACTCCATTTTTTAAATATATTTTAAACTAAAAAATTTAAAAAATAGAACAAAAGATTCTTTTTCAACAAAATGGTATGGCCGCGGTAGCCTAGCGGTCATGGTCACAAACTCATGGTTGGCGTGTCACGGGTTCGAGTCCTGATGCCTCTGAAGACCACCATGCCACCCTCTGTGTAGAGGTGGATGATGTACGTTCAATCTGTAGAGCTCAAAGTCCTCCCATTGGCATGGTGTGGTATTTTGGAATGAGGCGAGCCAGCTAGCTCAGATATCGTCATCGTCACCTGGCCGAGGCTCAAAATTACAAGTACCATCACCCATAGCTCCCGTGTTGCTTTATAGTGTGACGTTAATAAACGCCACTCACTTAACCAGTTAACTGTAATTAACGAGTATACTAGGCATGACTCAAAATCCAAAAACTTCTCCATGACGAGTATACTCGTTAATTACAATTAACTGATTAAGTGAGTGGTGTTTAAAAAGTAGTAACCATTGGCTATGTAAATCGTGATGTTTAAGGGGGAAAAACATTTTCTTAAATTTCAAGATGTTTAGAATATTTTGAGGCCAGGCCGGTGTAAAACAAATAATAAAAATGCGAAAAATTTAAGATGAACTTATGCGTCATCGCACGCACCGGTCAGGCTGAAACAGCGTATAAAATCGTTATTTATGTGCGATGATAACGTTTTTTAGATGTTAGTCTAAAAGGGGCAAAAGTTAGAAAATTGATTTGTACCGATTTTTTAAAAAAATTCATACCTTTACATGCATTTGATTTTTCTTGAGTTTTTCGAGTAATATGTATGTTTATGTTAACCAAATAATAAGTATTAGTAATAAAAAAAATTGCCAATTTTAAAAAATAAACCTATCTTTTTGATCTAATGTTTTAACAACGCCACAAGATTGACCAGTATACTCGTCATCGCTCGATTTCCGTGACAGACATAACAGCGCGCTTTGAAACGGTTAACAAAATGATTTCCAGTTTTCAATTTTTTCATTCCTGCAATTTTTAGATCTAGGGAATTTAGCTTGGAGATCTTTTAAGTTAAATTATAAAATCAAACAAAAACAATTTTTTGTTGTTGCAATAATAAGTTAATTAATTGAATCTGATATTTATTGTGAAAAATTACTTATTATTACATTTTGATTACTTTCAAAATTTCATCATTGAAGTAACATAAAACCTATGATGACGAATTAATCAATAAAAATTATAATTTTATGCAAATTACTTTTTTTTCAGATGACAAATATTAAAAAAGGTTCCAATTTCAGTAGTTTGTTCATCCATAATAATCATAATAATCGTTCTCTCTCTTAATCGAGCAGCAGAATTAATATTGTAATAAGAGAATTGATTTGAAAGGTTATAATATCATATCCGTTATCAGTTCGGGTGCGATATCAAAAATGTGTTCGGACGGAAGATTATACACATCCGCAAAACAATATTTAGGGGCATGACTTACACTTTTATTTATTTCAGAAATTTACTCGTTCACTGATTTATAGTTCATGATTTCATTCCCAGAAAATAACTTGTAGGATGAAGTCCCTCTTAAGAAGCCAACTAAACAGCCCTGTTATATATACCTCCTATTTCTCTCACGAAGACCTTCAAACAGTTTGCGTGTTTAAAATAATAGCACTACAAAAAAATTTAAAACGTGGGAAAAGCGGAAAAGAAAGGTTGGAAAACAAATAATTACGCATTTCTTGAGTATGCGTAAATCTTTCCCCCTTCAAAAACTCACACTAGAACAGGGCCCAGTGTTTATGTTTTTATGCCATTGACAACGAATACACACATCTGTTTGGGTGATTTTTGAGGGTTATATTTAAATTTTTGGAAGTACAGATCCACTCAGTCAGGAACGGCTATAGCAATTTTGCTACCCCGGCTAAAAATGGAAAATGCCACCCCTCTCTCTAAGGAAAAAAAAATTATAATTAAAAAAAATAAATTGTTCACACACATAGGTTCACACCTGTAAAACTTAAATAATTCCTGCAAAGGCAGAATAACAATACATATACAGTCGAAACTCTATACAACGAACCTCTATATTGCGAATTTTTCTATATAGCGAACTTTTTCTTGGAACCAAGAGCATTTCACGATTTTCTTCGCAAAATAAACTCTCTATAGCGAAGTGCATTTTCTATATAACGAACCTTTTCTCTTGTGATTCAATTTTTTTTCTCCCAATTTTTAAAGTATTTCTAGACATTTCAAGTTATTCTTTTTTTTAAACACATTTTATAGTGATCATAAATTTTGAAATGGTTTTTATTAGGTGCCTAATTCGCCCAGAGCAATATAATTCTAGGTGTTGCACCCAAGAAGTGCAACCTTTGACCCTCATTGTCCAGTTTACTGTAAACATCTTCGATATCCCCTTTCATCCTCAGTGGAGTTGTCTCGTATCCTTGAACTAGTCTCTCTTCATTTGTAGTGTCGATCAGTCTTACTGGTAACGTTGTTTCGTGTAGCTGGAAAATTTTATAACTTAAGTGATTGAGCATCAAAGAAATACATTTAATTCTTCAGGAAGTGGATAAAAGCGTCAAGAAACTTTCCTTGCGATTTTTCTTTCATTTGATATAGTTAAGATATATAAAATAAATATATATCAATTTACAAAAAGGTATGAATAATTACTTATTTTAATATATAGAATTTATAAGCTTAAAATTTGTTTTATGTGGTTTGTAAGGTACATTGAAAGGCGAACCTCTATTTAACGAACTTTTTTTCGAGATTTAGCGACTTCGTTATATAGAGGTCC
The DNA here is from genome assembly GCA_019973935.1 of Trichonephila clavipes. Lineage (NCBI taxonomy): Eukaryota > Metazoa > Arthropoda > Arachnida > Araneae > Nephilidae > Trichonephila > Trichonephila clavipes. The sequence goes on along the minus strand of BMAU01019415.1, from coordinate 1,465,946 downwards.
GACTGTATATATATATATATATATATATATATATATATATATATATATATATATATATGTAGCATGCAGCCAAAACCAAGCAGTCTTCGCGCGCAGGCGCAGTGAATTGAAACTGAAACGAAAACTTTTGAACTAGTAAAAGCAGAACAAAAACTTTTGAGAGAGAAAGGAGAACGCGAGAGGTGCGCGAGCAGGCGTTACCTTCTGCATATCATTGTCAAACTTATCTACCTTTTTAATTAATTTTTGTTTAATGTTAAATAAACCATAAGAAAGACAAAAGTCTTGGACCCCTTGTTGTCTCCCACAAATTATGGGGACTCGGCCGGGATCGATAAAATTTCGATTTTGAACCAAAGTCTGGACAATGAACGGCAGCGTCCGTGAAGGAGACGCTCCGCCATTTTTTCGGAAACTTCGTTCAACCTGTGTAGAGGTTTGAACTCAGCATGAATACTTCGCCTGTGTAGAGGCCGGGATTGAAAAAATTTCGATTTTGATCAAAGTTTGGAACGTGAACAAAAGCCGTCCGTGGAGGAGACGCGCCGCCATTTTTCGAAAACTTCGTTCCGCCTGTGTAGAGGTTGGAACTGTTGAATAAAATAACCTGTGTAGAGGTGTATTTTTCAACGAACCATCGACAAATATTCCGCCTGTGTAGAGGTTGGAACCCATCGACGAAAATCCGCCTGTGTAGAGGTTGGATCCACTCACAAACACCTGCGAAGAGGTGTCAATTCGAACAATTTCAACTATATTACCTGCGAAGAGGTGAAATCACACAGTGGAATCGAAATTTTTCATCAATTATTGGATACATCGTACGTGCGAGCAACAAGGGAGCCAGAAAAAAAAAAGGTAGGATCTTTCCATATTTTTCTAAAATGTATAAAAACGCTCTTAAAGAGGATCTCATAAGAGTTGTTAAGGAGCTAGACGGTACTGTGGAGAGTACGGACACTATAGTTAAACTAAAGACTAAAATTGAGAACAGTAGTACATTTGAAAGTGATCCAGATTTCGTTAAAACTTTAATTCAAAACTGTATAGATGAGAGGGTATCGCGAAACGAAAGAGAGGTAACTTTAGAAAAACAGAAAATTGAGCTCGCGAAACTTCAGTTAGCTCAGTTAGAAAAAGAAATCGAACTTCAAACGGCTAAAAATAAAGCATTAAGTTTAAATCCTGCAGCTAAAGTCGAAGATAAACAGTTCGAAACTAACATAGAAAATATGATAAACAGTATTAGGACTTTATCTCTTCCTGTTCCCACCAGATCTGAAAATTTTAATCTGTTCTTCCAATCATTAGAACGCGCATTTTTAACCAAGAAAATAAATGACGAATATAAATCTGAAATTTTAATAAATCTTCTGGGCGAAAAAGAGCTCATAACGTCTTACTGTATATTAAAGAAGAGGAATTAAATGACTATGAAAAACTACAATCTATAGTACTCAGAGAATTCCAATTAACCCCTCGCGAGTGTTTAAACTCATTTAAAAATGCTGTAAAATCATCAGGCGAGACATACATCCAATTTGCTGCAAGATTGACGACAAACTTCCAATATTATTGTTCGTTAAGAAAAGTTAATTCCTTTGAATCTCTATGTGATCTTATAATTTCTGATAAATTATTTGAAACTTTAAATAAGGAAACTGCAACTCACATTGGCATTCGAGAAGCAGAAGATTGGTTTAGGCCTATTGATTTAGCTAAAGAGTGTGATATTTATATTTCATCTAGAAGCGGATCACAAAGAAATTCCTATTACTTATGGATATACCCAAGACCCCTTTAAAAATAGATCACAAAACTTTAAACCAAAGATTAAAGAGAACTATCCCCAATATCTTGAAAGAGAAAATAAAAATTGCTATATATGCGGTGATTCATCTCATTGCGCAAGAGACTGTGAGAAGCGTTTTAAACCTAAAGAATCTAACGACCACATCCATAATAGAATAAACGTGAATACTTTGAAAGTCGAGAGCGAAAAACAAAATAGCGATGAATTCTCAAATCTTCAATACGTAAGTATTTTTGTGGAAAATCAGCCCGTAACAGCCTTGATCGATTCAGGTTGCCAGATCCCAGTTTTAAATTCCTCACTAATTAGAGTGCAAACACCTTCCGAAGAAATCATAACATTAAGTTCATGTTTTGGCGAACAGCGAATGGTAGAAGTTAAACCGATAAATCTTTCTCTTAATCAACACTCTCCCAGCTTAAGTGTTCGAACGGCAATATCACCGACCTTGACCGAAGAAATTATTATACATCCCAGTGTATATTCTGAAATAAAAACTAGGCCACGCAAAGAGCGATGTTTTATTGAATGAAAGTGAATCCTCTTTAGGTGCTCATGCTTATGCTTATCCTAATGTTGTTTCTGTTTCAAATGTGATAGAAAACTCTAGTTATGATTTGCCACATGTTAAAAACTTTAATACTAGAAATGATTTGAGTTCTCTAATTAAGGATTATAAATGTAATAAAATTAAGAGTACTAAGTTAAAATTGAGTATTATAAGAGAAAAATGTTCTGATATAGTATTGTGTAAGAAAGTAAATGGTGCCATGAAAACGAGTTCCGTGGAATTCATCTCCCGCTCACCTACCCCTTCACCTATGGAACGTAATTATCGACGGTTTGTGTTGCTCCGAAAAATCTTTCAGCCCTGGCAGTGGAAACGAAGGAAAAAGAGAAATCGTTTTGAACAGACGTCCAGAACTCTAGAGAGGAAAATATCGATGCGTTCAACCAAAGATCAACTTGTTAAAAAAAGACGTTCTTATGCCTGTGAAACACAATGTTTTCCTGTGGAACCTTCCGGATGTCGAAGAGGTGCCTTCACATGATGGAGAAACTGTCTAGTTCAGAAAAATTATGATATGTTAAATCTCTATGTATTTGTCGTATAGTCCTTGTCTGTTCCGTCTTTTTTGTATGTTTCAGATTCTCCTCTGGTATCCATGGAAAGGAAAAAAGGTAGACGTACCGCTGCGGACAGCGTGCAGTCAGAATGGCCGTTGTAGCATGCAGCCAAAACCAAGCAGTCTTCGCGCGCAGGCGCAGTGAATTGAAACTGAAACGAAAACTTTTGAACTAGTAAAAGCAGAACAAAAACTTTTGAGAGAGAAAGGAGAACGCGAGAGGTGCGCGAGCAGGCGTTACCTTCTGCATATCATTGTCAAACTTATCTACCTTTTTAATTAATTTTTGTTTAATGTTAAATAAACCATAAGAAAGACAAAAGTCTTGGACCCCTTGTTGTCTCCCACACACACACATATATATATATATATATATATATATATATATATATATATATATATATATATATATATATATATTATTTTAAATCTTTAAAATACAAAGTAATTCGAAATTAATGACATAATTATTTGTTATTATTTCAAACGAGTAATATGTAAGAAATGAATCGTCTACTTCAACTGGCCAATTTCTTCGAAAAAGAGTCTATTGATGGTGGGCATCACAAGCGTTTATTTTATAACATATAGTAACTACACTATGGACTAAAATAAAACATTTCCTCTGTGGCTCTCTATCTACCAAAAACTTACTACCCAGTCCCCTTTAGAACAGCTAAAACCGGACATCGTATGGGTGAAAGGAATGTCCGTTGTGACCCAACTCCAGGATGGGGAGAAAGTTACTAGTTAAAAATGTGCAAGCATATTAAATTTCATGCTTTTACATATACTTCCGCCTCAAACACTTCAAGTTTAAACACGAAAGAAAACTGTCATTAAATATACAGAGTACAAAATAAAAGAATAAGATACGTTAAATGCAATACCAAATTAACACCCATTAATATTTCAGAGGATATATCAAATTTTTTGTAACGAAAAAAAAAATTCTAATTCGTTCCAATTGTCGCCCTTAAAGTTTGTGGTCCCGGGCAGGGGTCCGGTTTGTCCGACCCTAGAGCCACCCTTGACTCAGTCAACACTTATTTTCAAATTAGCAGTGGATTGCCAATTGGATTCTTTAGGGGAGTACTTTCAGCCCTTGGTAACACTGCTTCCTTATTATCAGCGCGGAATTTCTACAATAGGTGTATTTCGAAATGTATATGAAGGTCTTGTGTGTGTGTGTGTGCCCAAAATGCTTTTGTATGCAGGGAAATTCACGTGAACGAATGGGGACTTGCAGGATAATATAGGCGAGCTTCGTGGGCGGAAATCTTGATGAATCGTAGGCTCGAGTCTCAATTTAACAAACGAGCATAACGTAGAATAAGGTTACCTACACAGTTAATTAAATCGAGTTGTCATGCTAGCTGGTGAGGAAATTAGGAAAGTGAGATTCCGAATGAAACAGCGTTCTCGTAATGTAACCTTGGTTCAATGATCCCTCGTCATCGTTCGTTTAATAATTTCTATCACGAAATTAAGTGAACAAACAAATTCTTCAAAACGTGGAATAATTATTGCTAAGAAATGAATTAATGAATTTATCAAATTGTATTTATCAATAAATGCGTTCAAAAATTTTGAGTAGCACAAACCTAGAATTAAACAAGTAATATAATTTTTGTTTAAGTCGATTCCAACTTAGGTCAACGAAGAAAAATTTTATTTTAGTTAGTTTTCATTAAATAATTACATTAATAAATGAATAATGACAGAATCACAATATCGTGACAAAATAGAAAACAAATTTCCTTGCAATTTTCCATTTTCCTTTCTATATATTTAAGTAATGGATTAATATTTGATAAAACTGTATTAACATCAAGTGTCATCCACTGCAAGTTTAAAAAAAAATTATTTGAACTTGAGTGGATGAATAAAAAGTATCTTATTAATGATTGAAAATTTGAACAAGATGTATAAATATACATAGGGAAAGCGTGAATTAATAGTAGGAATTGAAAAGAAATGGATAAGCATACAATATATATATATATATATATATATATATATATATATATATATATAAAAAGTTCCTCATTGGGAGAGTAATGTACATGTTTCTATATTCAGAAATATTGCTATTAATTATATGCAACGCAATAAATTTCTGGTGTCAAAAAAAAATCAGAAATAATAAATAACTATAAACATTTTACTAAATATTACTTAAATCAGAAATACCCAATTAATTTTATTAATAATTATATGAATAAAGCTATTCGAAATAGTTAGGATTGAAAATTCTGAGATTGATAATAGCTTATTACTATAAACTTACATAATTCATAGTTATAGTTACCTCCATATTCTAATAGATAAAATTACTTATTATTATTTTATTCATATATAATCTAGTGTTACTAAAGTTATGGTAATGTGTAATTCTCTTGTTAATTTTTATTTTCATTCTTTTTACACTTTTGTTAAGTGCTACACACACATTTCAGACATTCACATGATTTAAATCTGCATTAGGGTCCAGAATCTGGCAATAACTTTTTTATTGCACTAAGATTTAGCGCGGGTTTTGCATTTTTAAGTGCAATTTTTAGTTAAGTTACCTCTATCTTGTAATGAATTTAGATATTCCTATCCATTACTTTCAATAGGTTTTTGCTCAGTATTGTTTACATACAGGGGGAAGGTTGGTTGGCCAAAAAACATGTTCAACCTCACTTTTATATACATTATTTTATATATTAGCTGTCCTTAGCCAGCAATGTTTATAATACTGCAGCATCCATTTTATAACTATAATTTTTAATCTCGGTTGCTCATGTGTCCTTTATTGTGTGATTTTCCTACTGTCTTTGTGTTTTTCGTATGTGATTGTTGGATGTTATCTCTTGTTTGTAGAGAATAAGACTATATATATAATTCCTATTTTTTTCCATGTTGTCACTAATTTCAGCAGCATAGCGGTGACTTCTAAAGATGTCAACAAGCCGTGACAAAAGCACAAAGAAAAGAAAGGTCGTACGTGACCTATTGGGTTTATCAAAATTTGTAAAAGTAGAAGGGAAAAGGATATATCCAAATGTATAGGTTCTAGGGTAGAACAGATCAAGTAAAATGAACAACGTATAGAGGAAAGTGGATGAAATAAATTCAAAGAAAGGAATTTTCTAGGTTTGAAAGTCTAGTAGGCAACAGAAATTCAGTACATATTATGAACAAAATTAGATTACTTTAAGAGAATGAACGAATTTTTTATATTATTCTTTAATTATAATACAACAGATAAAAAAAAAGGGTTGGAAAATTGTATAATAGCATGTTAAAAAATGACAAGCATTCCTTTTTAAAAGACTAATAGGCTAATTTAAAAACAAACATTTTGTTTATATTTTAAGGTACCCGACTTATACCTTAAAATCATAACTTAAGTCAAAAATTGATAAAAATGTTTTATGATTTAATTTTGAAGGCCAATTTATACATCTTCGGAGTATAAAATTATTTAGTTTCCATTTACTAATACAAAAGTTACAACTTTTTTAGGAACAATGGATGCAATTTCCGGCAAGCAGTTACCAAATTTAAAATGCGTTTCACGCAAATTGCGGGGTTTTTTAAAAAAATTTGAAACGGGGAAAAGAATTTCTGGAAAAGTTATGAAGTTAATTAATTCACCAACTCTTTTAAAAAAAATCACAGCATTATTACAAAAAAATTTATAATCTATTATATAAATACAACAGGTGTATTTTAGGCAGTTTCATATAGTGGCAAAGATAAAATATCTCTTTATCTTTTAGGTTATTATAAAACTGAATAATAATGTAACACACACACAGGTTCGAAAATTGAAAATTCGTCAGCAAATATTTTTGTTCAGCAAGCCGCATTTTTGTAACTTTGTGTGCATTTTCAACAGTTTTCCCTCCCGTTTTCATATTAATTGTTGGCGCATGCACGCCAACGTCATGCACACAAATGCAAATATTCTTCCTTGCCGCGCTGTGCCGGCAGATGAGAACTTTCTGTGGAACGAGCTAGATGAGAAATTTTCTCTTTAATACTCAGACGTTGTGACGTCTCACGCGTCTTTTCTTTAACAAGTCCTTTGGGTTCTTTGGGCCAGAATTAATGGCAACTCTTTTCCAACCAAATCCAAGAAGTGAAGTGTGAATAAAAGATGCAAATGAATAAACTTTTAAATATCGGATCTTAGAGTAAGCGAGATGGCAATGTAAGGTAATATTTGACAATTGATGTTAGTTTGTGGCAGTTGATGGTTATTACAGTTCGTGGTTCAAGTCTGAATGAGTTTTGCGTGACGTGAATACAAATTATTAGTGATCGAATAGAAGGAATCAGCCAAGTTGCATACCATTGCATACAAAGACAGGATTGATCGTTGCTCCAAGCTGTAATATAAGGTAGGATTGATTATTTAATATTAGAATCGGGAATTAGGCGGTTCGCTTATTGATAGTGATCTGAATTAGATTAAGTCTTATTGTGTGTTGCGTATTTTTACCATCGTAGATTCTCTCATATTAATTATTATAATTTAATTTGTTAAAGGTTTAAGTTGAATATCTTAATAAAGTCATAATAAGATAATGTTTGATCCTAGTCCTTTCGCTAATCCTACACCTCTAGCTCACACTGATACTTCGAGAGATGTACTTCCAAGGGGAGGAACATCACAACGTGAGCATTAATATAGGACTCTAATACTCGAAGCTCACAATAAAAAATTAATGAAAATTTGTTGCGCTTGTAAATAGCATATATATGTTGTGTGGTTGAATAAAAAAGTAAAAAAGAAATCAGCGTAGCTGGTCCGTCAATGAAACAAAAACAAACTAAAAATTAACATGAATCTTTTTTCTTTATAGTTTTAGCCCTTTCCTCAGATAATTTACTAAACAAAAATCTGAACCCCCCTCCAAAAAAATTAAATAAATTTTCATATCTCCTTTAAAAAAATGTTTTTAACGCAGCTGGATATCTTAATACTAATTTTCACAGGTATGCAGGTTTTCTCTCACTGAACGTTCTGCTTGGTGAGATTACGTAAAATTTGTGCATAAATCGCAAAATTTATCTAAGAAATATATGAATAAGAAATCAACAGACTAACTATTTTTAATTCTTATTTCAAATATTTAAAAAATAAACCTTTTTCTAAAAGGAAATTTAGCACTATTTAAAAAAGAAATAGCAATCTTAGAATTTAGGTAGGTGAGCCAATAGGACATTCAAATTATCTTCAGATTATCAACTCATTATTAATTTAACGATTAATAAATTAAACTAAGAAAAAAATACAGGTACCAACAAAAAGTTATCAAAACAATAAAATATCAGATATCAAAAAATTACTCGTATCGAAATTCCTTTATCAAATTATGTCTACTAAAACATGTTCTAACATAACGGTTATACTTTCTTGAACGTGGAAATGTTCTGATTGAAATATCCATGTTGTAATATTTACAAACACGAAGACTGTTATCATATTTAAATTTTTTTTTGAAAACTTTCAATGCTAATAAAGTTTAATTGATATGAACTATGAAAATTAGAAAATAATTTTACCCTACTTAAGTACTTTTTTGAAGGGAATAAAAAAATTAAGCTTAAATATATAAAAATTATAATTTTTCTACCAATGGTTCAAGTGGCGCATTTTTACTTTCTACACATAAATGCGAAGTAGTTTAACTGACATTAATTTAATTAACAAGAGCATTTCACTATATTTCTTCTCAGTGTTACCGCTCTCCTTTATGAACTTACTGTTCCTCACTCATTAAGTGAATAATTGAGTTATTTAAGAGTTAAGAGCTTGCTCTATCTCTCTCTCTCTCTTTCAAGATTGCCCTGAGGTTATTCGAAGGTAATAAAAAGAAATTATTCTTCTATATTAACCGGTAGATGGCAGCACGAAAATTTAAGTATATTAATTTTAATGATTAGTAACAAATTTAAATAATTTTCACAGAATTAGGTGGAAAAGTTACTGCCTTCCACTTCTCAGTGAAGTCACAAAGGTTGTGATTCTAAATTCAATATTAAAGTTCGAAATTAATTGTAACTGGAAATTCATTTAAAAAAAAAGCCTTAGCTATAGCTAATTAGACCAACAGGATTTAGAAAATTACTTTAGAAAGACATTCCACATGTTAGGGTATAAAAGTTCGATTGCTGAACAAATTTTTCTAAAAACAATTTTTGGAGATGGTTCAAATTTATTTGTCTCTTTGTGTATAGAAGAATTTATTTGTATTACATGAATTAAAAAAAAACAATCATAAAAAATATATCGTTTTACAGTGACAAGATATAAATGCATTTAAAGTTTCTAATATTATACACATAAATGGACATCTAACAGAAGTGAGAGTAAAATGCAAGATTTTAAATCTAATACTCTGGAGTAAAATAAATAATACTAATGTAAAAGCTGGCTTTCAATGAATAAAAATAAATAAATTCTTACTGTTAACACTAGAGTCCATATTTCAGGAAAATTATGTCAACAAAATCTATCGCGCAACTTGGAGGATACGTTTACCAATCGAACGAACAGATTTAACTACACTAAGAATCGAATTGTATTTGAATGAATACAGGGGGCGCGCAAGCAAGTCTAAGAAGCCAGCAAAGTTTTAAAAAAATACAAAATTGTTTGTCCCACTTAAGCATAAATGCACATCTCCTTGACATATCTGACTAAATAGACTCTACATAACACTTAAAGTTTAATAAATCGGATTTCAGTGAATTATCAGACAAAGAATGTTTACTCCAGAGACAGTTTCGGAAGTTCTTAGCAATAATTTGCAATGCTCCTTTAATCGCTTCCGGAAGCCTTTTAAATACAGTGGCTTTGAAAGCCCAAATAATTTCCGTCTAGAGTTTTGAAGTTAGCGCAGTCCGCTGAAATCTTTTCATCCTTATCCTTTCTCCCTAACTGTTCCTCAGTCAACTACTTTATCTCTAGCAAGGACTTTATTCACCCTATCGAAATAATAACTCATTCGACAAATCCACCTATGTAAATATTAATTACAATCCACTGAAAGGCATTTGGGGTTCAATTATAAACAAATGAATGCACAAATCCTTTAAAATCACAGTTACAGGGATATATATATATATATATATATATATATATATATATATATATATACACACACTGGCCTCAAAAAGTTAAGGTACAACATGTTTTTCGAAGCTCACCATAAAAAAAATGGCAGTAACAATAAAATGCATAGTTTACATGAATGATAATAACGAACTTTAAAAACATTAATGCAAAAACGATTGCTACCACTTTTATTTTATAGAAAAGAATGTATATTTATGAGTGAGAGAAAAATATGCAAATATCAAGCTTTCGTACTTTTGTGTGTAAGTTGTGCTGATTTTCAACAGTTGTTGGCAGTTTCGGTGACAATAGTCAATAGAGTTTAAAAAATGTCTCAGAGACCTCGTTTACCCAATTCGTTAAGGTGGCGGGCAGTTCGATGGATGGAAATGGGATTGTCGCAGGCTGATGCTGCTAGACGTCTCAATGTGTCTCGTAGTGTTGTTCAGCGACTTTGGGATCAATACCAATCCGAAGATTCTGTGTCCAGAAGACCTGTTCCAGGCCGACCACGAGCTACAACACCTGCAGAAGACCGTTTTCTAGCTCTTTCGGCACGAAGGAGAAGAACCACTACTGTGCCGCAGCTCGTTGCAGACCACTTTCAAGCATCAGGAAGAAGAATCTCCGCTACTACGATGCGAAATCGTCTTCACAATGCAGGTCTGTATGCAAGAAGACCAGTTGTGTGCGTTCCCCTCAACGGACGACAGCGAAGGAACCGCTTATGCTGGGCAAGAGAACATGTTTCTTGGACGCAGCAACAATGGGCTTCTGTGCTGTTCACAGACGAGTCCAGATTTACAATGGAGAGTGATTCAGGGCGTCTACTGATCTGGAGGGAACAGCGCACTAGATACCATCAATCCCCAACACTGTTGAAAGACACAGTTATAGAGGTGGTGGAATCCTGGTTTGGGCAGGGATCTCGCTCGGTTGCCACACTGACCTGCATGTGTTCCATGGAGGAACCGTAACTGGTCTTAGATATCGGGATGAGATCCTTGATCCATATGTACGCCCATATGCTGCTGCTATTGGTAACGACTTCATTCTGATGGATGATAATGCACGACCTCACCGAGCTCGGATTGTTGAGGAGTATCTGGAGGATCACGGTTTGGAACGAATGGAATGGCCAGCTCGATCTCCAGACCTGAATCCGATAGAACATCTTTGGAACTATCTTGGCAGAGAGGTTGCTGCTTTAAATCCTCCTCCAAGGTCGTTACATGAGCTGAAACAAGGCTTACTCTGTGTCTGGTCTTCGCTTCCTATTCCGGTGTCCGACAACTTAATAAACAGCATGGGAAATCGATGCCGCCAATGCATTCAAGTTAGGGGGGTGGACACATTCCTTATTAGAACCCATTTTTGTTTTGTTTTTATGCCATTTTACCACATAACACTGTGATGTGCTGTTTTCTCTAAGAATGGACTTTTCCGCAGATATTGCTTTTTTTGTTATAAATCGTTTTTGCAATACACTTATACAAATTTCTATGACGCATTCAATAAAAAACTATTTAATGCACATATCCTCCAAATTTTTTGTTTCTACATTCATTCATTTGCAAATTAGACACAAAAACCCGGTTGTACCTTAACTTTTTGAGGCCAGTGTATATATATATATATATATATATATATATATATATATATATATATATATATATATAGTGGGACACCGATTGAATGAATTCATCGGGATCAAACATTTTGTTCGTTAAATCGGGGTCCGAATAAGTACCAATTTTTTGCGCTTACCTTTTGGAAATTCTATAATAAGCAACTACACAAAAAATATCCACAGTTAGAAATTACACGCTTTTTATTCAACAGCTAAAAACGCTTTTAGTGACTTATTACGCACCAATTAATTCGAAATCTTAAAATAGTAATTAATAGATGTTTGACTATCTTTTTGATTCCTGACTCGAAAGAGTTCTGTTGTCGACTTTATGCAGGGAAGAAAATACTGCGTCATTTGCGTCCTGTTCATGAGATACGCTTTCAAAGTTTCCAAACAATGTAAAGTATTAGAAAATGTAACAGTTTTGATAAATTTCAATATTATTTTCTGCATCATAATCGCTATTCATTGGCTCCGACTAAGCAAAAATTTCCTGAATTTCAGTTGCACTAATAGGCAGCCCATCATCTAATGTTAAAATCTTTAAATATTCCTTGCGTTGTGGAGTTGGATGAGATAAGAAGGGAGTTTCCTGTCCTATTCAAAACACACATTGTAGGTTGTACTCATGAATCATCTGCACCCTTTCCACACCGAAATTATAGCTACTTACAAGAAAAATCCTTTTTCTATTCCGGACAAAACGAACAATTTGGGGGGAAAAAATCAACATTTTTCTAATACAAACTAATACAAAAAATTTCAGCTGTTGAAATAATTCGTTAATTCGCGGATAATTATTCGTTAAATCGGGGTTCTGACTTCTTTTTAATCCAAGAAAGAGAAAATTTCGTTAAATAAGGGTTCGTTAAATTGGGTCCGACTGTATATATATAACGTACATTAAAGAATCATACAATTGGAGATTGATGCTACAAAGTATTGCAAACAATGCTGACTGAGGACAGTTTTTAGTTTTATATAAAAATGGGATTTAAGCAGTTTTTTAGAAAACTTTTCCAGCCAGAGTGTCGGTTTATTCACAGGGCACTAGTGGTGGGCGCCCAGGGGCCCGGATAAGGTGGACTTAACCAGATTTTCTGGTTATAAATTTCGATCCTCTAGCGTCAAGGGGGTCCGTAGATTTTCTGCGCCCAGGGCGCGAAATGAGTTTAAACCGGCACTCTTTCCAGCTGCTCTTATCCAAGCTTCGGTATTGAAAAGAGGACTAACTGAATCCGTATTCTCATTAGAAGACGTAGGAAGGGATTTTTTTGAACGTTTAAAAGAGGACATTCTGGATTTCAGGAATTTATGTCTACTTTTTGTTAACATATTTTACGAATCCATTACCAAATCATTTCCGAACTAAAAATAGTCCCATGTATGGCAGAAAGTATTTTTTTTTATGCATACACAATAAAAGGACCTTTGAGATATTAATATTATCATTCAAAGATAGACTATTTATTGCATATCAGTTCAAAGCAGTTAGTCTCGTTCTTAGGAGATTAGTTCTAAACATATATATATATAAAGGGTTTCATTGAAAGGTAAAAATAATTGTTATGACTGAGGTGCTAAATAAAGACCAAATTTGTCACATTTTATGACAGTAAGGCATATTTTTGTACGTTATTCTTTGATAATGTCCGGGACATAAACAAAACAGCAAATACCCAATTCCTACAGTGACTAAGTCAGAGTTTAGTTTTAGGAGCTTAATATTCTATATACGAATGTTTTGTTTTTAAAGAAGCAACATTTACATCCAAAATAGTCACAGTATATTCTCGGATTTTACCATTGAGAAATCGAGTGATAATTTATATTTAATTTCATTAATAAAATTGGAAAGCTATTACAATAATAGAAAGTTAGTCCATTGTCAAAACAAAAAAACTTCGAAAAGATCAAAAACCAAAATATAAGCTGAATTTCTATATATTATTCTGATTTTTCTTAATTATTGGAGATATTCGTTACCTTTATTTTCAATTTGAAAAGCATAAAAAATACATTTTAATTTTCAAGATGCTATGAAACGAAACTACTACAGACCTTATGCAGTCAAATAAACAGATACATTTCATGCATTAGTACGAAAAATGCTTTAGTTTTTTGATTACAATCCCTTCTGGTCAAACAAGATCTTTGGAAACTTAAATTGAAAGCAAAAAAGTTTCTCTCGTGAGTTTCTTAAGTGTTCAAATTAATATCAAAGTGCAGTATGGAGGTGTGCCGGCAATGGCGCAACGTACACCTCCGTATCAAGGGGCGAGGGTGACAGGATTCTAGGGGCCCCCAAACCTATGTTATGCTATGGTTGTGCTATTATTTGTAAGATTCGTCTTAGGACCGTAAGCCTGACTTTGAAGAGGAGGGGGGAGAGGCTTAATATTCTTCGTTACGCCACAGTGTGCAGGACTGATTAATTGATGGTTAATTAACATTGCACTTCGAAGCTACATGAGCGCTATTGACGTCGGACTTCAGAATTTTGAACATCAGTCAGGTGACGAAGACGCAGGGGCGTAGCTACCGCCGTATCAATGATACGGGCCCCCCAACATGTGTAACTACAGTACTACTATAATAGGGCTTTTTTTCTAAAAAAGGGCTCACGAAGAAGTTTTGATACGGTGCCCACTCAAAACTAGCAACGCCACTGCGAAGACGTCACCTGAAATTGTATCCCATTTTCCAAATTTGCACGCCATGCAAACGTGAAGATTTCGAACCTTGTCAAATTTAACGAGCAGCAGTTCAGATACGCGGAAGATCTTTGGTGGGACCAGAATTTGAATTCACCACCTGACAGAAACAACGCGAGCCACGAGTTCGCAACCACAAGAAGTATGCAGGAAAAAGCCCTGCAACGTTTTACGCCCCGCAGCTGCAAAATCGGCTTTCCTATACAGGTAGCATTACGCCGTCCATGCCCACACGTGCACCCCTAAAATATTTCGGGGTCCTTCATCTGACATCGCACCAACAACCGATGGCCGTGCGAAAACAACACTTCCTGCAAGCCGGGACCCCGGGTGTAATTCGAGGTGTCGGGAGCGACCACCTCCATCCCAAGACACTGGAGAAGGTGTCCGTTTTGAAACATTGGAAAGAATGGTTGTGTTTGCTTCCTCCTTACCAAATAACATATTGTGTAGAATGGAAATAGTCAATAGTTTGAATAACTTGTAAGCAACTGTACATACTGTAATTTATAGCTCTATGGATGCAATAAATCAATTTCTTAACACTCACGCACCCATCAATAGCTTTACAGTCCCCAGATAGACGAGGTAAGAGAAGTCAAGAGTAACTCAAATTATAATAATATAAGATTGAAAATTTTTGAAAAGAAAAAACTTCGAGAGAGATCTCTCACTCTCTCATAAGAACTTACTTATGTGTCGTATTTGCTACATTGCTCACATCAGTGAGATATATGTTTCTCAAAATATAGGTAATGGAAGGCTTCTATTCAAAATATTTTGGAAAGATAATAATTATTGATAGGATAAATCTTTTGGAGAATTAAATAAATATTCTACAAGTTTGCCTTTTTTAGTAAGAATAAGATATTACAGACATTGCTTTAATTTTTTTAGCATTCCCCTTCCCTCTTCATTTTTTGAATTTTAGATCACAACTATGTTTAGGTGCAATACCATGACGTCAAAGCCCGCATAAAATAGTACATAACAACAGTTCAGTTTGGATTTTGAAATTTAAAAAAAAAAAAAAAAAAAAACCAAATAATGTGTGTTCTATCAAAATAAAAATACGAGTTCTTTTTTAGGTAATTTTGTGATTTATTTATGGTGCTTGTGTTTGAAATATACATCTTTAAATTTATAATCGTAAAATTCTGTTTTGTTAAAAGCTTGTACATTAAGCCCTGTTTTGTTCCGCACGTATAAGGTATTTTAAGTAGAAAGTGCGGCCACAGTAACTTTTATCAAGGATACAAATAAATATTTACATATGCGTTTGCCAGTGATTGAAGAAATTGTATTTACAAGTTGAAAGGCATTTGATATAAGCTAGAACATTGGATTTCACCGCAAGGGGGAAGAATTCACTATATGCGGGAGATATTTAAATCTAACGCAGTTGAGTGTCATTTTAGAAGGGAATAAAATTCAACATTTCCTTCATTTTGGAACAGATTAAGAACTAATTTTTTTTACAAAATCGGATGGAAACTCCAACAAGTTGTGACATTTTCTAGAAGAATAAACCAGATTTAAAATAACCAGAAAAAAACAGAGTGAATCATTAAAAGTGATGACTTGAGTGTTTTACAGTATAGGGGGATGGGAAGTGCTTTTGCATATATTTTTCAATGGGAACATTATTTAGTAAAAATGTTCAATGTCCTTTTTAATTTATTCGACAAATCTACATCAAAATATAAAAGGAACATACATGGTCGAAATCTTAATTCAACAATCAGTTAAAATGAAAGGAAACACTCATTCCTTTGTAATCTTTTGAAAAATATATACGGATTACAACAGATATTCTTTATGAGGGAGCATTTATGACTAACATGGCATGTACATATGAATATTAGCCTCAAGAATAAAAGAATGGCATCTCAAAGATATAATTAACAAGAACATTTTTATTTCCATAACGAATATTCAATGTGCCCTAATTCAACATGATGATGATTGCTCCTACATCTCCATAAGAAATTCAGATTTATTACAAAGAGTAAATATTGCTCCTACATCTCCATAAGAAATTCAGATTTATTACAAAGAGTAAATATTGCTCCTACATCTCCACAAGAAATTCAGATTTATTACAAAGAGTAAATATTGCTCCTACATCTCCACAAGAAATTCAGATTTATTACAAAGAGTAAATATTGCTCCTACATCTCCACAAGAAATTCAGATCATACGAAATTCAGATTTATTACAAAGAGTAAATATTTCAGTGAAACTCTCTCTAAAGCGCATTCATTTAAATTAAATTCATATATAAACATTTTATTTTATATGACTGACGTCATCAGTAAACAGTTATTAACCTTAATAAATTTAAATGGAAATACGGTATTTATTCGAATCTAAGCCGCACCGCCAAATTCTCATCGAGTTTTTGTGAAAAATGAAAAATAGTGTAAAATTGTTTATCGATAACCAATTTTACGAAATTAAAAATGAGAACTAATAAGATGTGAATAAATAGTTATTTTTCCAGTATTATAAAATTTTAAATACATACATGAACCTGTAATTGCTCTAATTGTCCCATCCAACGAATTTTTCCCCTTCGATTCTAAGCCGCACGCGATTTTCAGTAGCATTAATATTGAAAAAAAAAGCGCGACTTAGATTCGAGTAAATACGCTAATAATATTAAAGAAAGTGCGATTTTTAATTCTTGTGGGATTTGTTCGTATTTTTACGTGTTGTTGTACAGGTTAGCTTTTCAAAAAAATTTACTATATTTATTTAGATTTTTGGTTTTTCTGGCTTTGATATGTAGAGTAATCTTTTACATGGTAATCAGCATTGGAAACTATCTTAATATAATTTAAATATTAATTATATAGTATTATGTTAATAAACTAAGAGCATTTTTTGAAATTTATTCTAACACTATTGTCTCTACCTTTCAGCTCAGTTGTATAGACAAATATAGGGGAAGGAAGACTTAAAATATGTTTTACCCTACAATCTTAACTCCTAAGGCCAAGAGTTTGCTACAGGTATAATATTACTGTTTTCACCTCATTTTGACCAATGCTGCCTTGTTATATTTATATTTATAATTAGGGAGGGAAAAGAAATCTTGATGCTGAAATATTAATTTAAGAATCTGATACATTAAAAAAGTATGGAGCACGTTATCAACTTGCCAATGCTCTTCGCTCTTATGTTGAGTTTTATATCTCAATATCTAAATCCAGTGTTAAACATATTCATTTTATTTTCTTATAAAATAAAATAAAACGAAGACAAAGAAAGAGAAAGAGAGAGAGGAAACGAAGAGATGCTGCAATTTTTTATTTTATAAAAGCAGCTTATATTTTATCAGTATTACAGTAAAAACCATATGAAATTTTAAGCTCGGAGCCTTTACGTGTTATTTTGTATCTTCATGTGAAATATATTCACTCTGATTAAAAAATACTCGAATCGAAGCCGCACTATTTTTCCAGTGTTAATGCTACTGAAAATCGGGTGCAGCTTAGAATCGAAGGCAAAACATTTGTTAGATGGAGGAAATTGAATTTCCATCCCTTTCGAAAGGAAAAATGATACCGTCCATTCTGGCCATTTGCACACATGTATGCCTTATACCATTCTGCAATTTATCTCCAGTATTCAACCTATCCTAAACATCATTGTCAGGTCGTATTTAGGAAATTTTTTTGTATACACTTTCCTTTAATCACCTAAACATCAAATATGTCGGAAAAAGCATCAAAACGAGTTCACTATGACACAAATATGAAAAGGCAGGCCATTTTATGTACAAAAAAAATAGAAAGAAACATAGCAGAAAATCTGACAAAGATGAAACAAATATACGTCGATGGCGTAAACAGAATCAAATAATTGTCATAATCATATAATTACATAATTTTTGAAGCGCATGACACTGACTGTTACAGTAATTTTAGGTTCACGTATGTATTTGAAAGTTTTTAATAGTACTGATTAAATAAATTTTAAAAGTACTGGTAAATAATATTAATATCTTACTATTTCTTAATTTTTTTAAAAAATTTCTGAAGTATCGCATATTGATCAATTTTATTTGTTCTCAAAAACCTGTAGAGAATTGGGGTGCGGCTTAAAATCGATGACAACATTTTTTCACAAAAACCTGTAGAAAATTGGGGTGTGGCTTAGAATCGATGACGACTTAGATTCGAGTAAATACGGTAATTTCTTTTCATGTTTCATTTGATCCCGCTCTTAACTGTCTTTATTTAACATCGAATTTCAATCTTATTAACTTAAGATTTTAAAACAGGAGTTCACCATTGCAGGTATGGTTTGCTAATAATTCGGACAATTACATAAATTTTAGATTAGAAAGCTTTCATTCCATTAAACAAGCTATTACAGAAATACGTGAGCTCCTAATATATAGAATTCCAGGATAATTAATTAGCGTTAAGCTACGACTCAAATGCTAGATTTTCAATTTGTATAACGATAATATAGATCTGATCGATCGTTTCAGAAATTTCATACTCAACATTTCAAATACAGCACGAATTTTACACTAACGTCAAATGTACATCATTTTAGCGTAGACAACATTGAATAGACTGTCACATGAATTTGATGAGTGTAAACATTAAATAGCTTTTAATAAAGTGAATCTAAATCTGCATAACCCAATGTTACATGTAGATATACGATATAAGTTAAAATTGGGGTCAAATGTAAAGAAACTCTGATAATGGTACGTGTCTCATAAATTAAAGTTATTTTAATAAGCATACTTAATATTAGGGGTCATCAACCTCTTTCACGTTCGAGGGCCAAATTAATAAATTTACGATGATCCCCGGGCCACATCAATAAATTCACAGTGATCCACGGACCACACGACTATAAAAAAACCCCATTGTAGTCAGGAAATTTATATAACAAAAGGGAGGTTTGTTTTGCATGACTACA
This sequence comes from Trichonephila clavipes, assembly GCA_019973935.1. Lineage (NCBI taxonomy): Eukaryota > Metazoa > Arthropoda > Arachnida > Araneae > Nephilidae > Trichonephila > Trichonephila clavipes. The sequence continues at coordinate 1,446,598 of BMAU01019415.1, read as the reverse complement.
AGTGACTCTAAGGGAAGAGATGGTGTTTACAGATCTGTATGTATCGGTTTCAAAAAAGTAAAATGGAAGTCGAATTAAAATACCCTGCCCACACACACCTGTTAAAGAAAAGAGAACACCTGGTTTTTTGAAAATTTCTGAGATTTTATGCATAGTCAGATTTTTTATATTTAAGATATAGAGAAATTTTTGGTAAATTCGTCATTTTGAGAAAATTTTATCTCAATTTCATATCAAAAACATCAGTGAAATGTTTTAAATATCAAGAATAACACAAAATGGTGTTTTTAACAACAAAAAGCAGACGAGGCATTTTTTTTTTTTTTTTGCCTCAAATTGAAATGAGGAGCCACTAAAATGCCTTTAGCGGGCCACGGGTTGAAGACCCCCTACTTTAAATGGTTGTGGGATGTAAGCTTACAAATTTGCATCACCAGAATGGTTTTAATGAATACTTTTTTAAGAAAACTGTTCAATTTGTAGAAGATTATGATTTTTCTTACTGTCTACATAAAAAACAAACAAATTTTAAAGGATCTACTCTCTCATAAATGTATTTACGAAAGACATTCTAGTGTGAAAGATTATATATTGACGAAAAACTAAAATTTATCATCAACAGCAGTTAATATGAAATTCCCTTCAAAATGTTTTAGAAAAAAAAAACTTCTTTAAAAATAAAGTGTATTAGAAGACAGCTTCAAGATAAGAGAGATGATGAAAACGTGCAAGAAAAGTTTTACTAAAAAAAAAAAAAATGAATAAATTTGCATAACGTGTATACAATGTAAGATTATATAAACCAATATATATATAGTTAACAAAGAATAAAACAATGTCAATGTAACGTAACAAACATGGATTTTTCAAAAAAAAAAATTCTTAGATATAACAATTTGCTTTAAAATAAAGTTTCATAATTAAGTTTGTGAAAGAGGTATGGCATTTTTGTCAAGATTTCGATAGAGATAAAAACTATCTCTGCAACAAAAGAAAATAAAAATATAAAGCAGTGCAGAAAGCCAGAACAAGAGATGAAAAAGAAAGAAAGAAAAGGGAAGAAATGAGAAAGAAGGGAAAAATGTGAGAGGGGGCGGGAGAAAACTGAGATATATTCAGGGTTAATGGAAAGACAGCTTTTCACTTCTTAAGTGGGCACACTGCACTTCTTTTCCTCTTTCTATTTTACGACAGAGATTGGATTAACGTCTTGTTGCAGTTTATTGAGCTAACATCTATAAGCATGTTGTGCACCATCACAATCCTTTTAAAGCGCATATTATATATATATATAACTTCGTAACCAGTTTTTGTACGTTCAAAACCATACAGCAGCTGATGGATGGTTAAACATTGGACATTATTACGAAATTATATATATATATATATATATAACCCTTAAAAATCCAGTAATGACTAATGAATACAAAAAGTTTTTAAATTAAGTTTAATTTACTGTATAACAGTAAGTAATAATAGAAGTATTTTGAGAAGATAAATGTTAACTTTTTTTAACACTTTATTTCGAAATGAGTTCAAATGAATTAATATGAATCGAATTCAATATTTCCCTATTTAAAAAAGTGGTAGCAAGCTCCAAGATTGTAACGTCTAGGTGGCGTAGTTAGTTAGGCGCTGGCCTGTACTAAGATTGCGGGTTCAACCTTGGCCCAACTCGGTCGATTTTCATGATGCAAAAAATCGACAGCGTCCATGTCCTATGATTATGTGGCAAATAAGAGATCCCTAGGGTGTTCTCGGCAGAGCGGCCAGAACTCAGATTCCAACTGTGCCTCAAAATTACATTGTGGCAATTGGTATATACCTAAATGGTGCCGCACTAAAAAGTGATGCTAAGTCTGCAATGGTAAAAATACCAAACCTCAACCCCACTGAAAATTTTAAAGTTCCAGGACTTGATCTAAGCTCTTCACCAAATCCCGTTAAGCAGATCAACCATCGAGAATTTCAGTTAAATTAAGAATGACGAATGAGTCACTATTGTTTAATTAAATAAAACTAAAAATATAAATAAAATGATGCACTAATAACAAAAAAAATGATAACAATCTATCATTTTATAGTCTTTTAGATTGCATTTGCCAATAACTTTCGATACGAGATGCCTTATTTACTTTTATAGGTCAAAACAATCAGCTAACACAATTTCAGATTTCCTTTCAATGAAATTAAAAAACACCAAATGTGTAAATATATACTTCAGTAGAGTGCGCCATAATCTTCCTTATAAGCAACAGAGGGTTTAAGTGTCTGGTAAATTGTGAGAATCAAGTTGAGAGAGTAAATCGAATTTCCTATTCTGAAGATTAAAGTATTTCTTTTTTAAATCTTAAGGTATCCGACTACTTGCAGCAACTTTAAAAAAAATGGAGATATGGGGACTTTTTTGTGGTTTTTTTTTCATTTATTTAATACATTTTAAGAAAAATTTGCTAAAATTAAGAAGAGAACAGAAAATAAGAAATAATTACAGAAAGAAATTATTAAATTATTATTATTAAAATGAGAAAAAATTGGTAAAAATTTACAAAAAATTACAAACGGGGCCCATTTTGTACAAAAAGTTTATGAGCCAATTTTAAACATTTCAATTTTGATGTATTCCTTTGCTATTCTTTTTTGAAATGACCTTCAGGATAAGAGATATTTTAATTTTTACAAAAACTAGAGCACTTTAAATTAATTATTATAGGAAATTGCTTAAAAAACCCGTGATTATATTCACATAAGGGACTGTAAGTTTTGCAATAAAACAATTACTGATAAATCTGAAGGTTAAAACACTTGTAATATTGTACAGAACATAGACAAAAAATTTCAGTTAATTATTTTCAAAACTTTTTGAGCAATCGCTGTCCTCGTTTGAGCATTTTGAAAGAAAAAAAACACACACACATTTCCGAGTAAAACGTATTTTAAAGTATGACATCTTGCTGAAAGTAATGGCATCTGCTTTTACTAGCACTTGTAGTTTTTCTTCTAGTGAATGGAAAATAATAAACTTGGTATTTTTATAAAGCTAATAAGATGGGCCTATAAAATATAATCATACAAAAATTTGACAATTTTTGGCAAAATTCACAATTTTAGGGTAGTCGAACACCTTAAGGTATAATTTCTTCATGCAGCTTTAATTCCCTTATTAAAAACGCAACAAAAAGAAATATACGATAAAACATGAAATATTGAGCAATATTCACATTTAAGCACATAACTTAGAAATAATCTAATCGGAAAATTTTAGTAGCGCGTTTTTTATTTTCTTTTAAACAACAAAATAACTAAAAACTGATAGTGGTAAATTTAAAATAATAATTATATATACATATATATATATATATATATATATATATATATAAATATAAATGTTTCCTTGATTATAAATTGCACTATATTGGTATAAAAGCCATTACTGACAAAATGCCATTTCTTAATAAGAATCAGCATAGATACAGAAAAAATCATTAAACACTTTCAGTGAATGCACAACAAATTGCGCAACTCAGTAGGAAATTATCTCATTTCTAAGAGTAATAGCAATTTTATTACTTTCTTTTACATTCATACATCCGCAAACGCACTAAACTGCAATCATTCGCATATATTTTCTCTAAGCATAGCAAATAATTAATTTTCATGGTGAAGTTGCTTAAGAGAGAGAGCATGAAATTAATTTTTTTTTGTTTGTGAATAAATTTATAACACAGTGAATGTTCAGAGTTTAATTTTTCTGAAGGAAAAATTTGTATTTTTGAAATGCGAATTTACAATAGCGAATAAACTAAGACAAATTAATCCGAGTGTTACATATTCACTAAATATGCGTGATAACATTAAGACAACCAAAGATACAAGGCCTAAATGCAGAAGAAATTTGCAATAATTTAAAATATTGATGTGTTTATTTACGACTTCCGTTAATAAAGGTATATTTAGAAACATAGTAATAATATATATAGTTAACGATTTTCAAATACATATTTTACTTCTAAGATGCTAGGTATAGTACAAGAAAAATTAAAATTACATTTATTTATGGTATATTTTTCAAAAATTATTTCTCCCTCACAATTTGACTCAAACTAATTAAAATAATGATAGTACTAATTACACATTTTTTCACAAAAAAAACGGATTAAAGCACTGAAATAAATGTCAAGTAAGGTAAGAAAATTTAACAATACTTTGCCATCATTTTCTCTCTCAATCTACTTTTTTTAAAAAAACCGAATCAATTAGAAAATTTATATTTTCGCTCTTCTGTGTTGAATTAATAGAGCAAAACTGAACAGCAACAAAGAATTCTTCGCTAGAGAAAACGATTTATTATTTATTAACACGCAGAAATAAGAAATACACTCGGGGTATTGTTTTAAGTTTATTTTTCATCAAAAGAGCATTATTTGGCTTTTGCTTTAAACTGCTCAAAATCAACAAACAATACTGTATTCATTGGTTAAGTTTCAAGCTTAGAAATTACATTAGATATTATAATCAATAAAAGTCAAGAGAAGGGGGGAATCTTAACCTTTTTTTTTACATTAAGACTAGATACAAACTAATAACATTTCAAATAAGAAACTAATTGCTCATTATATTAGAATTAAACCACAAAAACATTCAAAAATACTACTTTCAATCATTATCATTTGATATTTCGTAACATTATTACAATAGTAATTGGATTAAGCTGAAAATATATTTAAAGAACGATAATTAATGCAATCACAGACCAATAAATTACAATACTCGCATACTTAAGCAGCAATGTTACAAAACACATTTCCTTTGTTAATTCCAATTTAACTTAATGATCAATAGTTGCAAACAAGATGTCACACACATTTATCATAAAAATAACTGTTTAACATGTTTTTGCTTTTTTGAAAGAAAAGACAATGCATTTCTTCGCACTTTAACATTCTTTTAAATCAGTGATTCTCAACCATTGTGCCGCGACATTTTTGTGTGCCACCATTTTTTTTAACTTATTAATTATACTCTGTGAAACAATTAAAACCCGAAACCGAATCATTCGGCCATTATATATGTATATAAACTAAGAGTATTCGTGGTACATTTAACTTATCATTTCAAGGATAGATGGATATAAAAAAATTGGATTGGGTTTGTAATCCATTTGCGATTTGCGTACGGATACATCTGTATATGAATTAACTTTGAGTGAAGACGAAAAACTAAATTCGAACTGTAATAATAGAGATTTAATTTCCAAACATTCGGAATTGATTGATTGAATTAATTAATTCATTTTGGATTAAAATCAGAGGTGATTATCACATAATAGCTAGAAGGGCTTTAAAAATATTGTTACAATTTTATCCATCATAATTACGTGAAATCGGATTTTCAGCATTAACAAATATAAACATGAAAAAAAAAATATCCAGACTTTTAAATTTTAGATGACGAAATATGAGAGGCATTATCATTTTTACGACTCAATACAAAGGAAATTATCAAAAATTAAGCTCAAATTCCACATTAAATGTATTCTTACAGTTAAATTGTAATTAAGTACGCAATAAACATTTTGTTGTCTTTGTCGAATTTATTTTATTTATAACATTGAAAATTATTATCACAAACTATTTTACATAGTGTATTAAAGATAAGTAAAATTCTTTTAAACATTTTATTGTTAGTGTGCCGCAATTTTGAAATTTTTAAAAGTGTATCGCAACAAAAAACGATTGAGAATCACTGTTTTAGATGAACGAAGAGGTTTCCAAAACAATAAATACAATAACGATACAAAAATATATTCACAAAGTTTACAGAGGCTTAAATTGATAAAAACTCCAGCATATATTTAAGGAACAAACGTAAATAAAACAGATATTTTAACTATATAAAATATAATTTTTACGGTAAACAACTCAAAACTAATTATTACCTTTTATCGTTGAAAATCCTCCAGTTTTATTTAATTTCAGATAACACAGTGCCGTAGAGTAAATTTTCCTAACGGAAATCGAAATTATAATAAGTACCTTTCATCGACATTGAAGCCTAATCAAGAGTAGGACATTGCACGGCACTTTTCGTGCTTCATGGATTAAAACAGTTACACATCGTTTCCAAAGAAGAAACAAACCAAAATTCACAGTTTGGGAGGGTTCACATCAATATTCGATCCAATGATGTCATAATTCTTTTTTTTAAGCTGTCGATTTCCTTTATTATGGTTTTGAATGCGGAGAGGAGAGAAAGAACATTTTCATTTTAAAATAATACAAAGAAATCGTGAATTGAAGCGTTAATAAAGGAAAGGTGTCACAAAATAATATTCAATCCGTTGTATTTACAAGCGAACGATTAATACTAAGTTAAATAAAAAATATATTACTTTTCCATATTTTTAAGTATATTAATAAAATACAAACTTGCATTATTTACGGGGAGGGGGGAAGAATACTACCCATGAATTGACAAAATTATAATGACAATCATTTTGAGGCAGGTTTTAAAACGTTGAGTATGTGTGTATGGGTATACTGTGGGTAATCTCATTTTTGACACATAATATCCTGTTATATTACTATTTATTGCTTTGTTTTATTAGATTTATGACAATTTAGTACAAGGGTCGATAACCTATGACACGCGTTCAACATGTGGCACGTGGTACAATTCTTAGTGGCACTACGCACTACTGCACAAAATTGTCAATTTTTGCATGGATGGAAGTTGATAAATTTGTAATGGACCTTATTTGACAAACATCTTCAGAATTATGGACATTTACGGAACAACGAAAAAATCTGAAACATAACTCTAAAGATAAATTTACAGCTATTTTGTAAGTTATTGAATGTAATAGCTGGAGAAATTTTGTTGTTTGGTGAGAGAAAATTGCAAGCACTCTACTTTTCGCTTTTGGTTCTACATATATCTAAGAGAAAAATCTTTCCTCATGAAAAATATTTCGAGACCGCAAAGAAATTGTTTTACAACTGAATGCTCAAAATCGTGTTAAATTGAAAGACACAAATTATACCCCCGAATTGGCGATGTGAAAGTAGAACGGTGCAAACACTAGGTTGGCATTAAAAATTTTATTTATTTATTTCTTATTTTTATAAATGTGGCATGCAGCCAAAAGCAAAACACAAGTCTTCGCGCGCAGGCGCAGCTAAAACACGAACTGAAACTTGTGAAATAGTGAAAGAGAAACAAAAACTCTTGGACATTAGAGAGAGAAAGGAGAACGCGAGAGGTGCGCGAGCAGGCGTTACCTTCTGAATATCATCGTCAAACTTATCTGTAAAAACTTATCTACCTTTTTAATTAATTTTTGTTTAATGTTAAAATAAAATAGAAGAAAGACCAACGTCTTGGACCCCTTGTTGTCTCCCACAAATTATGGGGGCTCGGCCGCGATAGATAAAATTTCGATTTTGAACCAAAGTCTGGACAATGAACAACAGCGTCCGTGAAGGAGACGCTCCGCCATTTTTCGGAAACTTCGTTCAACCTGTGTAGAGGTTGAATTTTTCAACTTCATTCCACCTGTGTAGAGGTCGGAACAAATAACAAAATAACCTGTGTAGAGGTATATTTTTCAACGAACCATCGACAAATATTCCGCCTGTGTAGAGGTTGGAAAACTCATCGACGAAAATTCCGCCTGTGTAGAGGTTGGAACCACTCACAAACACCTGCGAAGAGGTGACAAATCGAACAATTTCAAGAACTATTTTTCATCTAACGATATAACCTGCGAAGAGGTGAAATCAGTGGATTCACAACGTTTTTATTGGATACATCGTACGTGCGAGCAACAAGGGAGCCAGAAAAAAAAAGGTAGGATCTTTCTAAATTTTTATAAAATGTATAAAAACGCTCTTAAAGAGGATCTCATAAGAGTTGTTAAGGAGCTAGACGGTACTGTCGAAAGTACTGACACTATAGTTAAACTAAAGACTAAAATTGAGAACAGTAGTACATTTGAAAGTGATCCAGATTTCGTTAAAACTTTAATTCAAAACTGTATAGATGAGAGAGTATCGCAAAACGAAAGAGAGGTAACTTCAGAACAAAAAATTGAGCTCGCGAAACTTCAGTTGGCAAAATTAGAAAAAGAAATCGAACTACAATTGGCTAAAAATAAAGCATTAAGTTTAAATCCTGCAGCTAAAGTCGAAGAAAAACAGTTCGAAACTAACATAGAAAATATGATAAAAAGTATAAAAACTTTATCTCTTCCTGTTCCCACCAGATCCGAAAATTTTAATCTGTTCTTCCAATCATTAGAACGCGCATTTTTAACCAAGAAAATAAATGACGAATATAAATCTGAAATTTTAATAAATCTTCTGGGCGAAAGAGCTCATAACGTCTTACTATATATTAAAGAAGAGGAATTAAATGACTATGAAAAACTAAAATCTATAGTACTCAGAGAATTCCAATTAACCCCTCGCGAGTGTTTAAACTCATTTAAAAATGCTGTAAAATCATCAGGCGAGACATACATCCAATTTGCTGCAAGATTGACGGAAACTTCCAATATTATTGTTCGTTAAGAAAAGTTAATTCCTTTGAATCTCTATGTGATCTTATAATTTCTGATAAATTATTTGAAACTTTAAATAAGGAAACTGCAACTCATATTGGCATTCGAGAAGCAGAAGATTGGTTTAGGCCTATTGATTTAGCTAAAGAGTGTGATATTTATATTTCATCTAGAAGCGGATCACATAAAGAAACTCCTATTACTTATGGATATACCCAAGACCCCTTTAAAAATAAATCACAAAATTTTAAAACAAAGATTAAAGAGAACTATCCCCAATATCATGAAAGAGAAAATAAAAATTGCTATATATGCGGTGATTCATCTCATTGCGCAAGAGACTGTGAGAAGCGTTTTAAACCTAAAGAATCTAATGATCACATCCGTAATAGAATAAATGTGAATACTTTGAAAATCGAGAGCGAAAAACAAAATAGCGATGAATGCGCAAATCTTCAATACGTAAACATTTTCGTGGAAAATCAGCCCGTAACAGCATTGATTGATTCAGGTTGCCAGATCCCAGTTTTAAATTCCTCACTAATTAAGAGTGCAAACACCTTCCGAAGAGATCATAACATTAAGTTCATGTTTTGGCGAACAGCGTATGGTAGAAGTTAAACCCATAAATATTTCTCTTAATCAACAGTCTCCTAGCCTAAGTGTGCGAACGGCGATATCACCGACCTTGACCGAAGAATTTATTATACATCCCAGTATATATTCTGAAATAGAGAAACTAGGCCACGCAAAGAGCGATGTTTTATTGAGTGAAAGTGGATCCTCTTTGAGTGCAGATTGTGGTGTTTCTTTTCCAAATGTTTCTGTTTCAAATGTGATAGAAAACTCTAGTTATGATTTGCCATATGTTAAAAACTTTAATACTGGAAATGATTCGAGTTCTCTAATTAAGGATTATAAATGTAATAAAATTAAGAGTACTAAGTTAAAATTGAGTATTGTAAGAGAAAAATGTTCTGATATAGTATTGTGTAAGAAAGCCAATGGTGCCATGAAAACGAGTTCCGTGGAATTTATCTCCCGCTCACCTAACCCTTTACCTATGAAGAGTGAACATCGACGGTTTGTGTTGCTCCGGAAAATTTTTGAGCCTTGGCAGTGGAAGCGAAGGAAAAAGAGAAATCGTTTTAAACAGACGTCCAGAACTCTACAGAGGAAAATATCGATGCGTTCAACCAAAGATCAACTCATTAAAAAAGACGTTCTCATGCCTGTGAAACACAATGTTTTCCTGTGGAACCTTCCGGATGTCGAAGAGGTGCCTTCACATGATGGAGAAACTGTCTAGTTCAACAAAATTATGATATGTTTAATCTCTATATATTTGTCGTATAGTCCTTGTCTGTTCCGTTTTTTTTGTATGTTTCAGATTCTCCTCTGGTCTCCATGGAAGTACCGCTGCGGACAGCGTACGGTCAGAATGGCCGTTGTGGCATGCAGCCAAAAGCAAAACACAAGTCTTCGCGCGCAGGCGCAGCTAAAACACGAACTGAAACTTGTGAAATAGTGAAAGAGAAACAAAAACTCTTGGACATTAGAGAGAGAAAGGAGAACGCGAGAGGTGCGCGAGCAGGCGTTACCTTCTGAATATCATCGTCAAACTTATCTGTAAAAACTTATCTACCTTTTTAATTAATTTTTGTTTAATGTTAAAATAAAATAGAAGAAAGACCAACGTCTTGGACCCCTTGTTGTCTCCCACATAAATATGTTTAAAAATACATAATATATGTACAATTTAAATTTTTTTTCATATTTGTTGAAGAAATTGTTAATTTTATGCTGTTTATTTTTATGTTAAGAAATATCTTTACATGTTGCAAAATTATATAATAAAACTGTAAATCTGTATTATTGACCTGTATTCTCTAACTCTGCATGCAGTATCGTAGGAACAGAATAGTTTCAAAGATGTCCTGCTGTGTGGCACACTGAATCATATTGGTAGATTGGTTTGTCACACTGAATCACATTGTTAGATTGATTTGGCACGCCACAGCTAAAAGGTAGCTGTTTGAACTAGATACGCTTTATAGCATCTTTGCTCGGTAATACACTATTATGGTATGTGTATTATGGTTATAAAGAATTGTGTGTGGTTTTTTTTGTTCAATTTTTCTTGCAATATTATGTATAAATTTTCTGCTAAAGACGAAGGTATTAGAATCCTATAAAGAGCGTAACCCTACTTCACAGCTCTTAGTCAGTAAAAGCTTAGAAAACATTATGGTTTTCCATTTTGACAATTTGACTTTTCTTCACGTATTGATTTTTTTTGTTTTTGTTCTAGGTTCTAGATATCAGAATATTAACTTACTCCAATTTGTAAGATACTTAACCTGTACATCATTCTTCTGATTTATTTATTAGGTCCATTCAAATGAAACCCGGTCAGTATGTCTAACTTGTGAGAACCCCCCTGGGTTCCATCCTGGACACCAAGATTAATTTGAGGCAAAGAATGACCAGAAGCTATTTGCATAATAATAACTTATATTTATTCACTTGATTCAAATATTAGAAACTCTAATAACATATAATACTTCTATGTTACGTCAAACAAAAGGGATTTACCTTTAATATTAAATTAAATTACGAAATATGAAATTAATCAATAACTACGCGTAAGATCAATAAGCTCTACCGAAATAGGAGGTCTGAGAAATACACGCAACTCGAGTTATTAGCTTTCATTAACTTAAACTAATTTTATTAAACTAACGCTTGTTTTAAGCGATATTAAACTATAGTATATCACCTAGTAATACTTTGATATCTTCACAGGTATATTAACTTCTTAAGATTCCTTCGTAGAATACTAGCAGTAATGTTTCACTATCGTAATCAAATTGAATCCTCTAAACGTTGACTCTAATGCTGCTGGCTCAATAGCCTTCATCTTTGCTAACTTACAACGCTCTACTTAAATACCCTATCTACTTTGCATATCCCGTTCTCCTCTTAGAGTTGATTGGAAATATACGCGAATTTATAATCCCTAAAAAGACGCCTAAAAATATTAGAGGAAAGGTTCCGTTCAGATTCGTTACAAACTTTGCATTACACTTAAGGTAGCACCATGTAACTGCGTGTAGGGTGGGACTATCTATCGGTAGATATACTGACGCGTGTGCAACGTTTGACATTTCATAGTGATTGTGCTGTTTCACGCCAAAGAGAATGAAATCACACAAGATATTGTCCACCATTGAACATGCAAGCGAGTAAGAAGGAACAATCAAATGGCGCTGTCTTTAAGTCATTTGTAACTTTATCATGAGGAGGAATACGGCTTTCTGTCGCAAACTGCCACTGATGACGAAACATGGTGTCACCATTTTGAACCCGAAAGCAAGCGCCAGAGCAAGCAGTGGAAACGAGGGACTTTACCACCTTCAAAGAAATTAAAGGCCGCGCACACCTGTTCTGGTACGGTCATGATGTCCTTTTTTTACCACAAGGGCCCACTACTTATCGAGTTCCTGGAACGGGAAACCACCATCAATGACCAGCATTATCAAGCCACTTTACAGAACCTTAGACGCCCAGGCATGTTGTCCAATGGCGTTATTTTCCTCCATGATAAATGTGCTAACAGTTTAAGCGACTATTTTTGAGTATGTGTACAACTACATTTTTGAGTTAATAAAATCGATACCGTTATCTTCCACTAGTGACCGGGTTTCATTTGAATGCCCCTTATATATACATATAATGTGTGTGTGCCTACATATTTTAAATTTTATTGCAAACAAGTATATGGAGAGATTTCATACATAAAAATAAAAAGGAAAATAGTCCGAAGATAGAAACGAAACTATACACAATTTAGTTCCCAAAAAGAGAATAACATGAAGTATGCTTTTAAAAATAAAAGGTTTGGGATTTAAGGACACACACATTTTATCTAGATCAAATTAAGTACTAAAACAGTAACATCTCTAAGGATGGGAGTGAATAGAATAAAAAAAAAAAAGGAGAGAAGGGGAATGTAACCCGGACTTTTTGAGCGTCTAACTTTTTAGAGAAACTTTCCAATATCTTTTTATTTTAGCAATATTTTCGTAATGTTTCCCTTTTCAAAAAAGGCATTTTATTAGACTTAAGAGGAGTCCATCATTTCGATTGTACGTAACTTTCTGTTGAAGTAAAATAAATTTAGTTGAGAAATTTCAGTTGTTTCGTATCTTTAAAATTGAATATTTTTATTTTTTATTTGATAGAAAACTCCTTCCTTTAAAATATAATTCATGTGAAAAAGACATTTTGCTATAAGTAGTTTCCTAATAATTGTTCACTGGAAGTCACACACAGTATATTATTTTACTTTAAAATAATTTTCTAAAATTAAAAGGATATAGAACGATTATGTATTGATAGGATCCGCAATAAAAACACTTAAAATAAAATATCTTTGATTAATATTATTAATGTTAATCTTCTAAAAATCTTATTTTTTCTATTGCAATTTCTGATTTTTTTTTATTACGATCAGTTCCAAACAGTAAGAATGACAACCACACAAGTGGGGAATTGGCAATACCAAAATATAATTACTTATAGCCTGAAAGAGCTGATTATCATATCTACCCGAATCTAAGTTGCACTTTTTTCAATGTTAATGCTACGGAAAATCAGGCGCGGCTTAGAATCGAAGGGAAAAAATTCGTTGGATGGGGTAATTAGAGCAATTACAGGTTTATGTATGTATTCAGAAATTTCTGGTAAGGTAATTAATTATTCAGTTTTTATTAGTTCTCAATATAAAAATATTTTAATTTTGTAAAATTGGATATCTCGTTAACCATTTTACACTATTTTTCATTTTTCACAAAAATTTATGGAGAATTTGGGGTGCGGCTTAGAATTGATGGCGACTTAGATTAGAATAAATACGGTATTTGATTAAATTTTAAAAAAATTTACTTTCAATAAAATTTATGTATTTAGTCAGTGATGGGAATTTCTTTTAATATGAAAAAGTTTATTTATAATTTAATCAAGAATTTAAACTTGATGTGTGTTAAAAATATTTTATTATTTTAATAATAAAATATGGGTTTCTAATATATATTCGACACATTGTAAGATAGTGTCAATAAAGTGAGATGTAGGTGACAAAAATACTAATTAAAAGTAATGCTACTTATTAATAGTATTTATAAATAAATGTAATTTATGTTTTCATTGCAAGTGCTAATAACATTATTTTGTCGAAGAATCCCAAATCGACCAAATACATTGATGAAAATTAAAGACTTTTCTCAGTAAAAGAGAGAAAGAGAGTTGAATTTATTCCAAAAACTACTCTCTTGGCAGTAAAAAAAATCTCATATCCAAAAGAGTTTCCACTCCTGCCTTTTCAAATTAAATAAATGTTCGAGTGAATTTTTTTTTCATGTGTGAAATGAATTAAAAAATATTTTCCAGAATACAATAAAAATTTATATATAATTTTTCTTTCTTTCTACTGTATGGAACATCCTCCCTCAGTCATCAAAATTTTACGTTAAAAGCATTTTGATGTAAAATTTTAAGGAACTGAAAGCCTGTTTAAAACATTTTTAGTGTTAGTATTAATTTGATTAGTTTAATTGTCATTGAACAAAAACTAGATATTAAGTTACAGGCGGCAGCTTTCGTTAATTCAAGTTCTAGTCGAGACAATGTGTTAGACTAGACATGATCTAGTCACACTCATTGAAATTATACTGATAAGATTTATTCCGAAATATCTGGTCTTAAATTTTGAAGAGAATGATCTTAAATTATCACTCTTCCTAAAAAAAGTACTTTGTATCTTTTCATTAAAGAGTTGAGTCAAAGCAATGGTAACGACGACAACAAATTTAAAATTAAACGCTCCCAAATATTCTTCAACAATTTTGTGAGCGGTAGTCATCAGTTAAATTAAAAGGTCTTAATTATCTCAATTATTTAATTGAAAATCCCGATTCTGGACTCTTCAGAAATAGAAACATCAGTAATAACAGGAAGTCAAATTTCGATAAATGTCAATGTATTAAATGCAACATAAGAGGGAAAGATAATTATGGAAGGAAATATTAACATCTTAAAAACGCTCTGAAGAGGTATGGGGGAGTTGGATAAGAAAAATAAAACCATTTAAACAAAAAAAAAACTTAAAAATGGGCATATCTGCAATAGACAACCTCTTGAAAGATATAATTACTACATTTCTCCTAGGGGTAATTTTCTTGAAGAAGATATAAGATAATAGGATTTTTTAACACAGAGAGCTTTAACAAAAAAAAGAAGGGAAAAAAAAGGAAAAGTTAAATGCGAGAAACCATTTCTATCTCATACACACATAAAAAAGCATATCGAATTTATTATGATTACCGATACTTAAAACATTTAAAGTATGTTTTTAATCTTTCAAGCATTAATATCTGCAGTTACAATCGATAAAAATAAATCAATGATAATAATAACATACACTTGTTTGTATAATGTATCACTAAGAATCATCGTAAATAAATTCATATTTGTAATTATCACGTTAAGAAGTAAATATTTCATAGTTAAATAATTAGAAATTTACAGCGTTTTGAAGTAAAACTCTTAAACGTTAAAAGAAGAGTTACTGTTAGGTAATATTAATAACATATTCTGATTTCAAAATGTGGAGGAGCACTACATATATTTCTATAATTCGTCACTTATAAAATGAGCTTTGGAATGTGTATATTAAAGTAAAAAAAAGTTTATTGCTTATTATATTTTATTTAAAAAATGTAATGTGCATGACAAATATACCTAAATGCTACACATATACGAGTTTTATTAAAATTAGAACATTTTTGTTGTATGAAAATATTTTATGTGATTGGACCCTGTTCGGCGTATTTTTCATACAAAAAATTGACTTTTACCTCAGCACGTTTCTGTACAAATTTTAAAACAATGTACAATAAGCAACAATTAATTGAAATATAAGTTTACCTATTTCTTAAGACTCATGGGATGATTCTCGTAAAAATTTCTTAACTCTTCCATTTAATATGTAATTCTTTATTATTACTCAAATACATGGAGGTATTCTGAAGTTTGCCTCACAGTGATATTTAGTGATAGAACACTTATGATACCCCACGACCCGGGTGTATCATCCCTTCATCTACGCGACCTAGATTCGTATAGAAATAAATGATTGATCACTCAAATTCTTCATAATAAATCTAATTTATTATTGTCTAAATATATTTTGATCAACGCAACACAAGTCTTACTAGAGGGATATGATCAGGAAGGATACTACGTAATTATCAATTCTAAGTAAATAGCGCCTGGAATCCTAATCACTATCTTTATGAAAAGCTATCCTAAGAATTCTTATCCGCCTTAGATTTCTTAACACTCTAAATTCCGTTCTATAATTACACTTCTATAATTAATAGCTTACCAATATCTCACGGCGATCAGCACCTCAGCTTTCGATTTCGTTTTCTATTCTATTCTTCTAACTATCCATCTACTAGTATTCCTCCATTCAATTATATCTGATTTCAATTCAACTTCTGTCCCACTAACTCGCGAATGCAAAAGCTCCCTTATATATCTATTCATTAATCTGCATATCGCAGTTTCTTCTTGAGAGGATTGGATTGGAATAATGCCATTCTGGCCCCAAGGATTCCCCAAGAGGATTAGTCCGAAGGCGCGATAAAGCCTCGTCCACACACTTTTTTTATCTCCCAGGTGCGACTTTGTTTTAAAAAAATGACACTAATTTTATCGACTACAATTAGAAAATTTCACAGTATTAAAATTTAAATTGTAAACAGTAGTTTCACTTTTTTCAGTAATTTAGAATGAAATACTTATTTATCAATTTAATTCATTTTATTGCAGAATCCACACTGTAACCAAATACAGCATTAATGAAATATTAATGATGAGTAATAACACAGACAGTAATATAAACCAGTAGCGCTCAGAAATGCTCTTTCAAGCGTATTTCTGATACTGAGGTCACCTGAAAGCTCCACTGGATGCTGAAATTATTGTTATCTTAGTTCAAAGCTTAACAGATAACCTAACTGCAAGCTACTCTTTCTCCTGAAATTATATTTGAAACCTGTTGCATTCCAACGATTTAATTAATTTAGTATTTCTTTGTTTCTCTCTCTCAACATTTTAAATAACATAACAAGTTAACCGTACTTTTTTTATTATGAAATAAGTACATTCAGTCGATGAAAATACAAAACATTATGCTTCAAACATTTTTTTTATAATGCAGGTACTAAAATACAGTTATTATAAAACTAATGTAACGATATAGTTAAAAGCCATTAGAACATACATACACAATGTGAAAAGTTATAGTTTATTAATAAAAATATTAAAATAATCCCACGATTTAACTTGATAATTTACAGATCAATATTAAAATAGGCTTATTCACGAAATTAGTATATCAGAAGTAACAATTTCAGCAACTGTACTATACAGATATATGATACAAAACACGAAATCGATTCAAGGATATACATAGAATTAGTACTTTAATTACCAATACTTTGAAAAATTCAACTTTTCATCAACTTTCTTTTTAGTTCTTAAAATTTTTTGTTACGTACAACGCAAGCAAATAAATTATTTTTGTTAAACTCAGAAATACGTTTAAATATATTTGGACAAGCAACACAATACATGCTATTCTTTAGTCCAGAACTCCATAATAAAAAAAAATACCATCAGGAAAAAAAAATCCGCTAACAAATTTATTTACATTAGTGGATGATAACAGGACGATTTCTAGACTGAGATTAGTTCAGGAATAATTTAATAAACACAGAGAGGTATGAATATTTTAACTACTTTTACTTGTAGATCTCACGGTATGGTTGTGATATGCTCCGGCAGCTAATGCGAGTTTTCTTTGTTGTTTTCTCGATAAAAGTACATCGTTTCTAAGCCGTACTACTTTTATTAAGAACTAAACATTTCCAATATAAATATTAAATAAAGGATCGTGCTAGTGAGGATATGTCCTTTATTGAAGGATAACGTCCTTATCGTAGTCCTTGAGTGGTTTATTTTAATGTTTTTTCAAAGAACGATAACTCCCGAAAAAAGTTCTAATAAGGGTTGACAAGTTATTCATGAGAAAGATATGTATTATATATTCAATTTAATATACTTTTGATTTAATATAAAGTGTATATTTTTGATTTAATGTAAAGTGTATATTTTTGATTTTATAAAAAGTGTACACTTTCGATTTTATAAAAAGTGTCTCTACTTTTGATTAATATAATATAACAACAAAAGGTTATAAAATTAATATTACAAGCTTTGTTTATAATGGAAAAATTAATGAAATAAACACCTTATTTGTAATATAAGAATTCTATTATAAGCTACACATTCATTAAGGAACTTATTAAAATGGATTTATTATTTAGTAGTAAGTGGGTTGAAAAGCCTATATTACAAACATAAACATATATACTATATTCAATAATAATTCTAAATTACTATTATGATTTTCAGAAAATTGAATTCAGATAAAGCAACTTAACGGGGGGATGTGGTTGCTTCCTCCTACACGAATAAAAAAAATTCTATTTACACCTCTATAAAAAAGGGATAGAAAGAACAAATAAATAAAAGGTAGCAGAGAATTAAAAATATTTAGGATTTTAATATTAAAAAAAAGCCCTGTATTTCAAAATATCTATAATAACTTTGAGGGGAAAGTGTTAATTTATTTTTAGCACAATATTAAGAATAGCGAAGGGAAATAAAAAGTATATATTCAATAGAGTAAAATCTGAAAGAAAATGCTCTCAGTTAATATTTTATTTGTAAATAGCAACTGAAATTATTTTCTGAAAGCTTTAGTAAATTGTTTACACATTAAACGGATTAGTATCTTTTTCCTTTCTGTCATTTATATAATATCAGTATTAGAGCAGGAAGAAAAGGTGATAGTAATGTAAAAACGCGTAATGGAAACTACTTTATCGAATTTTCAGTTCATAAAATACATCAATAAGAAATGTGAGTATTAATAACTTAAAATTTTCTACACATGCAACAATAAATTATCCTTTGAACAAAAAGGGGATTAGTTATTAAATGGAAAAGGTTTATTATAATCATGAAACAGGAAAAAGAAAAGCTTAATGTATCTGTCAAAAACTCTTACTAACGTATTAAATGAGAATATCATTATAGAGTATGAAAAAAAAATAAACTTACACATTTCTGAAGGAAAAGTAAATGAATGAGTTAAGTTATATGCAATAAAAGTCATTGGTAAAAATTAAACAGTTCAATTCAATATCAGCTACTTCATTCAAATTCTTAAAAATAATCTATAAATATATATAATAATAATAATAATTTTTATCACAAAATAGTGAATTAAATCAATTTCTACTATTCGTTAGTTTAAAAAGCGTTTTTCTTTATTTTTATGCATTTAATACTGTAATTATTTTTTGAATTATATTATGAAACTACAACCTTTAGTTTTTGTTTAAAGATTTTTTTTCACTTGCATCAATTGCACACACCCTTGAATTTCTCTTTAACTGACTGATGTACTAATGCAAGGCTTATTTGCAAAATATTTCAGTATTTAATACTTTAATTTGAATGATTGAATATTAACGTCGCACTGTTCAGCTACACGAGGGCTTTGGGCGACGGACCACGTAATTTTGAGCCATGGTCAAGTGACGTGGATGACACCTGGGCTGGCAATCCCTCTCCTAACTACCACATCACACCAACGGGAGAACGTTTCAGCTCTCGACAGATTTAACGTGCATCGCTGCCCTACACGGCGGGTCTTTAGTGGTACTGGGCTCGAACTCATGACATACCTGCCATGGTCCGATAACCTAACCACTGGGCTACCGCAGCCCCATACTTTAATTTGAAGTACAAGAGATAATTATTCACTTTCTATAGCTTTTTTAAATGTTTCACATTCTTTGATGTTTGATTATCGTATGTACTAATCTTAGTTTCTTTGTACGATATACTAGCATTAAACACATTTTAGAACGAGCTACATGAGGTAATTCTTCTCTTTCTACCACTTTACAAAAATTGGCTGCAATTTAATAACCGATATAAGAACAAAAAACAATTTTTTCCCTGCAAAATATTTCAATTTTAATAAATTAATTCGAACTATTTTCTTCATTACCAGTCACCCATCGTACTATAAAAGTGTACATGTTATAGAAATCTTCTAAAGATGACGGTATTTGTCAGTGTTAATCTTTTACGAATATATAATGACTTAAATTTTATTTACTTTAAAAATTCTGAAAAGTTACAGAAAGATACAAGAGAAATAGCACAATTAGAAGAAATGAAAAGCAATCCAAAACAAATTATAATTAACTCATATATATATATATATATATATATATATATATATATAAAAAAAATAAACTTACAGTTCATTTTTCCGATCATGTTATCTTAAGCGCGCATCTCGCAAATCTACAAACGTAACGGCGTATCTTAAACATCTGCTAACACTATCAATACAGGTAAATTGCCATTTACAGCAATTAAAATTAATTGTGTTTCAACCATCATTTGTCACTAATGATGTGCAGCCATTAGTTGCACGCTTCTCCAGAATCCGATGATGACGTCTGAACAAATATAACAAGCTGGATGTTTAGTTTACAATTTAAGATTTCAGTCTACCAATAGCTCGTATTCATATAGTCGAAAGTAAGTTAGAACGGATTTAAAAGTCGAGATGTTTTAGATATTTAATTTTTAATAATTCGCAAGTTTTTGAAAAAGTGTAGTGACGCTTAAATTTGTATTTGATTTTAATGAGGGAATACGTTTTTTAAGTTCCTTAGAATATAAGCTATGTGAAAATAGCAACAAAATAGTATTAATGCTAAAAATTTAACCGAAATGTTTACTACAAATAAATGAATAAAAGAAATCATTAGGGCAAATAAAAACTTGATAAAAAATGCTGAATATAAATAAAATAAACTCAAAAAAAGAAAAAGAATTGAAAAAAAAAGCCACAGTAAAAGTCCAAAACAGATCCAACACAAAGGAAAATTACAAAAGATTTCCCTCAGAAACGTTTTTTAGTAAACAATTAAAAAAAGGAATTATTTTTTCTTTCTCCAAAAATGAATAAATTTATGTAGAAAAAAATTCAGGAAAAAAAGAAAGGAGAATATTGTTGCATTTTAATAAAAAGAATGGCAAATTAAAGAAAAAAAATTCGCATACATATATATATATATATATATATTATTTTAGTTTTGGCAATAATAAAAAAAGTATTTCTTCGAAAATTCAATTTAATCACCCTAAATTTTTCAATTGTAGTACAGCGATAGAGATGTATCAAATAATATTTGTACTAAAAATCTGATATTTGGTTTTGATGGAGATATCGGAATTTATATATATACGTCGAATTCTCCAGTTTAAGCATCGGGGGGGGGACGCTTTGTTTTACTTAGAAATACGCGAAGAAATTGAATTTAAAAGGCAAGAGACTTTTATGCTTCGAAAGAATGACATTTTCCTTCTAAAGCATACTTTCCGAAACATATAATGGAAGTTAGCCAGAAGCACAGAAAACTGAAATTTAAAGTGACAGAAAATAAAGTAAACGACAAGAGACATTCTACACAATTTCGAAAGAGGGTAAAAACATTTCGTTTTCCCTTCCATGCAGAGGCAAGACGCGAAGTAAATATGAGTAAAAGTTACTCCACTGAACGGATTTTATACTATTTGACTTTTCAGACAAAAATTAAAAAACACTTTATATATATATATATATATATCCTTGAGATTCCCCCCACTTTTAAAATGAAACACGTCGTGTTTATTGAAATGAGTAAATTGTGAAGTATAATGCTTCGAAGAGCTTTTTAAACGGTTCTTATTTATTGAAATTATAAAAATGTCTCAATTTTAATTTACATTTCCTCGAAATTAGAAAGAAAATAATATTAGAACGAAGCGTAAAATGTTCCAATAAAAGAGGAAATAGATAAATAAATTATGCATTACTTCAAAATATTAAACATTTTTCCATTAGGGAACAAAATATGCGCGTGTGGTAACATTTAGAAATAATTTCCATGAACAAGTCGACTATTTTTTAATGGAAAAGAGATTCTTAAGCACAAAAAATAATTTTATCTTTTATCAGTGGAATATTGTCAATGAAGTTCATTTTAAATTAATTAGATGAAAAATCCTATTTTCTTTTCGAGAGAGAGAGAGAGAGAGAAAGCTTTCATTTAATCCCCAATAAGAACATTTTTTATAATTGCTTTTTCGAAGATGACGTGTTTGGTTTATTATTCAAGAAATATAAAAACATCTATCCACTTTTTATTCTACATATATTCATCGTGGCCTATGCATTTCTGAATGCATTTTAGGTTAAGTTACCTTTTTCTTGTAATGGATTTAGAACTTCTATCCATTATTTTCAATAGGATTTCGCTTAGCATTATAAACAAAAAGGAAAAAGTTGACTGACCGCAAAACTGGTTATATATATAAACCTCACTTTTATATAAATTATTAAAAGCTGTCCTAAGACAGCATTGCTTATAATACTGTAGCATCTATATTTTTAAGTTCCAATACCTGTTTATTTCCTTTATCTTTAGAGTTCAAATAATTTCAAATTATCGTTTCTCTAGTAGAGATTAATAAAATTATATATATGTATGTATTTTAATTCACGTTAATTTCATATTAAAAATTATTTAATTTGCAATGGTCTTTACCCCTCAGGACTGATACCTAAATAATTAAGTATTAGCTACCCACCTTACGGGAATAACTGTTACTTTAACACTACAGAATTATGCAAGCGTTTTTTTTTTTTTAATTATTCATTACATAACCACATCGTTCGATATATGTCAACCAATCACAAGAGATGTCCTCGAAATTCATGTGAGTTTTTGTACTTCCGGGGCCGTTTTGTATAAAAACCGAGATTCTCTAGAAAATTCAGCCCGCTTCTTTTCTCTCGTCATGTAAACGCACGCAGCTAGTTTTTGCTTTGGTGTTCTTTGTTGCGTCGTCCATATAGGTGTTTGCGTGGGTGTTTAAATGTGCAATTAATTGGATTCCAATCTAACAAAAGACTGCCTTTACCAATGCAACCATAACAGCATCAATAATATAAATATGATCATATCGGTATAAAATCATACCACTCGCCACGACCTTTCCAATATATATACATATATATAATATATATATATATATATATATATATATATATATATATATATACATATATGTGTGTGTGTGTGTGGTTTTTAAATATATGGAGTTCTCTCTACGGTGGTCAGTTAAAACAATTTCTAAAACAATTGGATAGTTTAAAAAGCTAATAGCTTTCTTTTGTATTTCTTCTGATTTGACATGATTCATATTTCCATTTATCCTTTATCTACTGCTTTATGATTAACTGCAGTTTTTTCATGCAATATTTTTTTTAATGACTACATTAAAAATTAATGGATATACATAAATAAAATACTCAACTTTGGGAAATTTAATTACTTAGAACTAATTAAATAATTAATGATATTCAACTGTAAAATTAATTATACAACTGTTTACTTAAAATAAATAGTCATATTTTTTTTCTAAGGTCTTCATTAACATACAAAAAAAATAAAAACACTTACCTTTCGACATTAACTATTTTTTCGGAGCAAAAATGACAATCTTCGCAATCCGCTGAAAACGCGATTTCTGTTATAAAACTATTCGCTTTCCCCGCTAAAATATTCACCATAGAGCCCGTGTTGCCATATATGTGGGAAGAGTGGATTTCAAAGAATATTCCAGCTATCATCAAAGTATTCGTAAAAATGGTTATATTCTATGTAATTTTAAAGTGGGTGGTACTTCGTTTCCTTTTAAGGTTATTTTCAATAAAAGGATACGTATTGCAGTTAGATGCACGTATTTATTAACAAAACACTACACTTACAAAATACACATCTTCAGCGAATTCATTTTCCAAATGTCAATATATACATTCAGAATATTACTTTCCTCTCAAGCACATAATACAATGCTATCACTAACAGAGAGAAACAAAACACCACGAACACAATGAGACGAAAAACTAATTAAATATAGTTAAATATTTAACTCTGCCTTACATATTTAACTTGCAAACTCGTTAAATATTTTCTAGCCTTTTTATGAACTTTTACACCAATTTTTTAAACTCGAAAAATCCTTTTTATAGAATGGATCAAATTGCCATCATATGAAATTTAACTATTTATTTTTTGTTTCGCGGTCTCCAGGAAGCAACCGCGAAATGACTACTGAAAACTACTTAAGATATTTTCGCATATAAAAATGCACTTTCAATTGTATAAGAGACTACTAAAATATTGATTAACCACATATAATTTACTTTTATGTTTCATAAATGAAATCCAATTAAATAATTTTTTTATGTTACGAAAGGTTTAATGAGAAATTATATACTAATTTATATTTCGAAGAAAATAATGCAATTCGAAATTCACAAGTGGATTTTGAAACAAATGCAAATATAATAATTTAAATTAAGCAAATTCTCAATATGGAAATATTAATTGTAGAATAATAACATTCTTGAAGCCCACACAGAAGTATAAACTAATAAAAAGCTGCTCTCCCCCCCTAAAATCTCCCATAAACTATTATTGCGCAAAAAATCATTTTTAAACTCGACTAAAATTACTTTAACTGTGCTTCAGAGTCATTTTTTTTTAATTTTTAAAAAGTTAATTGGAAATTTTTAGAAAAAGACACAAGCATTTCTAAAATTATTAAGACAGAGTGGGCGGAAAGTATAATGTGTACAATTTATGCGTCGGCAACAATATTTTATTTTTCATTCCTTTCTCTTTTTGTTACATTTATGTTAAAATTTAGACAGCTTTCCACCCACTCACAAGTATGTTATATTAGACACCTTTCACTGCTATGAGTTAATATTATTTGTAACGGTGCAATATGTACTGAAAAAAAATCGAGAATTCTCCAAGCGTTTCTCATTTAGCACCATTAAACAAGATAAATGAAATGAGAGCTTTAACCGTTCATGTATTTGTATTTTCAGAGTACCTCATTAATTGCTATCTTGTGTCGTGATACAGGTGAAATTGATTTTTCGCCCCTTTAACTGTGAAGAGCAGAATATTTATATTGAAATAAATGATAACTTCAAATACACTCACAAATTCAAGGAGGAGAAAAAATGTGTAACTTCGGGTTGATTTAGGGATGAATGTTACCGTAGTTATTATATATATACAAGAGCTAAGCAGAAAAGCGAATGCATGACCTTCAGCCGGAGAAATCAGTTTAGTTAGCGTGGACTTTTTCTTATTTTCCCTTATATCCAAAAATGTGAGTTAGTTCTCAAATAAATTTATCAGAGACTTGACTACCTGCATCTTGAAGACTTTTTTTTTAAACAAGGCTGTACCAAAAATTCCTACAATATTCCTGAAATTACAGAGTCCTTTAGAATAACAGGTTGGATATTTCCTATTTGCATTAAGGTATCCGACTAATTGTAACAACTTTAAAAAAAATAGATATGGAGATTTTTTTGTGGTTTGTTTAGTACATTTTAAGAAAAAAGGGCTAAAATTAAGCAGAGAAAAATAAACTATTATTACTAAAATGGAAAAAAATGGGTAAAAATTGACCAAATATTACATAAATGGGGCCCATTTTGTACAAAAAATTTATGATCCAATTTTAAATTTTTCAATTTTGAAATGTTGCTTTGCTATTCTTTTTTGAAATGACCTTCAGGATAAGAGATATTTTAATTTTTACAAAGACTAGAGCACTTTAAATTAGTTATTATATGAAATTGCTTAAAAAACCAGTGATTATATTCACATAAGGGACTGTAAGTTTTGCAATAAAACAATTACTGATAAATCTGAAGGTTAAAACACTTGTAATATTGTACAGAACATAGACAAAAAATTTCAGTTAATTATTTTCAAAACTTTTTGAGCAATCGTTTTCTTCGACTGAGCATTTAGAAACACACACACACACACATTTCCGAGTAAAACGTATTTTTAAGTATGACATCTTGCTGAAAGTAATGGCATCTGCTTTTACTAACACTTGTAGTTTTTCTTCTAGTGAATGGAAAATAATAAACTTGGTATTTTTATAACGTTAATAAGATGGCCTATAAAATATAATCATACAAAAATTTGACAATTTTTGGCAAAACTCACATTTTTAGGGTAGTCGAATACCTTAAGGCATAATTTCTTCATCCAGCTTTAATTCCCATATTAAAAACGCAACAAAAAGAAATATGCGATAAAACATGAAATATTGAATAATATTCACATTTAAGCACAGAAATAATCTAATCGAAAAATTTTTGTAGCGTTTTTTTATTTTCTTTTAAACAACAAAATAATTAAAAACTGATAGTGATAAATTTAAAATAATAATTACAAAAAATGTTTTGATATTTTAATTTTTACAAAAACTAGAGCACTTTATCTTAGCTGTTATATGAAATTGCTTAAAAGAACAGTGATCATATAAATCTGAATGTTAATATACTTCCACTGTTATACAGAACATACACACAAAATTTCAGCAAATTATTTTTAAAACTTTTTGAGCTACCTCTGTACCCGTATGGATTTTTCGAAGAAAAAAAAACACATTTCGAGTCAAACGCATTTTAAAGTTTGACATCTTATGTAAAGTTATGGCATCTGCTTTTATTAAAACAATTGTAGCTTTTGTTCCAATGAATGGAAAATAAAAAATTTGGTATTTTTATAAAGCTAATAATAAAATTAAAAAAATAAAATAAAATAAAAGCTATAAAATAAAATTATAAAAAAAAATTGGTCCTTTTTTTTAAAAAAACAAATCATGATTTTGGGGTAGTTGGACACCTTAGTCTGGTTTTGCCTTAAATTAGCTATATCAACGAAGTATTTACACATAATTTACATTTACACAAACTATTTAAAACAATTCACGAAGTCCAGAGCGTTTGAAGAAAGGCTTTTCATAAGGAAGTGAATAGAAGATTTAATGGAAGCGATACGAGATTTACTACGAGATACGAACTATATTTCTTGACAATTTAAACAGATTATTCATTTACTGAATCAATTGAGTACGAATTCCGTTAACTGAAAATGAACTTTTTTTGTTACATCTACACATTCGGAGTTACAAAATAAAGGGATAAAATTTAAGGAAATGAAGAATTCTCATTTACACAGAGAGATATCGCGCTGAAAACACATAAATATTCTTAAATACATCTTTTGAACTGAACAATGTATGTTTACGCTGAATGAAACGAGTAATTTCAAAGATCTAATGTGAGTTTTAATAGAAATGATACGAAAGAGAAGAAAAACGATGTTTATATGTCCATTTATAAGTAGGGATTACAATATGCCAGATATAAAAATTTACTTGAAATGGGTATGAGGTCTTAATATTGCTTAAAAGGGAGATACAAAAATTTGATCAAATGATCAAAGCATCATTGATGGTTTTGGGGTGTTTTTTTAGCAGAATAATACTTTAATAGTTAATCTTTAAACACAAATACGGAATTAAATGACACTGCAAAAAATCACTGAAGAGGAAAATTTAAAAATAGCAGTAAAATTTTAAAGTAAAACATTGAGAAATATTTTATAATACAAATTTTGCTATGTTATATTATATGTTTAGGAGATAAGTTTAATGTATCATTCAGTTGAAAAAAGAGTCAACAAATTCAACAAACCAGTATTTGAGGATAATATAAAATTTAAATTTTTTTACATACTTTTTAAAATTTGACTAAGTAAATAAATGTAAAGCTCAAACGTTGCTTTTTATACCCAAAATATTTGCATACTTTCAAGAAAAAAAATTTTTTTTAAAAAAAAATTTATATATATATATATATATATATATATACACGAAATATTTTATAGTGTAAACTTTAATGGATAAATTTTAAACTTATTACTTATCACGAAAAGGTTTAAACGTATGGTAATGGTAGCATTCTTATGAAATATACACGATGTACATTTTCTTTAAAAAAAGATTTACTTTGGAAGACATTTTTATTTTTATAGTATTTCCTGTATTTCTCAGTTATATTTCCAGCTTCAACTCTTTCACGTTTTCAATTGTCCTAATTCTAAACAATGAATTAGTATACCACAAGGATTACTTTTTGACATTACATTCATAACAAAAGTATTCGAAATATTAATAGAAAATTGGAAAATTTACACACACACACGTACATACATTTTTTCGATTTTACTTTCCTTATTTATACTTGATGTAGAAAACATTACCTAACTGAATCCATTTTGTAGTTGCTTACTTTTTTTACGGTTTATTCTAACACCTTCCGTAACTATAATACCATAATATTATTAAAACTCACACATTGATTAAGTCAACTGAAAAGTTAGCATATAAATTCAGGAGTTAAACTAAAATTTAAACGAGTTTGAAAAAAAACCATTCCAAAATGAAAAAAAAACTTAATAGATTTCAGATAAACGAAAACGACTTCAAAAGATTTCAAATAATCAGTGAATTTTCTAGAATTGAAAGCTTATATCCATCACATTGAATTAAAATACTAATGTATTACAGCTAACGATAGAGTAAGTGGTGACATCCAGATTCAGTTTTCAAAGGAAAATACAAATTTATATATAAATGCAGGAGATTATTAAAATAAAACGAAACATGGAAGAGATGGTGAAGTAATTGGGAATGTAAATTATTTCAGTAGGGATTTGATCCCATTTCCCCCCTCATATCCAATTCAGCATAAGATAAACTTTAACTAGGCGAACGAAAGAGAAGCAATCGTTCATCAATTGAAGTACTTCATCGATTGAGAGTTAGAAAAGAAGTAGACAAAGGATAAAACGCGCGTTCTCTTTTATAACTTAATTTAAATTTCATCTATTCAAATAACAAAATATTGAGCTTTTCAAAAGAAGATGCAATACATCCTTAATTTTAGAATATTTTAATATTTAATAATATTTTTTTGAGTAAGGCTTACAATATTTAAATTGCCATATTGCTATTTTGATAAAAAAAAAAATTAGAAAAATATGCATAGTCTTTTAAAAGTCATAACTATATTAACAGAAAGGATCTATGTTTTTGTAGATAGCCAAAATGTCACTAATAGTAAAGAAATTAATAAAAAACCAATTAATATATTAATACTCATTAACTTTTTTAAAATATTATAAATAATTATTATATTCATCAAAATAGTAAAAGAAATCTGTAATGCATATTTTTACAGAGAAAATATGTCTATTTTTTTACAATCGTTGAAATTAAATGATATACAGTTTTCGAAACATTATTTGAAATCACTTGTGAACTTAAGAACTAAGAAGTGAAAAAAAAAACCCCACCACACATATAATCATTGGAGTTAATAAGTAAAAAAAAGAGAGGAGATATATATAGAAAACGAATGCAGAAAATATGTATCCAAGGTCATAGCCTCAAAATATTTCGAAAGCTGTACTCAGTCATATTTGTGGATACATTCATATAAATAAAAATATTTTAGAAATGAGAACATATTATTTTAATTTGGAGACACACACAAATTTCTAATAAATATAACTTGAAAATTTGAAAAATAAACCAATGCAAAACCACCAGCAGAACTTAATGTGCAACCATTTTGAAAAAAGAAAAGAAATTACGCTCGTAAATCAAACTACGCACTTTCAAAGAATACACTTAATAAATAAACGTAGGTATTTGTACCACGTTTTAAAACTCGTAAAACTTTTTCTTTTAAAAAAAGAAAAAATATTTTAAGATTTTTAAAAAATTCGAAAAATACCAGAATTTTTGTGTATACCAATAAAAAAATTTCGCAAGGGTAAAAATTTTTGAAATGAAAATAACTGTTTGCTTTACAAAGCTGTATGCTGTGTGTGTTTGTGTACATATCGGACTTTTTAAAAGAAGGAAAAGAAAAATTCTAATACTAAAATAAATAAAAATTGAACAAGGAAAATTTTCAGCAATCATTTGAAATTTTGAAATTGAACCATGCATAACACACAATTTTGCCACTCATTTACGTATATAATAATGGAAACATATTTTCAACGCCATATGAGCCATGAAATCGCAAATACTTCAATAAAAATTGCATTACATTTTAAACAAAACCGTTTTCGTAATAAAAAAATATCAAAAGTAATGATTAAAAAACCAAAATCAAGAATAAAAATTATATATATATATATATATATATATATATATATATATATATATACATTTTTCATCAAAGTTAAACATACCATGGAAATAATAATTCAAAACTTGGAGGGAGGGAGGGAGGGAGAAAAAACGATTATTAATTCAATTTCAGATTTCATGACAATCTTGAATATAAATTGAAATGAAAATCAGGAACAAATTACATTACCAGAAAGCCTTGTGTTCCGGATTTTCCACCACCACCTGTCGGCTCGTGGCAAGGCTCTCCTGTGCCGGCGAGATCCGGCGAGCCGCTCACTGAAACTCCGGACAAACTTTCGGTTCATGATAGCAGCCACAGCATCCGACATCCACGAACGAGCCGAAGACGATGCCATCGGCATAACACTATGTTCAGCACAAAAGCTGTCAAATTTTCACAAATAGCAAGAGCAGGTAGAAAAATGGTATACTTCAATAAGTTCACCTTCTAGATACAGCAAATGTTCTTACACCATAGAAATCAAGTTCTGTTTTTCCAAAAACATAACAGGGAACCCGAAAAGAACTTTTATATATTGTTAAATTAGCGTTCAAGTTCAAACTTTTTCCAACTCGCTTTTAACCCAAAGTCAAAGACAAATCGAATCTTAAATTCGCGGGAAAAAATTCTCTCCGCTGTTCAGTTCACACATTGTCCGAAATTATGTCGCGATGGCCTATTTTCAAAATGACCGCCCACGGTCTTTCTATTCCGGATTTTGCGGGATTAAAGAAGTGGACACGGTCCACTTGGTGAGCGGACGGAACGTTCTTCTGAAATAGTCGGCCAGCCAAAATTTCTCTCGCGGGAAGTTGCGATCGGAGCGCATGCGTGCGTCTAGGACCGCCTCTGCTCCTTCGTGATCCACGTACTCGAGCTTCATCCAACACTATGGCCATTCCCCAATAGAATTCGATTTTTATTCTCTGCACCCCACCCCTTAAGTCATATAACCTTCCATTCTTATTTTACAAAAGAAAATGCAAATAAAAATGTAATTAAAGCGAAAAAGCCCCTTCACAACCTTAATGAAAAGGTGAGAGAGAAATGATTTTTTTCCCGAGTTCAGGTGAATGTCATCTCAAAGGCCAAACCAAATTTTCCAGCAACAGGTATGGTCTGCAGACATAAAAAGACATCCCAAGGTAAATCTTTTTCAAAATTATAGAACGCATTTTCAGAGCGATCAAACCATGATGATGATGATACAGCAGGTTAAATTCAATAAAAGACAGGGGTTGCATTAAAATACATTTAACACACAGCACTTCTTTTCATATGTCAATATGGAACGTGGAATAACAGCATTTTTTTTAACGTTAGCTATGAAAATTAACCTTAACGGACATTTATTTGGGGGAACCCGGCAACAAATAAATAGCAAGAACCTTGTTTGAGCCAAAATTATTAATAATAAAAAAAATTACAAAATCAATCATAATTTTTTTTTATCCACATTACAGATAAGAGTCGCATATTGCAATCCTGTACGTACATCAACTTCTATAATCTTTCTTTTTGAATAGCTGTTTCGAAGAAACATATTTTTATCAGTAAAAATATTTATTTATATTTTTTCAATATACTTCATTTATACTTCTTTTTGATGTTGGTGGAGTAAAACTGATAAAATGACGTTCCGTTAATCGAAGAATTTCAAAAAAGTCTACACCGATTCTTTAATATTTTTATTGGTATGAAAACTTTGTATAAGTCTTTCTACTAATTTCCTTTTGAAATCTACATTTTTTTCATCAAATTTTTTTTATATATATAAAACATGCGTTGAAAATGCAGATGTTTAGTAAATGAAAAAGAATACTTTTTAAAAATATTTATCTTAATTTACGAAATCACGACGACGGATCACATTCAGCCTCACGAGTGCAGATGCGATCGAGTATTGTATTCGAGTGTGAAAATTACAACAGTATAAAGTACAATTCCGCACGAATTATCTCGATTATGCACAGTTCGATCGACTTAACTCGATCGCGAATGCTAAGAGGTTAAATATTTTTATATATAAAAAATTCTAAATAGCATTAAAAAATTAACGTGACTGACAAAAACTGAAAATTATATAGAAATATTAAAAAAAAAGGTATTATAAAAAGCAGCTTTTCCTTTGGATCAAGTAACGTTGTTGAGAATTATACAAATTTCGAAGCGTTTTATTCGAATGAGCGGGGGACCGACTTGAAATATAAACTTTAAATAAAAAGACTATCACGAACCCCGATTACGATAAATAAATGTAAAAAACAAAATCTTATGTTATTTACGAAAAACAAAAATAAAAAAAAAAAAACTTTGAAAAAAAAAATTGTGACAAAATTACAGCCTTTATATTATAGTCGGGAATACGTATTTTATAATTATTTATATGGAGATCCACAGTAAAAATGCATCAACTGCAACAGTTATCGTTTTCGCCATTGGATCCGCAAAAGGAGCCTTTCTAAAATTCTCAGAGAAATGGTTACATGAACAAAAACTCAAGATTTAACTTGCAGTGCAAGCACAGAAAAAAATGCCACACACACACACACAAATCTACAGCCAAATTATCATAGCTTCCATTATTTGCGTAGCTAAAGATCTATTTTCAAATTACTACATTACTGATAGGAACGACGTGAGAGATAATGTTTTTCTATAAACCTACAGACATTTAACTATTGATATAAAATATTCATTACAATAACGATAGAACTGTAATATAGTTATTCTTTATTAAAATACATTCTCGAAATTTCGTCCGAGAATCTCTTTAAGAAATTTTCAAAGTACAAATAAGGAATTACATAAAAGTATAATTTCTAGAACAAATTTCAAATACTTTTTTCGTAAAGGGATACAAAATTATTTACAAAATAATACAAAGAGTATTTTTCCACATTTAATTACTTATATTACTTCTCGTCATTACATTCCTTTGTTTATTATGTATTAATAAAATTAAAATTAAGAATTAATGAAAATGGTACTAATAAGCGATTTATTTATTTTTAATAACTACATTTTTTATACAAATTAATGTTTTTATATATTTACAATAATTAACTATACAAATTATGTATAAAATTGGAAAATCCCCCAAACAATCTAACATCTAATTCACTTATAAAGATTTGTATAAACAGACCGTCTTCCGTCTCATACTGAGAGATTTTTTTAAACAGTTTAAAGGGAGAGGAAAGAGTTGAATTGTAGGAGAAAAGAATGTAGATTATAAAGAGTGGTTTTTTCCAGGTATAGAAGTTTAAGTTGGCATTACTTTCCAAGATGGCGACCGATTTAACAGCTGTCAAGTGATTTATTCTCAGTTTGGTTTCGCAATTCATCATGAATAGACTCACGCCTAAACAACGCTTTCAAATTGTGCAATTTTATTTCGAAAATAATGGTCGATTTTCATAAGCGAATTTTGTTTAGCGATGAAGCGCACTTCTGGTTGAATGGCTACGTCAACAAACAAAACTGCCGCATTTGGAGTGAAGCTAATCCACAAGTGTATGTCGAAACACCGTTACATCCAGAAAAACTGACAGTTTGGTGCGCTTTATGGGCTGGTGGAATCCTTCTGCAAAAACGATGAAGGCCACAACGTTACAGTCAATGGTGATCGGTGTAGAGCCATGATTACTAACTTTTTCATTCCTGAATTGAACAATCATGATGTCCAGGAGCTGTGGTTCCAACAAGACGGCGCAACATGTCACACAGCTCGTGCCACAATCGATTTATTGAAAGACACGTTTGGTGACCGCCTAATTTCACGTTTTGGACTTGTGAATTGGCCTCCAAGATCTTGTGATTTTACACTGCTAGACTATTTTCTGTGGGGCTATGTAAAGTATTTGGTCTATGCGGATAAGCCACAAACGCTTGACCATTTGGAAGACAACATTCGCCGTGTTATTGCCGATATACGGCCACAAATGTTGGAAAAAGTCATCGAAAATTGGACGTCCAAATTGGACTACATCCGAGCCAGCCGTGGCAGTCCTATGCCAGAAATCATATTTAAAATGTAATGCCACAAGATTATCTTTCGAATAAAAAAAATTCATGTCAATCGAATAACACATCGTTGTTTTATTGCAATTTAAAGTTCTATACCTCTAAAAAAACACCCTTTAATACAGATATCTCCAAGTACAAAATACACTAGTAAAATCGGGTATTAAAAAAAGTGCATATTATGGATAGCTTGAGGAATCAACAATAATAATGCGCAATAGAATACACTATTAAGGCATATATTTTTAATTGATATACCCAAGAGCAATTAATAGAGGGGGGAAAGGAAAACCTTTTGGAACGTAAGATAGACGAAGCTGCTTGTAGTTTCCGTTGTGAAATTTAATTGTAAATGAAATTATTAATATAGTGATGTGTTTTGAAAGAAATAATAAAACGGTAAATCCGGTTAATTAGAGCTCATTAATTCAACTACAAGACGATCTTACACTTTGATAAAAATTTAATTTTCACTGAATTTTTATGGAATAGGGGAATTTGACAATCCAAACCCCGTTTAATGAAAAAAAAATTTATCGGCACATTTTTAAATTAAAACGTTTTTTCAAAAAAAAATTTTTGGATTGATTTTAATTAAATTTAACGTATTTAAATTAAATGATTCATTGTATAAAAATATAACTATATAATATTTTAATCCATTACATTAAAATATCACGCATAAATAAGGTATGACAAGAAATAGAATTTTGAAGAAAATATAAACAGTCACCTGCATATAATTGAATGCAGTAGCGCACGTATAGTTTTTGCTTTAGGGGTGGGAAAGAACATTTTTTTGAAAACACACAAACACACGTACAATTGAATAATAGGCGAACTTCGACCGTCCTTATATACACCATTACTTAAACAGAACAATTTTCATCATTAATCACATACATGATATACATACAATATCTTTTTACTCTTGTATGGTTCGAGTTTAAACGAGGCTTACAAATGCAACGGGATTATAATAAATTCTACAATATATTCGCAAGGATGGTTTATATATATATATATATATATATATATATATATATATATATATATATATATATATATATATATATAGCATCCCCGTTAATTATTTGAGACTTCATCCATCCACAGCACATCGGTAAACTCAAAGTCTTGAAGTAAATGGTTGCAGGATAAGCAAGTTATTGATTAATTATTCACAAGTGCCCAAAGTTAAAATCCCGTTTCAATAAATAAATGCGTTTAATTTAGAATATACTATGGCTGCTCTTTCGGTAACATTATCTATATATTTAAGATTAAAGTATTTCCGAGTGCGCTTACCGTTGAAACTAAAATTATAATAGCTTATGAAAAATTCAATGATATACTGGCACTGAAGTTAAATAGTAAACTAAAAGATATAAAAACAAAAGAAGCACATTAAAGATTTTATAAAATACGAAGCTTTCGATTGAACAATAAATTTCAAATTTATCAAAGTTGTTTAAAACTTCATATAACAAAACTGTTTTAAAAAAATCTTCTTTAAAGTGTATTCAACTGCTAATTTGATTTTCAATTCTTAATTGAAAACAAAGGTTACCCCAAAAGGTAGGTAGGTATTATATATATGTATATATGTATACATATATATATATATATATATATATATAGCAGTAAATAAATTTAAAAGAAGACTAATAAATCCTAAAACATCTTAAGAACAAACCGAAGGAACCAAGAACATGGAACCATTACAAACCAAAAAAGAGAAATTTAACTAGAGTGGAAAAAACTATCATGATTTCCCAGCTGTCACTGGCTTAGGACAGTGAAACAGGGTTAAACAGTGTTTTGTGAGATCTTAACCTTCCCCTACAGCGGAAATTTTCGACATATTATATATATATATATATATATATATATATATATATATATATATATATATATATATATATATATATATTGCAGACCATTAGAATTGCAACAGTTTAAAGAAAGAGCTATAAAAACATCAAATTGCATGAAAGCAAGAAAATGTTGGCATCTGCAAATGATTAACATTTAAGTGCAATTGAACAATGTACAGGAGGGGGAAACGGTACCTCAAATTCTGCATGAAAGGAAAGTTACACACCGGGTTTCTCACTCTGAAATCGCGTTTGATTTTAGTTGTCTGTGAGAAAATAATATAATGTCTCTCATATAAGAAGAAGAAACGGCTACCAGCACAATCGGAGTCGTACAGAGCCAGGATCATCGCCTATCAAAAGTGTGGTTTATCGTTCCACGATATCGCTACTTGTTTTCGGCAGAATCCATCCGTTATGCAAATATGTAATCGATGGGTTCAGGAGGATCATATTGAACTCCCTGCCGGATCTCAACCACTTCCGTCACTAACACCGAGGGGACAAACGTGTTCTCAGCTTGACCTTGCCGGATCATTCAGTCACATGATAGGGTTTCGATCCGAAAGCAGGCTTGTTTGCAGCACGGAAATTGCTACGACATGTGGAGCGACACGGGATGTCTACAAGGCAACTATTATTGTGTCATCTATTGACACTGCAGCATATAGACGCACAGCGACGGTAGTGTTTCCAACAACAAAACTGGATACAGGAGAGACACCACTTTCATCTTTTCAGACGAATCTCGGTTCTGCATGCAGTATCATGATGATGGACATATCTGTGTCTGTAAGCACTGAGGAAAACACGCGTGGCCCGCTTACATTCGATAGCGTCATATGGGTCTTGTACATAGTGCGATAGTATTAACAGAGCCATTGGTACACGAAACGGACACCTCTTGCTCACGTAACCAATAATCTGATCAGCCTTACATTCTCAGATTTGAAAACCAATGGCTGTGGCCTATCATCAAAACCTCAGAGATGTCATCCTTCAACAAGATAAAGCAAGACCGTACGTTACCTGTCGTGTCCTGACCTATCTCGACACAGAGGGTACTAGACAGTTGCCCTTTCTATCATGTTCAGAGATATCTCACTTATTGAAATATAATATTATTATTATTATAATATTTTTTTATTATTTTGCTTTTCAGAACTTTGGTATAATGTTTACGTGCAATAGTTCTACGTCTATTTCGGGAACCCGTGAAACAACAGAAAAACAAGTATTTGCCCAAATTACAACTATTTTTGATTGATTGTACATAGTTTGAGTGGAAGAACGGCATCAGATGAGTTTATTGCGGCCAGAATATACAAAAATAGGGCATCTAAATAGATATTCAGTGCATGAATTGTACAAAGTGAGTAATATCCCAATTGCTTTACTGGTAAGATGAATTCCGATTAACCATTGAGAGAAAATTTCTGGATTACTTCTTAACATCATACAACAAAGAAACAGGAGGACTATTAACGACTGACCTCGTAATTTTGTTTCCCAGCCAAGTGATGAGGGCGACACGTGAGCTCGCACCCCTCTCTTGAACTTTCAGCATCGACATATTTAATGTGCATCAGCCTTTTTACACCGTGGGTCTTTAATGATACCAGGACTCCATCCCACCGACTCTATAGAAACGCCGGCCAAGAGTTTGCGACCACAAGGCAACCGCGGCCACAATCCAATGAAAGATACATCAAATCTTACTAAGGCAATACTATATATTCGATTAAAACACCATAAGAATATAAAATTTTGTCTTACGCAACATTGAACTTATTCTTAAAAAAACATTAATTTTTTAAGTATTCGGACAATTGGAGTTTCTGATTCATGATTTTATATCCAACTGAAATTTGTATCAACCAAGATAGATGATGGATACTATCTGGGATCTGTGATGGAAATAGACATCAAAAACCCCAGAGAAATTGAATTGTAACATATATGAAAATAAAAAATTAAGACGAAAGTTCAACGAGATTATCCGGGATATGTGGAAACAGGTATTCTGGCTCGGAATGCGTAACTAATAAAAAAATAAATAAATTGTAGAAAAGGAGATTAAAACTAGCTTCACTTTCAAAATATTTCGCTTAGTCTAGGTCAGGGATGGCGAACCAGTGGCACGCGTGCCACTGATGGCACGCGACACAATATTTTTGGCACGTCAGTGATCAAAATGGTTTGCATTTTATTTTTGAAAGTTCATAAAGTATTACGAACAAACGCGAGTGATCGAGGAGCACACTCGTTTGTTATTGTCTTGTCTTAATTATGTCGTAGACTACAGTTGCTTATGATGCAAAGTTTGTCTACGCATAGCATAGTTAATTTCACTGACACAACTGTATTTTAAAGTTTGTCTGTGTTATATTTAAGATTTTTAACTGTCATTTAACATCTCTAGTTCAGCAAAAGAACAAAATGTGAATATAGTAAGTGTAATAGAGAACTTCGAATTTGGAGGATTGAGAAATATGGCATTATTAGCAAAGGCAACAAAGGGGTGTGTGTTTTATGTTCTGGAATAATGGTATGCAGAACATCGCCTATGAAACGGCATTTTGGGAAAAAAATAATAAATCCTCTTTTCAACAAAAGTGAACCACAGCAAAAATAACTAATTTCTTAGAAGCGGTTTGGCAGATGACTCGAATTAAGCAGGCATTTTAAAAAAGTAACATCTTACAATCCTATTATGAGTTATTTGTTGTCCCATCTGCAACAACAGAAGTCACCCTAATGTTACTTTATAAATTGAATTACATATATAACTAAAACACACATTTAAAACTATACAGTGCTAATGGTACTTTTTCGTAGTAAATAAAGAGTTTTGCGTTGTTAGTATTCAGTTTTATTATTAGACGGCACGTCTATAACTCATTACACACTTCTTTAGAAAAAAAATGGCACGTTGATCCAAAAAGGTTCGCCATCCCTGGTCTAGGTTATATTATTATGTCCAAAAGCAATCATTTTCAATAAGAGAAAGGACCCAAAATTTCAAAAGGACGCAGCCCGATTCAATGCCATTTTAATTGTATTAACGAATCAAAACACACTATGTATGTAGAACAATTATTCCATTATATTTTTAGTACCGTAAATTCCAGCGTATAACGCTAACTTGTAACACAAAAAAATAAGATCGAAGTTTACGGGTGCGTGTTATACGCCCAGTATAAAAATGAGAGCTTTAAAAATAATAATATTAATAAAAGATGAGCGTAGAAAAAGCTAGACTTCTACATAAATAAAAATACTGTTTCCTTAAAAGAAATACTGTATATTTTTAAGTGTTGTTTATCTAGAAAGTAAACTTTTTCTACAGCTTAGAATAATACATTGAATAAATGATTTCAAAAACATAAAAGACATTTCATATTTTTTTCGTAAAAAAGGGGGTGCGTGTTATACGGTGAATATACCAAAAAATTAAAAATTGCAGCTTGAAAGTGTAAGTGATTGTTATACGGCGGTGCCCGCTATACGCCCGGGTATATATTTAAAGTTTAACTTATACACTGCTGGACAATTGCTAAGGACGGATAACATTATCATCCATAGCAACCACAAAATGAACGGAAGCAAAATGTGGAAAATTAGAATAAGTGCGGGATATTAGTAAGAAGAAGTATGAGTATGCAAATTTTTTTTCCACGTCTGTTCATCACGTGATAGCGTTCATAAGAGCTTTAAAGGTTTCGACGCGTGTGGACAGTTGTTGTTTCGGTTCACTCCTAGGAGAGCCCCCCCCCTTGGCGCGAATTACTTTGGTTGGCGATAATTGCGCCGTCATAGTAACCTTGCTTTTAAATACTACATATGGCAACCCTAACTTTTTCTAGAATTTTCGTCATTTGTGGGCGCGCATTTCAAATTTCATTTTGTTGTTGAGCACCGGGTTGAAAGTATGGCTGCGCTTGTAAGTGAATACACGTTAGAATTTTTTACGTTATTGAATGCTAGAGGCAAGAAAGAATTGATTGAATGGTGTATGAAAGAAGGATTAATTAGGATTAAGGATTAAGGTAAGGATTAAGGTATAGAAAGAGGAACGAATAGATATGTTTTTTTCGAGTTGTGTTGAACGACGGACGAAAGAGGAATTGCTGTGTGTGATTAAAGAATGGGTCCTGCCTGGAAGTACGATTGTTTCTGATTGTTGGAAGGCGTATAAATGTTTGTCAGATGAGGGTTTTAAGCATTTGGAGGTGAATCATAGTGTATGTTTTAAAGATCCTGATACCGGTGCTCATACCAATTCAATTGAGGGTACATGGTCGGCAATAAAACGTTTTCTCCGCAATCACACCAACCACGCAGAAGGCATGTTCGACCATTACCTCGCTGAGTATTTATGGCGGCGCTCTCGCGATCACTCACTCAGCGACGAGACTTTCCAGAATTTTTTAAAAGCAGTTGTTACACTTTACCCTCCACTTGGGAAGGATCGAAAATAAGAAAGTAAGTGCTGTTGTTATATTTTTTATCTTAAATGTTAAATTTCTGTATTGTTTACATATATTTTCATTGCGCATCCATCTTATACTGCTATATTTACTTGTCACCGTTGTCGGGTTTGCTTGGCGTCATTTCGTTTTCGCTTGGCGCTTTTTCCGGTTTGGCGCCAAGGGTGGGGGCTCTCCTAGGAGTTTACCGTTGTTTCAAGTCAAAGTTTTACAGGAAAGATTTAATAGACGAACTTAAAATTTTTTGGCATGTCTTCCCGACATCACATAGATGATTTTATGCGTGGCCGAATTATTGGAAAGATCGAAGAAGGGCGAAAAATAACAGATGTTGCCAGGGTGTTCGACATCGCTCACAGCGTTGTTTCACGGCTGTGGAAGTCATTTAAAACTACTGGAATGTGTAGTAGACGGCACGGGGGAGGTCGTGTTTGAAGTACGACGCCTGCAGAAGACAGATATATCGTCTTATCAGAAAAGGAACAGGCGCCACCACAGCTCAGCAGGTGGCAAATCAGTTTCTTGCTGCCTCAGGAAAGCAGATCTCCCGAAAAACTGTTGCCAGACGTTTGAGGGGAGTGGGACTATACGCACGCAGACCTGTTGTGAGTGTCCCATTGACCAGACAGCACCGTACTGCCCGTTTGCAATGGTGTCGTGAGCATCACAATTGGACTGAACAGAAATGGGCATGCGTACTATTCTCAGATGAGAGTAGGTTCAGTCTGTCATCGGATTGTAGACGCCAACTGATCTGGCGCGAGAGTGGTACTGCTTATCGTCCAGAAAATATCCAGGAAAAGGACCGATATCCGACATCCAGTATCATGGTGTGGGCCGGCATCATGATCAATGGCCGCACGCGCCTACATGTGGTTGCGAATGGGACTATGACGGGTCAACGATACATTGATGAAATTCTACTTACTCATGTTCGTCTTTTCCGTGGTGCTGTCAGTGATAAATTTGTTTTTATGGACGACAACGCAACATGTCATCGAACACTCGCTGTTAAGGATTTTCTAGGGTATTCAACGTCTCGTATGGCCAGCGCGTTCTCCAGATCTAAACCCCATTGAAAATGTGTGGTATGCTTTGGGGAGGCAAGTTACTGGTCGAAACTATCCTCCGAGAAACAAGAACACCCTCATCCGTGCACTCACAGAGGAATGGGATATATTGCCTCAACAGCTGCTGGATAATGTTGTGCAAAGTATGGTACGACGTGTGGAATGTTGCATCACACTCCACGGTGGACATATCCTGTACTGATACCTTTCTTTAAGGTGCCTGCTGACTTTTAGATGCATTGTTCCATTTCTCCGTACGCAGATCAAATGAACATTTTTTTTCTTTCAGATGTTTCACAGCTTTTGTACTTTCCAGAACAATAAATATTCTTTAATCTAATGTCTGAACAGTGTGGAAACTATATTTTATCCTACTAGGCATCATGTCTCGCTTAATGTTATGTTACATAGCAATTTGTGATCCGTCCTTAGCAATTGTCCAGCAGTGTATATAAAAAATAGCAGGCACACATAAAAAAGATGAGGGAAGGGGGTCACTAAAATTAGGTTTACTTTCTTATTATTCAGAATCTGTAATGGTTCAAGAACTTGTATAAAATTAAGAGCAAATAAAAAAGCTTTTCGATTTCTAGTAATGTATTTTTCCTTTTCATACAGAAAGAAACTTTTTAAAAGAAAAGTTTTTTTTCCACGAAGAAAGTTACATTTCACTCAGTTGTGGCAAAGGCGAATAAAGAAAATTTTCTTTTGAAGAGATAGAGACAGTTTCTATACATCAATGTCGAAGTTCTGGAAAATAATATGTATTGTATAAGCAAGGATGTGCTACATTTTCCTCTTCAAGGTGAAGAATGATTTTCGAAACCCTGCTTTATCTCTTCACTCCGTTAAATGAAGACAATTTCATAATATTAGAATAATAAGCTTGCTGACTACGTTAGAAAAAGTGATTTTGCATAAGCGTATAAATAAATACAATTTTTGATACGTTGGGTCACTTGAGTTAGACAATAGGTATAAAATTGTTTTACGAGTAATATTACAATAAAAAGTTACTTAAATAAAATTATTTGGGGGGAAAAATTAAGAAAAAAAAAATGACATTATTTCAAGATATTCTCTTTTTATGGAAAATACTTCTATAATAATATTTTGCCCTCATATAGCTATTACTTCTCTACAAAACCTGAACTAAGACTTTTAAAAAATTCACCTTCTTTTCAGAGCAACTGTCAATTGAAATAACAACCAATGATTTAATAATTTTTTTTTTTTACTCTGGTGTATGAAAATATGAATAAATCCTTTTCTTTTAATCATATATTTCAAAAATCCATGTACAGAATACATGCACTTCTGTACATGTATAGTCCATGTTCAGAAGTCTTAGCTATATACAAACAAAATATTACTATTATAGAAGTATTTTCCATAAAAGGACAATGTTTATTTTTATTTATTTATTTATTTTTGCCAAAAAATTACATTTAAATAATTTTTCAAAGTAATAATATTTTTAAAACAATTCTATTTGCATATTCTAATTCAAGTGACACTAAATATCAAAAATATTATTCCTTCATACGCTTTTGTGAAATCGTGGTTCCGAACGTAGTCAGATACAGTAAGTAATTAAAGTACAGTTGAATTTATGTTCTCTTATGCATCATAGTATTAATTGCAGAAGAATATTTTTTATATGAAAAAAAAATAATTCGGGATTATAATATCGTTATCTAATAATGAATTCTTTGCAATTCAATTACTAGCTTTCATGAAATCGATAAGATCAATTGATTATTTAACACATTCAAAGCATTTTAGATGAAAAAAATATTATTTCTCCTTCAAAACAGGGTTGCTTCGAAATAAGGATTTCAATCGTTTTGACATTCAAAGAAATACGTCTCAAAACAAAGAAAGTTTTGGGAAACTGTGAAAGATGCTCCAATGGGATAGCGTACGCCCTTCAATAAAATTTAATCGATTGAGAGCCCAGCGAGCAATGTCTTTCCCGAAAAGAATTCAGAGCATCTCCGCTTAGAAAACTCGCAACTAAATATCACTTATTTAAATCCAAGTTAGCTTCTCAGACGGGAACTTGAGGCCAATTTAACTGTCTTAGTTAAAGAGAAACATTTCAAGGCATGTAAGATTGTCTTTTATGATTTTATCAAATACAAAACAGATTTTAACTTTTGCTTCAAAATTGCAAAACATTGAAGCTCCAAATTAAGGTATTTCAACAAAAATAAAATATTTAGTAAAACATGAATTAGAGACATTTTTTTTTCAAGGGATTGTTGCTTAACAGTTGCATTAGAAATAACAGAAAGCAGTATTAGTGAGAATACTTCAATAGAGAGTAGAGGAGAAATAATTGTATCGATGTTTTTCATGATATCAACCAGGCCTTCGAACTGCAATTTTTTTTTCTCGTTCCAGTTCTACTAAAAAAAAAATCGGTTCAGTTCCGATTTTTGTTCCGCCAGAAATAACGATTTTCTGTTCAGTTCCGAATGAAAAGTTTTTTTAATCTATTTTCTTATTTGTATTAAACATATAGTTCTATCATAACAAAAATTAATTCTATCAAAATTTAGATTTTATTTATTTTTTAATTGCTACACTAAATCAATTGATACTATTAACCAGCATGTACGATGCGAGCGGTAAGCAGAGAATGACGAGCATTGGCATTGTTATCCATTATCAAAATCGCGTTTGACAACTAGTTTTATGATTCTGGTTTGTCTGTCAAAAACAGTCTGTACAAACATCCCTGGATCACTTGATGATATGCGAAAAATTTAATTCAAGGCTGATATTTTTCTTAAAAAGTCATCTAGTTCATTCATCTGAATTAAACCTGCCTTCTACAAGTAGTTCCAAGCGAAACTGAAACAGAACAGTACTAATGAACATAAAAACAAGAAATCGAGAAGCAATGTACATGTAATGATGATAATTATATGGTTGACGTTAAATTAGAAAATATTGATAAGTTTTCTACAGTAACAAAAGAACTGAAGATATATCAAACCGAAGTAAACCGATACATTTTTTTCGGTTCAGTTCCGGTTTTCGTTCCGACCAAAATAACAGTTTTTTCCGGTTTTCGGTTCAGTTTTGGTTCGAAGCCCTTATAACGACGAACTTCATAAAGTATGGAAACTCTCATACAAGGTTTTTATGCTCCTAACTTCAAAAGAGAAGCGTGTTTACGATAACTTTAGTGAAGGCAATTTAAACTGGACACTAAACGACTCAGTTCGAAGAGTTACAACCATATAATTTACTTTCAGATATCGAAAATGAAATAAAACAGAATATTCTAGAGTGATTTCGCTCTACTAAAGTCTAAAAAAAAGATTTTTTTTTAATGGATAATGGTGCTCTCTTTCTATGAAGGCAATTTAAGTAGGAAACTGAATATACGAACTGTTCTTACATAATTGGACTTCTTATCAACGTCTGCGCAAGAACAACATTCTACATTCTTTTTAGAATTACCAACTCCGTATCCTTACTTTATTGCTTATTTCCAACAGATTTTTATAGGAAAAGCTAATATATACAAACCTTTCAAGACAGACCCGACTGATAAATAATGAGCAGAGTGTTGAACAAATATTATACATGCCGCATTCG
Source organism: Trichonephila clavipes (assembly GCA_019973935.1). NCBI lineage: Eukaryota > Metazoa > Arthropoda > Arachnida > Araneae > Nephilidae > Trichonephila > Trichonephila clavipes. The sequence continues at coordinate 1,401,599 of BMAU01019415.1, read as the reverse complement.
ATTCGTATCAAAGTTCAACAAATTACTTAGTGTCAGTGACATTATCTGTAAATACATCGATTCAATGAATGTTCTTTCTATTTATTTATCGAAAACTGTCTTTCATTTGAGACTTGTCTAACATCAACTACTTAGTTTTCACTCCCTCCCCAGCTAAATGGTAATATCTCTTTTCACATTTACGAAAAAAGAATGTCTTTTTATAGTTGCGATTAAATTTCGTCAAAATACACATTTGTGTTTAATTTACACTACATATGTACCCACCTTCTAATTGCGACAATCAAGAATTTTGACTATCACTTTGATAAACTGCTGAGAACTCTCAATGCTCTACACTTTCTATAACTCTCACGGTTTTTAAATGAATTTTAATCCTACTCTTAAAATGAGTACAAATGTTTAAGCCTCCTAATATACTAAGCTCGGTTCTGAGCTGCTGCATTTCCGTTTAGTCAAGATTACGGTCGAGAAAGTTATCTGTCTCATTTTTCAAGTAAATAGATGTCTTCACCGGCGTTCATTGCGTTCCAAGTTGCATTCTCAAATCGATGGAATGTAAGAACAGCTTTTATAAATTCCAAATATTAGTAAGTAGGGTTTAGTAAGCATAACGTTTAACGATCACTATAAATTAACTAGCATAAGAGGCAAGTATTACACGAAGAGAAAATTATTATCTGAGTTATTCAAAGCGCAAATAATAGATATTAAGACTGAAATAAAGCGTCAAATTTTACTGAAATTAAGATATTATATTATAATTGATTTTGAAAGAAAAAAATTTTATCATGAAATGTTGATTTTTAAGAGTCATTTTTGCTAAGCTGATTACTATTAGTGCAATTCATACCCTCAAACACAAATAAGCTTAGTGAAGTTTATTAAGTGATTAAGCTTAGTGATTTACAGTTTATGAAATAATATTCTATAATTAGAACAGAGATAGTATGGATTTTAAAAATTGTTAAAAATGTCCCATAATGTACACGTACTATGTAGAATTTCATAAGACAATATTGATCTTGACCACTAGGCAACCGTGGCCACAGAGGAAGAGGATTAAATTTTACTCGGGTGGACACAACAGAGAGGAAGAGAGAGAGAGAGAGAGAGAGAAGTACATTTGTAAGTTAACAATATTTTCAATGTTTTAAAAGATTACGTTATAAAATTCTAAACTATAAATATTTACAAAACTGAGTATAGCACTGGAACTAGCCGCTAAGATATAAAATTTTGTGGGTTTATTTTCAACTTTACGATGAAAATTGTTATATGAAATTCACAAAATAAAGAACACATTTTTATGAATTGTTGAAATATAAACAAACGCGATTTATGGAATATATGCAACTAAAAAGTAATAAATATAAAAAAAATCTGAACACTTTATAAATACAAATAAAGTACATAAACACAAACAACATAAGTATATGATGATTCAGTACCGATTATATTTTCTATTCCTTCGAAATTGCTAATAAAATTTAAAATTAAATAAATCGATTAAAAGGTATGAATGACTCAGAGTTAAATGTGTTTTTAATGTAAAAAATTATAACTCCACCTCTTTAAACATTTATCTAAGAATTCAGGACTATTTTAAAAATAAATCAGTAATCACATGCATTGTAGTTAAATTTAATTTAAAAACATGAGAAAAAAAATTTAAGGCTCTTTTGTTTCATTTTCTTATTTAATATGAAATATTGATACAGTGAAAGCGCAGCTTTTCTACGTATTGGTAAAGTTATCAATTTGAAAAATAAAACCGGCTTTTGAGAATTACATTAATTTTGGCAACACAAATTACGTGCATTCAAGAGCGATTAATCAAAATACCCTAGCAAAATAAATGTTACATTTAGAAACATTAAAAAGAAAGGATAATTTGGAAATAGAAGCTTTTAAACAAAAACAAAAAGGAATTTGATTCATTTAACCTTAGTTTGTTATCTTTCTTAGTTAATTAATTTGGTTCGTGAAATCGATTTTTGCTTTAAAAAATCGTTTTTATTCATTTAATATAAACCTTTCGCAAAAAAAAAAAAGAAAAAGAAAGAAAAAAAACCTGAATCAATACGAACAAATCACTTAATCCCCATCGTATTTTTTCCCTCTATGTTCACTGACTGAGAACAAAGAAAACAACTGTAAAACTAATTACGATTTTTTTTCTTAAAGTGGAAATAAGATTCCTCGAAAATTCGTTTTTAATGCATATATAAATCAATCAAGATTTTTACCCCCTCCCCCAAAAGAGTGAAAAAGGATTCCTAAAAAGTTCGTTTTGCATTTATGTATAAAATGCAAATGGAGAATTACTTTTTAATCTTAGAAAAGAATGAGTTTTCGTTTAGTTTTCAATATAACAAAAGCAATGAAAAAAATGTGGGGGGAGGGGTAAAGAAGGGAGTGAGGGAGAAAGAAAAAAAGCCCCCAAAATAATTGCATCGAAACCCAAGTACATATTATTCATGCTTTTCCATTTATTTAATTCATATGAAATAAAATCTTCCTTTCAGACATGGCATTCGAACAGGTATTTTTTACCAAACTTTAAGCATTAATTCCACCGCAAATATACCAACTTCAGCTGCTAAGTACTTTCTTACAAAAAATACTAAAAAGATCAAATAAATGCAATGAAAATGTTTATCGTTCACTGACAGGTGAATGAACAAACACACACACAAAAAAAAAAACTTTCAAAACTATAAATTAAAATATATATATATATATATATATATATATATATATATATATATATATATATATATATATATATATATTTCTGTGTAAAAAGTTTTAAAAGGAACAAAATAAAATCAAAATGTCAGAGGAACAGTAGAGGTTTTTCATATCAATTGTTCTGACATGTCAAAGAAAAGAAAGGAAGGGGGAGGGAAGGGAGAGAGAGAGAAAAAAGAGGTATTTCGGACAAACCATTTTATCGGAAGTAAAAGCACTTCCGCAAAGTCCCTTCGTTTCATCAATGATAAAAGCTGCCATTTCGATCAAGCATAACATTTTCGCAGCAGAGCACACACTTTAGAGCCATTCATTTCTCTAAAAATTTGGACGAGCTCCTAATACTATCTTCCACAAGAATAGTGTCCCGCGGGGGTACAAAGAAGGGCCATATTTCCGACGGTATTTTTTATCAACACTCTTGTTGACATAATCGATTAAATCCTCTTCACAAAAGTTTGGGATTTTTCACTCCTAGTAGTTGCCATGGCTACACGCTTCAGAATACCATTTCCTAAGAGAAAATAAATACTAAGTACATTCAACACGTGAATATACATAGGAAGAAGCAGGTGTGATGAAGGAGGATCATCGTCACGACAAAAATCGGGATTAGAATGAATACCTGTTCGGGATAAAAGTGTGAGAGGAGTTTTAAGCGCTGCGAAACTGCAAGAAAACGACAACTTGCTGGATGAAACGAGACACAATGAAAAGCAACATATAATAAACACACAGACAGACAATTCATCATACTTTCAGAAACTTAATATATCACGTAAAACATTCATCATTTAATGTATAGCAGAGTTAAGAATGGATATTTTACTGTTTCTGGAAAAGATAGCGAGAGGAATTATCCCAGTTATTGTGAAAGTGTAAGAAGGCAACAAAGAAAGAGAAATGTGAACGAACATTATTACCACAATAAATAATGAAACGAAAATAATGTATACAATATAATTCATTAAGTAATCATTAGATCTAAATATATAACCAAGCATTCATGACTAATGATTAGAAGAGTTCAGAATGAGGTAGAATACAGGCGAGATAACTTCAGGTTGCAAGAAAATTCCAAGTGTTAAACAAAATGGAGAAAAATACACTAGTATGAGTAATAGCGATATATAAAAATAATTACGATTAATAATCAGGAAAGTGAAACAATAAAAACGAAACTTTTATGCACACCCACCCACACCCACCTATACAAAAAAAACATAAAATGCACGTAAAAACAACCAATGTTTCATCAAGAATTTGTCTTCGAACGAATTCTTTATAAAGGTTAAAATTATTTGAAATGTGGCTGTATAAAGTATATAAATGAGATTTATTTGAATATGCGATACTTTAATCTTATAAATTTAAATGTTTGTTTGTCTCATATGTAAATCCCCACCGTACATCGTATCAATCCAAAACTTTTTAGGAAGCTTCGTTGTTGTTTCAAAGAAGCCGTAAGCCTATTCCCGCAAAAAAATATTTAAGCTAATTTTTATGGTTCTATTCTCAAAGGCCTCGTTTTTCAGCATCAACTGACAGTAGCAGAATTAATTTACTAAAGGAAATTAAAAGTATGATTGTAGTTTGTCCTCTTTTTTAAATTTACCCGTGCGAAAAACTAGAAAGTTCGAGGGGAAAAGATCAAAATTTAAAAAAATTCTAGATTTGTGATCTGTTTTGGCAAACAAGTCCATTTAGTGCAGTTGAATGGGCTCTTTTTGATTGAAATTCGGTGATAAAAGAAAACAGTGGACAGCATATAAATTTTTCGCGTTTATTTAAGCATAATTAATTGAATTAAAGATTTGTAACATATTTTGCTTTTAGCAAACAGTGAACACACACACATTCTTTCCCTTTCTTTTTCATAATTAAAATTATAATTTTTTACTATTTGAGGAGATTTTTTGATAACTTTTAATCAAACATAACTTTGCCTTAATCATACATATCTTTGCCGTTCTTGCACCACACATTGCAACTGTAGATTTAATAAACATTTCGATTCATATATACACTCATGAACAAAAAAACTAGCGCACCAATAAGGAGTCGTCAAAATGAAACGAAATTTTACATACGTAATGACTACTTTGATATAAGTAAATGATTAAAAAATCAAAGAAAAAAGATCATTTATTTCAGAAAAAAGGCAAAAGAACGGAGGATTTAATACCCTGTTGAACACCCTCTAATTTGAATGCACGATGGATACGATCGGGCATTGAGGCATACAAGTTCTGTATGATATCTTGAGACATTTCGTTCCATATTTGCTGTAACCTCGCCTCTAGTTCGTTCAAACTCGTGGGATGCCCAACTCGCCGTCCCAAATGACCCCAGATATGCTCGATTAGAGACAAATCTGGGGATCAGGCAGACCAAGGAAGGATAGTAACAGTGCGCAGACAGTCTTGTGACACCCTTGCCGTGTGAGGCTGAGCATTGTCTTGTTGAAAAATGGCTCCTGGGAACCTTGCATCAGTGGCAACACATGTGGTTTCAGGATGCCATGGACATAACGCTGGGCTGTCATGTGTGGTGCCACGGATCAATACTAGGGGTGACCGTGTATTGTAGACAGTGACACCCCATATTATCACACCAGCTGTGACAGCGGTGCGTCGCTGTAAAGCAAAGGCAGGATTGAGACGTTCACCACGGAGTATCTACACACGAACACGATTGTCATCACTGCTGAGATTGAATCTTGATTCGTCGCTAAAGACGATCTTGTTCCATTCCGCTGCAGTCCAGTTTCCTCACGCGCGGCACGACTCCAAAGGGAGGCGTCGATGGGTGGGCGTCAAGAGCTGCAAACGTAATGGGCGCCGCGATCCCAAATGTCCTTCAGCCAGGCGCCTTCGTATGGTTCGAGAAGACACAGGGGCCCCTAATGAAGATGCTACCTGTGTCTGGATGGCGGCCGATGAAGCAGTTGGCTGTACGCGCGCATTTCTTACGATGAGGTGGTCTTCCTGAGCCTGGTCTTCGTGTAAATGAAATCTCTCGGATCCACTGGTCCCTACACCTCCTCACAACACAATCAGAGCAGCCTAATTGACGAGCTACTCGCTTAGCTGACCACCCAGCTTCCATCATGCCGATGATTCTCCCCCTTTCAAACAGCGACAGCTGCTCATATTGTTTTCGAAAACGGCATAATGGCATGTCTGTCTCAGCTCTTACTTTGTAAACGATACAGCACACTCAAACAAGCTCTGGTTACCTGTTTTATACTCCACGGAGAACGACGTTAAACGCCCTTTACCGGCTGTGTGTAATGCGCAATCACGCTGCATTTCTAATCATTCGCATATCTCCCCGACATGTACCTTCATGCCAAGTTCCGTTACGATCCCGCAATTATTTCTTGGTGGGCTAATTTTTTTGTCCATGAGTGTATGTTTCATATTTCACGCTATTTCACACGATAATTGATTTTTTTTAAACCACCCGCTCAAGAATTGGAACTTCAGATACCTTTCCACAGCGACTTTTTGTTTTTAACATGCATTATTATTCTTTTTGATATTCAGAATTATGATTTCGTTTTGTTTTGGACAAAAATTTATTTAAAAAGAAAGAAAATCAAGTCCATTTAATTCAAAAGAAATGACTGCTTTTGATTCAAATTGGGTTGAAAGTTCGAGCATTTATAATGCTCTTTAGAAATTTGGACACACCGAGACTCAGAAACTCTACAATGCCAGCAGACTCAGAGTGAAGAAACTACACCGTTAAACTATTTAAGTGACGATTTGAATTGGATGTGCCAAAGTAGAAGACGTATTTACCAATATACCAGTGCGAAAATCGGATATACCATAAATAGTAAGTAAAATGCAAAAATCACACTAATCATTATGATTTTTTTTAAAAAAAAACTTACTTAAATGGGAATTAAATAATTAGTCGTAGTAAATTTTAATCCGATTAAATTCTAAATAAATACTAAAAAGTAATTTATAAGACAAAAAGAATGAAAGTTAGATAATTTACAATCATAAGTTTGAGCTTCAAAATGAAAATGAAAAAAAATTAAAATTTCAACTATAATGTAACAGAAAAGCCAAAAGAAACATGTAAAATGTAACAGAAAATAGCGATTGTCGACGTAATTTTATAAATAAGATTTAAATGTCTGCTATGCAAAAACAGAACTTAGAATCCAATTCAATGGCGTCAGGAATTTATCACAGAGGGTTGATAGAGTTACTTAGAATGTCAAAACACGCACAAACGAATAAAATAATAATAAACAGATCCGTCTTATTTCAAAAATGGTCTGGAAAAACATATGAATAATATAAAAAGTAATGCTCCGGAAAAGATTAAGCATTCTACAATCTTAAAGGATATATAAGTCAGTGGAATTCCAGATATAGTTGTTGCATAACTTTTTTTAATAGAACTTTAACTAAATGAAACATATATCCACTCATAAAAGAGAAAAATAACAATTTTTCAGACAAGTAAAAACAAGTGAGTTTAGAAAGTTAAAAGTTGAACTCGCATAAACTCGGTGTTAAATTAGTGCATTTTGAAGTCTGCAGATAAGATAAATACTGCTTTATTCTACTTCAGATGGTAGAATCACAACACAAGATGATTTATTGGAATACGAGAAGAATGTAACAGCCATTACACTCGGCGGTCGTTTATGAAATTCTAGAAGTTATCAAGATTACAGCTGGTAGATAATTAGAGGTGTAAACGTGCCTCAATTACAGGAGATTTACAGCAAAATTATTCACTCCTCTAATTGTCAGTTACTTATTTCGTTTCCTAATAGAAAGAAAAAAAAAATTCAAATAAGAAATGAATTATTAATGCTATAGGGGAAATCCTCTTTCACCTAAGATTTCTTTAAAAGAGCCGTATATTTATTTGGGTGGGCGCGAAATGTGTTTTCGTAATTTACTAATCCATAGTTATTTTTATGTTTTTCTATTGACGTACTTTCAGATTTTTAAAAAAATTCTTCCCCTGCAAATGGGAAGGGAAAAAAAGGTTTGTCAAAAAAAAATTAATACTTAATACTTAAGAAAAGAGTAACTAATTTATATATATTGGTACTTACGTATTATCGCAACCTATTGGCGACATTATATAAAACGAAGCACATGGTTGTTAATTCAGTGCGTACGACACATAGGAAATTGGGGTTGCCAACTTGACGAATTATTTATAGAGTTGGTGATTGTTGCGATCATACGTAAGTACCCTTTTTTAAAATAAAGTTTCATCATATGATTTTTTTTTATCTGAGATCACTCATTATTTATATGAACAGAACAAAAAAATTCTGGATAATTTTTGCAACTAGTTTCTATTTGATTAAGTCGGGTTTTTTTAACGACGCGTTATCACATTTTATTTTACTTTAACAGTAGCAACATAAAAATATCCCTTCTTGTAAAACTTTTTTAAGATAAACTTGCAAAATATAATTCTTTTTCTCAGTTTTAATGGACATTTCTGATAACATGTCAATAGAGAGAGATTTGTACTCCTGAATACATTCAAAAAATTAACTAAAATGTTAATCTTTTTTTAAAAATTGATATGTTAACTTGATAAAATAGCTACCAGCTTCTTTATTAGACAAGTCAATAGCATACATTCAAATTATCGAAGTTTGCACTAATTTTAAAGAAAAATTTATACATCTGTAAAAATGCAGGAAACAAGATGCCATGAAGCAAAAGCAATTAAGTTAAAATACACTAAACATTTTGCACCAAACAAACCACAAATCACAGAATAACTCACTGAAAATGGAGAAATAAAGCATTTAAGTACCTCATAATATTAATTCCGAGAGGTTCGATAATATTAATCATTCAATAAAGGGGGAAGGAGCAAGCGAATATATATTTTACGTCATGTTTACGTTCAATAAATACAACAATTATGATTTGTAGGGAGTATAGATAGGTATATTATGAACCTAGTTCAGCGGACAGTAATTTAAGAATTTTACTAGAAAATCAATGGATTAAAAGGGATCTAGAAAATTTTTCAAACACACATTAGTTATAAATATTTCCTACAGTAAATATCTTTCTTGGTTCTTAAACATTTGACCATCATCATTTGTGGGTCTAATATAAAGTGTTTTTTATCATTGTATTATAACGTAAGAAAATGGAAATTTTTAGCGCCCCGAAGAATTATCGAATTTTAAAGAAAAGTAATTCAAAATAACAATTTTTTTCTATTTTAGTATGCTAATAGACTTCCAAAAATACATTTATTGAATCATGGACATCAGAGTTCATTAGTTTTTATTCCTGTCCAATTCCTACATTTAAGAATGTTTTACGTAATATTTAAATCGATCACAATGTGACTATGTCATGACAGTTTAACGTTCAACACTTCATTATTATAGTATAAATTTACTTACATATAACATTGTTTATGCAGTACATTTTAAAATTATATTTAAAAGTTTTAAAAATTATATAGTTTACAGATAATTTTGGGGCAATTTTTTGTCATTACTAACTATGCGGTCTTTTTGCTTATAATTTAATTCACAAAGTATATTTTTCATGAACCGTGAATTAGAAAACGGCACATAAAAATACCGTAGGAAGAAAGCAATTTAAAAAAAAAAATCATGTTTGTCTGTGACTAGTTCCTCTGATAATTTTTTTTTACCGCATTCTTTCTCTCACTCTTTTTGAGTATTTCTAATAATGAAAGTGTGCTTACAGCATCCAATAACTATTAACACACTGCATTTCCCAAATGTATGACATAAACAGATGTACATATTCATTAAAACCATATACCACAGCTTTTAAAGAAGACGAAATGAAGACGATTCGACAATTCCTGTACCATTATTAAGTGGAAACTAAACATATTTTTTTTTATGTACGTCATCCCTATAACTAAATGATTGATGAACGTATTAAGCACGCCCATGTATCATTTTGAAAGTTAAAATATATTTTCATAATATTTGGTTATCTCTTGTACGTTTTATCATCAATCTTAATAAAAAAGCAACTTCACGTAAACAAAAGAGGCAACTACAGCAGAGAAAAACGTGATCCGAATCAACGAATATTTTTTAAAGGAAATTAAGAAGAAAATAACGAGGAGCTTCTTAAATTTTGACATATAAAACGGAAAGTAACGACTTGATCAACTAAGACAAGCATTTTTTAAGATATGGCCGATCGAATTATTTAACATTTAATAGAGACTTAACAGGGTGACAATTTACGTAGGTGATGCGTTACTTACAGCTGGTTGCATAATAATGCAGTAAAGCCTCTCTTTACCTATGCAAATATTTCAATTTTCGCTTGCAAATGAGGAGTTCTTAAAACGTAAAGGGACCGTACATACATGAAATTCATCAAACGTTCGAATATTACATTCGAATTTCATAAGATTAGAATTTCTTTGGTTTCTCATAGAATAACCTCGATGCAGCAACCATAACATGATAGTTCCAGATTTGTGATATACCTAACGAATAAAATGTCTCTCTCTCTCTCTGAAAGCAATAGTTTTAAATCATTTAAAAGAAAAACTTTTCAAATCAGGATATCGTAGAATTCTATTAATACTGCTCTTCATAATTAACTCTAACTCCATTTTTCATTAATTAACTCGAAAACTATCTAATTCAAACTCAGATTGTCTCAACCAAAGTGGATTCTGACAATTTACTCGTGTCAAAAGATAAAAGCACTGCCAATCGGGGGCAGTGAAATATTTTAGGATAGGGAATCCAAAATTTTGGTCTCACAAATTACAATCATATATATATATATATATATATATATATATATATATATATATATATATATATATATATATATATATATATATATATCGTTAATATTCTCTATTATAGAGATATGAATCATGAGAACACTAAAGATTAAACATATAATAACAGAAATTGGAATATAAAACAGATATTAAAATATTAAAATTTATAAATATATATGGATGCTGCGGTATTATAAGCATTGCTGACTTAGGACAGCTCTTATACATAAAATAACTTATATAAAGGTCCGGTTTAACGTGTTTTCTGGCCAGCCAACCTTCTACCTTTCTATTAATAATACTGAGCGAAATCCTATTGAATATAACGGATAGAATTTCTAAATCCATTACAAAAAAAAAGGCAACTTACCTAAAATTACATTCAAAGATGCATATCCCGCGCTGAATTTGAAGACAATAAACAAGTTATTGCCAGATTCTGGACCCAAATACAAGTTCAAAGCATGGTATTGGCTGAACAGCAGCACTTAGCATAAAAGTAATGGTACTAAAACAATTAATAATTAAGTGTGTTAATATATAAAGTGTGTTTTTTTAGAGGTATAGAACTTTAAATTGCAATAAAACAACGATGCATTATTCGATTGACATGAACTTTTTTATTCGAAAGATAATCTTGTGGCATTACATTTTAAATATGATCTCTGGCATAGGACTGCCACAGCTGGCTCGGATGTAGTCAAATCTGGACGTCCAATTTTCGATGACTTTTTCCAACATTTGTGGCCGTATATCGGCAATAACACGGCGAATGTTGTCTTCAAAATGGTCAAACGTTTGTGGCTTATCCGCATAGACCAATGATTTTACATAGCCCACAAAAAATAGTCTAGCGGTGATAAATCACAAGATCTTGGAGGCCAATTCACAGGTCCAAAACGAGAAATTAGGCGGTCACCAAACGTGTCTTTCAATAAATCGATTGTGGCACGAGCTGTGTGGCATGTTTCGCCGTCTTGTTGGAACCACAGCTCCTGGACATCATGATTGTTCAATTCAGGAATGAAAAAGTTAGTAATCATGGCTCTATACCGATCACCATTGACTGTAACGTTGTGGCCTTCATCGTTTTTGAAGGACTAAACCAGCCCATAAAGCGCACCAAACAGTCAGTTTTTCTGGATGTAACGGTGTTTCGACATACACTTGTGGATTAGCTTCACTCCAAATGCGGCAGTTTTGTTTGTTGACGTAGCCATTCAACCAGAAGTGCGCTTCATCGCTAAACAAAATTCGCTTATGAAAATCGGGAACAACGCGCAATTATTTTTGAAATAAAATTGCACAATTTGACACCGTTGTTCAGGCGTGAGTCTATTCATGATGAATTGCCAAACCAAACTGAGAATAAATCACTTGACAGCTGTTAAATCGGTCGCCATCTTGGAAAGTAATGCCAACTTAAACTTCTATACCTGGAAAAAAAACACTCTTTATATATAATATTTCTAATGATATGTAAATTAATCGTTTGTATATTAACACCAAAATGCTAAAATCTATACTAGTTTAGCTAAATTACGATTACATGGTTTTTCTATGATGTAATTAGGCATTTTTTTCACAGTAATGTATACATAGAACACATAAAATGTAAAAAAATATTGTTCGTTTTACCACAGAGCAAACAAATATAAACTTAAATTCGAAACAATAGCGAATTTTTTTAAGAGAGTGAGGACAAAGAAAAAAAATTTTTTCTTTAAATTTCGTGATTTATTTTGCAGAAGGTGCTATATAACATTATAAGTGAAAGTAGTTCCAAGGATATTTTAATAATTTTACATAAAAAAGTTAATGCAGTTTATTTTTAAAATATATATAAAAAAATCACTGGAAAAGAATTTCGGGACGCTGCTTTGACTATGTTACAATCTACACCAGTATTTTTTTTATTACAAATAGTTCTTCGAGTTACTTTAAAGAGAACCTGGTTGTCTCCATTTCAGAATTTTGTCATCTATTCTCTAATGAAGTTATAAAGTCAATCCATTTCATATAAATATTGAATAGCCGAGTCTTACAAGTTTATGCAGCAGCATATTCACAAAGAAGAATTCTAAAAATTTTAATAATTCAGAAAAAGAAAGTATGATCGAATCCAAAGCCCAGCTTTTGTCTCAGTTTATCTTTAATCGATTCTGTAAAAAACAAATATACTAGCGTAGGCTCCAGAAAAGATGTAACAGTAAGAAAAGATGCATCTCAAAACATTGGAATAAATTTATCAGACATAAATATTTGATATCCATCAAATTTATTTTGTATATATTACGTTCAATCAACTACATATAGACCTTGCAATTGAAATTGTATTTATTGCAAATTTAACGAGATTTCCCATAAGGATATATGACAAAAATTCTTTTTTATCGATATCAATATTCTAGATTTCTCCGATAAAAAAAAGTAAAATAAATGTAACTGAGTAGATATATTGAACGAAATAAAAAAAAATGCGAAAAGGGAAAAGATAAAACAGGAGAAATTTAATCTTTCACTTTAGAAGATATAATATTGAACGGACATAGAAATTATATAGCAACTCCCAAACTATATCCAGATCTAAATGAATCCTTAAAAAATAGCCAATAAATAGCAAAATTCTGGGAAATAAAAAAAAATGATATAAATGTACAATTCAAATTGATAACTATTGAAAGAGCAGTGCAAAATAGTCGATTTAACTAGAGGTAATTCTAGAAGTCGTCCAAAAATCGAAAATAAAAATACCAGCGAATACTTGTGAGTTAAAAAACATTCGAGTTATAAGTCATTCCACCTCAATGAGCTAGACGAGAGCTAAAACGGCATTTTCTGTAGGTAAACATAGAACGGAGACGCACATGTTAAAACTATATTTTCGCGACTAATAATCATCCAGATACCTAAATACACAAACATTTCGTGGCCTATTTTTCAAATAAAGAAAAGTGACGCATTTTACACCAATTTTCCCGCATTCTAAGCTCTGAAAGGGCTTAAACAGAAAGAGAAAATGACGTAAAACAAATAAAAATAGAACAGAAATCTCGTGCTGCTTCTCTAAACATAATTTTAGTTTGCTCATATTAGAAAGCGCTTTAATAATTTCATACGGCTTATTAATTTCAAATGAATTTTCTCCACATTTAAATGTTCATTCTCATTGTGTGTGTATTTTTACCGTCTGCGCACGCATTTAACAAAATCCAGCTCTAATTTTTGAAGTGAAACTTTTTAAGCGCATGAGGGTAAAATTTTTACAGATGAAACGTCACGCCGGTATGCAACGGAAGTGTCGGAAAAGAGAGAGAGAGTGATCGAGACCGATTGAGAGAGAGTAAGACAGGGCGAGGTGAGAAAGATTGAACAAGAGAGAGAGAGAATACGGGATATCGAGAAAGAATACACGCCCTATTGGTTGTGTATTCGTTTACTAGTTAATTATTAGAACTTTAGATGGCATTTCTGTCGCATAGCGTAATATTTACAATATTATTAGACACTTCTACAGTGAATAAACAGTAAGTGAATTTTATAAATAAAAACTTTGTGAAAAACTTTGTGAAAAAACTTTGTGAATAAATTTGTAAGTTGTCCTGTATCAAGCAATTATTCGAAGTAAGTTTTTGTTTATTTACAATTTTTTATGATAATTGGTTTGAAGGTTAGGTAGTTTTAATATTTACAAATAACATGTGGTATTTCAACTTGCCACTCGTCATTTGATAATTTAATAAATCATTTACCATAAAATAAAAATATTTCATAAATTCGCTTTTCTAAATTTTGAATTCAAAAACAAAACTTAATTAATAATTTCTAATATTGACAAAAACACGTTGCATTTTTATTTACAATTCGTCATTTGAGATTTCAATAAATCATTGTGCATAAAATACTAATAACAATATTTCATAAATTCTTTTGACGAAATTTTAATTTAAAAATTGGAATTTCTAGAGTTATCATTAATTTACAAAAATTTTGTATATATTTAAATTGGATTAGGTATTTTTAATATTTACAAAAAATCACGAGAAATTTTAATTTAATATTCAACATCTGAGATTTGACTGTATTATTTTTCAAACAATATAAAATAAATTTATTTTAATAATTCTCTTTAATTATTTTTATTATTAAATATTGATTTCAAATAACTTTTCATTTTCAGATTGCAATGCCAAAAATTGTGGTTAGTTTCTTGCATCACCAATTACTTCCATACAGCCACGGAGGTGCTGCTATTCTCGGTAATGAGAATGATAAAATACCACTTGTTTTGGGTGGTGACTTTAACATTAATTTTGCAGTTGATGATTCCAAACCATTAATTAACTTTCTAGAAGAAAAATTTAGTCTACAGCTAAATAATAATCCAAACACACCAACTACAAATTCAGGAACGACAATAGATGCTATTTTTACAAGATATTTAGATAATGTTAAAACACGAACTTATGTTGCATATTTTACCTATCATAATGCTTTAGTCACAATAATACCAATACAAACAACGTCAAACAATGTAAATATTGAAGAAATAAATTGAAAAAATTAAATTTATAATTTACATCAATTTTCAACACTTTTTTATTTTAATGACAATTAAATTCTAACCTATCTTCCTTTTTCCTTCCTCTTAATCTTGGAAATTTAAAGTTTTAGATTTGTATAAATATAAACAAGATTTATAAATTAGTTCGCCAAAGAAGTTTCACTTCTGACATGTGTACTTTGTACGCACGCATGTTTTTTTTTTCTTCATAACTGAGATAGGCAAAATCTAGCTAAACTTCAACGGCAATCGTACTGATTATTCAAATTACCACGCTCATAAAAAACTATTGAAATTCGAGACAAAAACAAGTATTGAACTCACAGTGATTGCACAAATTAATATTTTGCAAACCCGAGCTAGATTCATCTGAAAGAGATAAGATTCTCGATAAATTAAATCGGAAATCATCCCCATTGCCACTTATGTGAATTTCTATCATATTTTTGAGTGGACTGTTCAACTCCTATATGTATACAGGCAATATCTTCCCTGAAGATGCAGGTATTCTAAAACGTTTTCACCATTTTATACCACTCAGAGTAGGACGATTTTGAAAATGGAAACATATCCCAAGATTTATACATGTTCGTAGAGTTATAATGCATATATACACCTATTTAATGAGTTTTTATAAAATTTAGAACTATTCAATAAAGCTATTTTTTTACCCTAAATTTTCAGCATATGTTTAAAAATCCTTTTAGTATCAAATGTAGTGAAAGAAACAAAGCCTGATATGTATTTTAGAATTTTGAAAAAATATATCGATTTACAAATATTTATTATTTTATATATAAATGAAGAAATAACAGTAACATATGAAATAAAATATTCTGCTACCTCTAAGATAAAAAAAAAGTCCGAATACGATTGCGCTACACGGAAACTTCTTGTCAGACTATCAATTCTTTTTCATAAGAGCTAGTAAAAAAATTTCCTGTAAAAGGATTAAAATAAAAACAAAGTTACGCGTACTTATTTTCTTACTTTAATTTTATTTCTTACATTCATTTGAATATTTGTAAAAGAAATGTAAAAAGAAAACTGTAAAAGAATTAAATTATTATTAAAAAAAAAAAAAAGAAATGCATGTTTGATAATCATCTTCCCAATCCAAAAATATTTACTATAATAAACTATAAAAAAAAAAAAATCCTTCTGAAAAAGGCATCGCTAATCTTATAAAATATAATGTAAAGAAACAAAAAGCCAGTGATTAAATAGTAAAGAAGCAAAAGCCTGTCAAACAAAAAATAAGATTAACTCTAAACATAAGCGCAGCATGTGCTGCAGTAAAAATAGTAAAAAGTCAAGCGTCATTAAAGCAACCATATTAAAAGTGGCTAAACACAGGATGCAGAGGATGAGAAAATATCCGGTGATTACCATAGCAACCGACGAAAACTATTAAGTTTTGACACTTTATGGTTATTTAAAAATATGGAAAACGCCAACATGATTTTAGCAATTTTTACAATCATTATCATTTTGTATAAGATAATTTTTTTAAACAAATGATTTTAATTAATACAATATGTATATATAATCAGATAAAATGAAAATATAGGAAGAATTATATATATATATATATATATATATTTTACGTGTAAGGTTTTATCCTAATTTTTCTTATAAAATTTTTTTTTATTATTATTCCTCTCCTTGAGAGATATATCATTGTTCAC
The DNA here is from genome assembly GCA_019973935.1 of Trichonephila clavipes. NCBI lineage: Eukaryota > Metazoa > Arthropoda > Arachnida > Araneae > Nephilidae > Trichonephila > Trichonephila clavipes. Next base: position 1,384,784 of record BMAU01019415.1, on the reverse strand, counting down.
TTTTCATAATTTCATTTTACTATATTGTCAGGTTTATCATCCACGTGAAAGAAAATGGCTTAACTTTTCAACATGGCTCTAATTTATTTATTTTTTATAATGTCGAAAATTTCTGCTGTACGCGGAAGGTGGATCCATAAAGCATTGCTTAGCCCTAAATCGCAGGCCTAATTCAGCGATAGCTTTAGAAATTATAATAGGTCTACAGCTTAGTCCAAAAACTTTGTTTGTAACTATATCTGTAGTGTCTCGTATTATATATATATATATATATATATATATATATATATATATATATATATATATATATATATATATATATATTATTTATATATATTACATATATATATAACATAATATATATAATATATATATTTATATATATATATATAATATATATACATATATATTTATATATTACATATATATAACATATATATAATATATATATAATATATATATATATATTTATATATATACATATATATAACATATATATAATATATATATTTATATATATATTTATATATTTATGTATATATATGTGGCATGCAGCCAAAAGCAAAACACAGTCTTCGCGCGCAGGCGCATCTTAGTAAAAGCAGAACTGAAACTGTAAAAACAGAGACTCTTGAGAAAAACTTTTGGACATGAGAGCAGAGAAAAGAGAGAGAAAGGAGAACGCGAGAGGTGCGCGAGCAGGCGTTACCTTCTGAATATCATCGTCAAACTTATCTGTAAAAACTTATCTACCTTTTTAATTATTTTTTGTTTAATGTTAAAATAAAATAGAAGAAAGACCAACGTATTGGACCCCTTGTTGTCTCCCACAAATTATGGGGGCTCGGCCGCGATAGATAAAATTTCGATTTTGAACCAAAGTCTGGACAATGAACAACAGCGTCCGTGAAGGAGACGCCCGCCATTTTTCGGAAACTTCGTTCAACCTGTGTAGAGGTTGAATTTTTTTCAACTTCATTCCGCCTGTGTAGAGGTCGGAACAAATAACAAAATAACCTGTGTAGAGGTGTATTTTTCAACGAACCCTCAAAATCCCGCCTGTGTAGAGGTTGAACTAACTCAGTGTGAATAATCCGCCTGTGTAGAGGCCGGAACTACAATTTCAAGATATAACCTGCGAAGAGGTGAAATCAGTGGATTCACAACGTTTTTATTGGATACATCGTACGTGCGAGCAACAAGGGAGCCAGAAAAAAAAAAAAGGTAGGATCTTTCCAAATTTTTATAAAATGTATAAAAACGCTCTTAAAGAGGATCTCATAAGAGTAGTTGAAGAGCTAGACGGTATTGTCGAAAGTACTGACACTATAGTTAAACTAAAGACTAAAATTGAGAACAGTAGTACATTTGAAAGTGATCCAGATTTCGTTAAAACTTTAATTCAAAACTGTATAGATGAGAGAGTATCGCAAAACGAAAGAGAGGTAACTTCAGAACAAAAAATTGAGCTCGCGAAACTTCAGTTAGCAAAATTAGAAAAAGAAATCGAACTTCAATTAGCTAAAAATAAAGCATTAAGTTTAAATCCTGCAGCTAAAGTCGAAGAAAACAGTTCGAAACTAACATAGAAAATATGATAAAAAGTATAAAAACTTTATCTCTTCCTGTTCCCACCAGATCTGAAAATTTTAATCTGTTCTTCCAATCATTAGAACGCGCATTTTTAACCAAGAAAATAAATGACGAATATAAATCTGAAATTTTAATAAATCTTCTGGGCGAAAGAGCTCATAACGTCTTACTGTATATTAAAGAAGAGGAATTAAATGACTATGAAAAACTAAAATCTATAGTACTCAGAGAATTCCAATTAACCCCTCGCGAGTGTTTAAACTCATTTAAAAATGCTGTAAAATCATCAGGCGAGACATACATCCAATTTGCTGCAAGATTGACGACAAACTTCCAATATTATTGTTCGTTAAGAAAAGTTAATTCCTTTGAATCTCTATGTGATCTTATAATTTCTGATAAATTATTTGAAACTTTAAATAAGGAAACTGCAACTCATATTGGCATTCGAGAAGCAGAAGATTGGTTTAGGCCTATTGATTTAGCTAAAGAGTGTGATATTTATATTTCATCTAGAAGCGGATCACATAAAGAAATTCTATTACTTATGGATATACCCAAGACCCCTTTAAAAATAGATCACAAAACTTTAAACCAAAGGTTAAAGAGAACTATCCCCAATATCTTGAAAGAGAAAATAAAAATTGCTTTATATGCGGTGATTCATCTCATTGCGCAAGAGACTGTGAGAAGCGTTTTAAATCTAAAGAATCTAATGATCACATCCATAATAAAACAAACGTGAATACTTTGAAAATCGAGAGCGAAAAACAAAATAGCGATGAATGCGCAAATCTTCAATACGTAAACATTTTTGTGGAAAATCAGCCCGTAACAGCATTGATTGATTCAGGTTGCCAGATCCCAGTTTTAAATTCCTCACTAATTAGAGTGCAAACACCTTCCGAAGAGATCATAACATTAAGTTCATGTTTTGGCGAACAGCGTATGGTAGAAGTTAAACCCATAAATATTTCTCTTAATCAACACTCTCCTAGCTTAAGTGTTGGAACGGCAATATCACCGACCTTGACCGAAGAATTTATTATACATCCCAGTGTATATTCTGAAATAGAGAAACTAGGCCACGCAAAGAGCGATGTTTTATTGAGTGAAAGTGGATCCTCTTTGAGTGCAGATTGTGGTGTTTCTGTTTCAAATGTGATAGAAAACTCTAGTTATGATTTGCCATATGTTAAGAACTTTAATACTAGAAATGATTCGAGTTCTCTAATTAAGGATTATAAATGCAATAACATTAAGAGTACTAAGTTAAAATTGAGTATTGTAAGAGAAAAATGTTCTGATATAGTATTGTGTAAGAAAGCCAATGGTGCCATGAAAACGAGTTCCGTGGAATTTATCTCCCAATCTCCTACCCCTTCACCTATGAATAGTAATTATCGACGGTTTGTGTTGCTCCGAAAAATTTTTGAGCCTTGGCAGTGGAAGCGAAGGAAAAAGAGAAATCGTTTTGAACAGACGTCCAGAACTCTAGAGTGGAAAATATCGATGCGTTCAACCAAAGATCAACTTGTTAAAAAAGACGTTTTCATGCCTGTGAAACACAATGTTTTTCCTGTGGAACCTACATACATGCATAAACAGGTGTTGCCGAATTCAACCGACAAATTCAGAAGGATGATAGTTGGCAGCATGGGGATGACAAATCACCATAGAACGTGGGGTGGGTCGCAAATTCCGTTTGATCGGTGAAAATTTCGATAATAGTAGCCATCCAGAGGACGATGAGCCAGACGATGGGAGTGGCCAAAAAAAATACGGAGATATGCATATACTACTCGAACGACCTAATGGCGCAAAATACCTGGCTTTCCAACATCATGTCCTCAAGAAGTTGCTGCAGGAAGACCAGTAACTAAGCATCAGAACGTGTGGCTCATGTACAATGTCTCACCAGTACATTTTCCAACTGCGGTGCATAACCACCTTGATACTACATATATCCCAGGAGCTGGATTGGACGCGGCGAACCTATACTGTTTAGCCTCCACGCTTCCCGAAACACAATCTCTTGGACTTATTTTTCTGAGGTCCCTTGAATTCTCTTGTGTATGAGACGCCGGTGTCTACTGTGGAGGATTTCACGTAACGGATCGTCGTCGCTTTAGCTGACATCTTTAGCACACCGGATTTGTTTCAACGCATCGACCACTCTTTCGTCCATCGGTGTCGGCGGTGCTATGAGCTACGCGACCGCAACTTTGAACAATTCCTGTGACAATCACCAGGCGTTACATTTATGACGTCGAGCAGTGATACATGGTTCGTACTGTTAACATGCTTTACGTCTAATAAATGTATTTCTTACTTCTTATTGACCTTTTTCATTCCACACAATATCACACGCTTCACAATTATTTTTGCGAATTACCCCCGACTAAACGTGGTTTGTGACCCCATGTTCTACGGTGATTTGTCGTCCCCATGCTGTCTACTATCACCCCTCTCCATTTCTCGGTCAAATTCGGCAACAGCATACATACATTTCTGCAGTGTTTCCATATGTGGCCGAGTGAATGAATGTGAGATTTTATGGCGCAAGAGCCAAATCTGGCTATACTAAACATTTGTGAAAATCTGTGATCTAGACGGGAAAAGAAAGAAAGGATAAATTGAATGGCAAGAAGGAGGGTCGAAAATAGAGAAGGATCACTAGGGTACCCCAGGTTCGTGAGACGCGTATTTACCAAAGTTAGTAAACCCCTTGGGGAAAGGAAAAGATCACTGGGGTACCTCGGGATTGTGACACCCGTACTCACCTAAAGAAGGTGAGCCGCTGAGGGGCCATATGTGGCCGAGAAAGCCGACTGGTCATGGTTGCGAATTAGTGGGTAGCATTGTAGAGTTGCAGGTTAGAGTAATGGTGCCATTCAAAAACTGTCGACTAAAAGAGCTGATGTGTGTTAAGTATGACGAAGCTCAAAATTCTCAGGTTGGCGTGGTGTGGAAGTGAGGGGTACCAGCTTAAGTGTACCCCCTCGTCACTAAACCGAAATTCTAAAGTACATCGCTAATAGCCTTCGTGTTGCTCCATAAATCAAATCAAATCGTATATATTTCCATCCAACACACGCAGACAAATACACACTTTGCTGGAAAAAATTAGAGGAGCAAACACAAAAATGAAAAAAAAATACGTAGAACAGCCATGTATGGGCATGAAAATGAAAATACACATGCATTTAGATGCAATACAGAAAGAAGACATAAAAATATTTTATGGAGGCTTTTATTCTTTGAAATGATGGAAAAAGAACATAAAAAAGATACTTCAAGGCAACGATTTGTTTACATGTAAATGACACAAGCACACACATATAAGGATGTTTAATATGATGAGTCTCCTCGAACATCCAAGACTGTTGCTATCTATTTTCTATGGGTGCGATGATCTTATTGATAAAACATGGGAGAGTAGTGTTCCACATTATAAAAAATGTAACCTCGAAGTCCCAGAGAGTAAAAAGAGGCATTGCTCTTGTTGAAATGCGTCGTCGGAGAGTGTCCCAAACATGCTCGATTGGATTTATTTCAGAAGAACCTGCAACTTCATACGCTGTATAATTTCAGTTTCAAGCATGTTCTCCACAAGTATGGGCTATGGCATTATATTTCAAGCATATTACTTGTTTGCATTTGCAATAGAAAAACAGATTCAAAAGTAGATTTTGATTCGATTTTTATTCACGTCATACTCTTAAGTTACAAGGTGACTATTAGCTACTTTATAATTTTGAACCTCAGTCAAAAAACGAGGTCGACAACTGATCGGGTACCTCACTTTTCAAATTTTCGCCTTAACAGATTTAACGTGCATCAGACCCTCTATAGGGCAGATTTTTAATGACATCCGGACTCAAACCCCCGACAACGCCGGCTACAAGTTTGCCACCAAGACCTTTCGGTTGCTGAGGTCACATTCCAAAGTAGAAGATATCACCCATTAGAAGAAACAACAACAACAAAAAGCATAGGCAATTCTTTAAAATTCAGTTTTTAAAAAAATTAAAAAAACACATAAGGCATCTGATGTCTAATAAGCAACATGTACGTAGATGAGAGATGTAAACCTTAAAACAGTTTAATTTTTGAAAACCACTTTCATTCACTTCAATAACAATTGTTGCTATTAGTAACATTGTCGTAAGAATTAAAATTTTCACCTATATCTTTGGTGGAAATTTTACATGATCATTCTTCTGAATATATTTACATTTATTAAGTTATGAAGTACTGCTATCTACAAAAAAGTGCTTCATTTTTGAAAAATAAATTATAGTTTTTTAAAAAAAACTGAAAAACATGCTTTTATAGTTAATCGAACTAAAAAGTAAAAACTAAGCAATTGTTTATATTACGGTAAGAAATTGCTGATGCATCTTCCCCTTTTTCCCATAAAGAACACTTTTTGTTTATTGTATATGTATTGACCATGAGCTTTTTCGAATTTGGATTGTAACTTAATCTTTTAGTCTCCAAATCTGGAAATGGGATCTGGAATTAATCGCCAAATCTGGAAATAGGAAATCGTTAATCCTGATGATCCTGATTAGTACAATGGAAATAAATTATTATAATGTCATCGCCCGGTCCTTGACAAGAGTGAAAAATTTTGTATTAATCTGACCTTTTAAAGTAGGTAAAAATCGAGATTGTGATGTACCTCCCCTTGGAAGTACATCCCTCGAAGTATCAGCGTGAGCTAGAGGTGTAGGGTTAGCGAAAGAACTCGGATCAAACATTATCGTAATATGACTTTATTAAGATATTCAACTTAAACTTTTAACAAATATAATTACAATAATTAATACGAGAGAATCTACGATGACACAATACGCAACACACAATATATATATTTATATTTCTAATTCAGACCAATCTCAATAATCGAACCGATTAATCCTCAATTCTAATAAATAATCAATCCTACCTTATATTAGTCCGTAACGCTACTTGTCTTTATCTGCAATGGTATGCAGCTTGATGTTTAACTTCTAGTCGAACACCAATATGTTTATCCACGACACGTAGAACTTAAATCTTGAACCACGAACTTCAATAATCATCAACTGCCACAACGCACGTCAATTGTCTTTACATTGCCATTACGCGTACTCTAAGATCCTATATTTATCCTATATTATTTGCATCTCTTCACTTCTCGTTTCTTGGATTTGGTTGGAAAAGAGTTGCCATTAATTCTGGCCCAAAGAACCCAAAGGACTTGTGAAAGAAAGACGCGTAAGACGTCACACCGTTACATACACGAGAAGCCAATAAAAGCATGCTAAGAACATTAAAATCTTTAACAACGCGCACGGGGCGAAAGCTTCATATTTATACGTATTCGCAATTCTTTCTTGTTTATACATCTCTTGATCAATTAATACCGTATAGAGAACATTTTTAATGATTAAAAAGAAAAGAAAAGCTTCTAAAACGTACACGATCGCTGAGTTTCTCCCCAGTTTTAATCTTAAACTTTAGCAAGAGGCAAATGTACCCTTAAAAGCTGTAGGATTATTTAATGAAAATATCGCTTGTTCCCGTTTAATGAGAAAACATACATTTACATTTAAAAAAATAAACTTTGAAAGTTTATGAGATTTCAATAAAATAAATCAACGCATCTTCCATCGTAATCCAATTTTTCAAACACTTAAATATTACTCTCGACAAATCCCAAGAAAAATCTTAATTAAAAAAAAGGATTATAATGATTTTAAAGCTAAATATGGAATTGTCATTAAAACCTGTCGATTTCAATAATGACTCAAGTTTTCTTCTAGCTGCTTTTTTTTCAAAGAAATGCAAAAATTTAAATAGAATTCATTGAGTTATAAAGTCAAATATTAAAATGTGATAAAAATAGCTTATTTTTTCCATAAGAAAAGTAAAATTTAATTACGGATATTGCTATTTCCAAGAATTCCCAGCATTTTTAAAATTATCCCAAAACTGGATCTTGCTTAAAAGTGAAATCAAGGCGGAGAAACCTTTTCCGTTCCTTCAGGGGAAATTAAATGACAACAAATATTTACTTAGCAAGATACATTGAAGTTCATAAATCAAATTGAAATCCTGGAAAGCGCCGATTCCCAAATACCATGTCTTGTCTGTAACATTAATTATTATAAGCAAAATAAATTCCCGGAAAACGAGAAGTACAAAAATGAAGGAGGGAGGTAATGATAAATCGAATCTCATTCAATTGAGTAGTGCATGACGCCTAATCTAATTACATATTGAGTCACTGTTCTTCAAAATTCCCGGAAACGAAAGTCGAAAGCAATAATTCGTTTATTGAGTAAATGGAAGACAGATTTTGGAAAAGCTCTGAAATAAACGATCAATAATGCAAACTCGCGCAAATGCTTTTACCAACTTCAGATGTCACATTCACAAAAATCCGCCGGATAAAACATTTTAAAGGATATTTTCAAAATGCATCTAAGGAGAGATAAAAATGAATTTAAAACAATGAAGAGAAAACAAAATAACAAAACTTACCGTTAAGTTCTTTGGCAGAATGGGCTCTGGTTGGGACCTACAAAATAAAAAGTAAAAGTAAAAAACTAGTACAAACCATAATAAGCCAAGAGAGATAGATAGATTAAGTGCAAAGTGCTTCAGAAGGAAGCACGTACAACAATTTCATGGTAAAACTATGTTTTCGAGTATGAAAAAAAGTAACTTTCATTATTTCTTATAAATTCAATCACAAGTTTCGGGGGGAATAGCTAAATAAAAATAATAGAAATGCACGCTTCAAAAAAAAAAAAAAAAAGTTCCGCGTAGAAATTGAGTTTTGTTTTAGTTAGTTGTGTGTATTCAAAAACTGCTACGTGGGTAGGGAATTAAAGACACATAAGTAGAAACATGCTAGTATAAATGATTGCGCTTCACTCTCTATATAAACGGTATTTTCTCTAAAAAATTATAATAAATGTGAAGTAACGGAGAAAATCGTGCATTAAAAGAGATACATGTAAATTATTCTAATGACACACGAATGTAATACCGAATAACGTGATTAACACAAAAGCAATTTGGATAAAATGAAAAATCTTGCAAGCTTATTAAAAGCCTTTAAAGTAAATCTAAATTACGCTCCTTTTTAATGGAATTAAGCTGTAGTTTCGTTCCTGGCTTCTCGGATTTGCAAACGCTAAAGTGACATCTTCAAATCGTGCATTTTTGCAGTTTTAGAGTCCATTAAAAATTTATGTGCGAACTAAATTATAAGCTCCGAAAGATGTATTTAGTAAAACGAAATTTTCAGAACTTTGACACTGATTCTTAAAGTTTCAGAATAGGCGCAAAATTTTATGACTATTCCATTATTAAAAATAAAAAGTTGTAATGATGATGAAATGAAGTCGTAAATAGTTACTTTTGGTAATAATCGTAATGATTAAGAATATTTTCAGTTAGTAAAAATCTAAACGTCAATTAAATAAATAACAGCCAAGTTGAGTATATATTCTTAAAATCATGATATCCCTCGTGAACTTAACTTTAAAAAAATACTCCATTAAACCTAATTTAGGAAATTCTAAAAATAATTCATTCAAATAATTCATTTTTCTTTATAATACACGGTTGAAAAAAGTTTTTTAATTCATTTTTTTTCTTTACTTGAAGAAATAAAATTGTTTTGATTATTGATGCCATAAATGCATTACAACAGCTAAGGAAAAATTTTAAAATGTAAAATGTCCCCTTTTTTAAACTTATTTTGAAAAAACTATTTAGGTAAGAGTACTATATTTTGCACAATTGAAAATATTCCAGAATAAATCTCATTATTTAAATAAATACGCCTTTTTTCGAATTTAAAAGAAGGAAAAGCTATCCATAAAGTATCAAACAAACTATAATTTAAGTAGTTACCTGAGAAGGTTGAAGTCCACGAAAACTAAATTTTTTGTCTTTTTATGTACATATATATAACTGAATTAAACATTTATTTATTTTTTCAGAGGTATCATACTAAAGCAATAGAATGTCATATAAAACAAAAACGGTTGACCGATGTATTACGACGTCATTAATTAATGTTCGATGACGTCATCATTAAAAAAGAAATTTTAAAAATTTAAAAAAAAAAAAATATGTACATTTTTTTTTTTTTTTTTTTTTTTTTTTTTTTGCCTTTCATCCGACTCGAAAAAAAAAGGGTAAATAAATAAATGAAAATTTTTTAAAAAAAGGCGTGATGAAATAGTTAAGCTAATCAAAGCTAACAATGAATTAAGAACACTTACTGAAAAAGCAAGTATTCCATATAGTTAAAAATCGAACAGCCATAGGAATGGTTTGATTATAAGCCAAAAATTCTTAAAAAAAAAAAAAAAAAAAAAAGTTGCAAAAAAAAAAAAAAAAAAAAAAGATTCACAGATGATGTTTGAAAAAATATATATTATCCGAAGTACTTTCCTGATTAATTGTATATCCTTATTTTCCTGATTGACGAATATAATTAAATCCCTATTAAAATTAAATGTACAATTTTTTCCAATTGAGTTTATTTCGGCCCGTTAATAAAATCAACGCGTAAAATATTTTGTTATGAAATATCCAATCTGTGATTGATTGATTGAATATTAACGTCGCACTGTTCAGCTACACGAGGGCTTTTGGCGACGGACCACGTAATTTTGAACCATGGTCAAGTGACGTGGACGACACCTGAGCTGGCACCCCCCTCTCCTAACTACCACACCACACCAACGGGAGGACGTTTCAGCTCTCGACAGATTTAACGTGCATCGCTGCCCTACACGGCGGGTCTTTAGTGGTACTGGGCTCGATCCCGTGACAAAGCAAGCCACGGTCCGATACCTATACCACTCGGCTACCGCGGCCACAATATCCAATCTGTGACTACGTAGGATTGTTTCTATTTTATAGGTAAAATTAACAGTACTTTACGGATCAAAAGTGACAGAGAGAAAAATTCCGCCTTTCTTCTAATTTATAGAGTGAAGGAAATAGATTAAAGATCGCTCTAAATATTGTGCATTTTTTTCTTGTATTTTGAATTAAAAGACGTTGTACAATATTTTCAGTATCCCAGTGTCTCGTTATATATATTCAGTATCTCGTTATATATTAAATATATGTATGTTCTTCTCTAATTAAAAGCATTTTTCTAGCTTGCTTTAAAATCCAAAACATTTTATTCATATCAAAGGAGCCTCGTTTAATGAGCAAAATAAATATTATATGTATTTTAAAAATGACTCGCTGAGATCGAGCAACGTTTCGCGTAACGAGTGTAAATGTTTGCGAGTATATAGCCGCGACGTCTCTTTTTCTGTCTATGAGAAGGTAGTATTGATTCAATGTGGAAACATTCAGATTAAGCGTAGGCTACATTGGAGTAAAGGGAAGAGAACACTCAGAACCGAAGTAGAAACGCAAATGAAAATAAACTTGTAAAGAGAGGAGAGGAGAGATATAGACGCACGCAGCCCGCTTATATTATCTTTGAAAATGTCTCTGGCACTGGAAATCAACAAAGCTGAAAATAAAAGGGGAAAATAAGGAATGAGCGTAATTTACAGGGGTCACATGACAACCAGCTGAGCAATTTAAAGATGTATTTATAAGAGTGAGATGGATCTTTCGGTTGTACAGAGGTAGAAGACACACACACACAAGTTACATAAAAAAAAAATTAAGCCAATTCCTACTTAGATCAACAAAGAAAAATTTGATTTTAGTTACAATTTATATAAATATGTATATGCATATGACAGAATTACAACATTAAGTGGCAATTAATTTTTATTAATTAATTATAATTAAAGTATTGTATTGTCCTCCAAAACAATCGTGTATATACAATTTCAGTTCAGCTAAATGCTTTAAACCGAAGAAAAAAAAATCTTTTAAAGTTTTGACCCAAGCCAGTAAAAATGAAACCAAAGTGGCTGTATCTGCAAATAATTCGTTTCAGCCAATTAATTTTAATTAGTTATAGTTACATTATCGTATTGTCACCCCAAACAATAGTGTATAGAAAATTTCAGCTCAAATAAGCGCTTCAAAATGTGAGAAAAAAAACCTTTTTAAAGTTTTGTGACACGTCGCCAAAATGGTCGCTAAGTCGCCAAAAATGATGCGAATATGACCGTATTTGTAATTCTTTGAATAATTAGTTTTAATCAATTAATTTTTATTAATTATAATTAAATTACTATATTGTCATCCCAAATAATCGTGTATATAAAATTTCAGCTCAATTAAGCGCTTTAAAATGTATTTTATTAACGATTGAAAATTTGAACAAGGTAAATAAATATATAAAAAGATAGAGAGAGTGTGAGCTAATAGAAGGAATTGAAAAAAAAACCATGAAGAGTCAAAAAGATTGTATCTCTGGCCATGATATTGGGACTGGAGGAGGATAGGAATGATATTGATGAGTTGTGGAAGTGCGCAGTTAAGAGCCTACCACCGAAAAGTTTCTGGATTTGAATTGTGTTTCACAGCAAGAAGTGGAGGGGAGTCTATCTGAGGAGGAGGAGGAAGCTTCAGCAAAAAGCTACAATCTTCTGGTGCAATGTTGAAAGCATGGGAAACTCTTGTATCATGGATTGAGGGCATTACCCTAACAAGTGTGGTCAAGGGCACGACAAATTTATTAAATGATAATGTTGTTCGAAGCAAAAGCAAAACATTTCTAGAATGCTTCCTAATAAAAAAAAAAAATCTGGTATCTATTGTAAATAATTATTTCTATTTTATTATTATCCTGATCTTTATTTTCTGCAAATTGAATTCACATTCCAGATTGGCTCATTTCACAGTACAAGAGTATATTAACATGATTAACACTCTTTCTTTGAGCATTTAAAATGGCATAGAAAGCATTATCATATTTTACATTAATTTAAATGGGAAAAATTATTTCGCTTAACGAGTATTTCACAATGCGAGTAAGCTTTTGAAGCGAATTATGCTCGGTAAGCGAGGTTCCACTGCGTGTGTGTGTGTACATATACGTATATATACACACATGTACGAGTAAAACATTTTGGATTTTAATTTGCGCAACACAGAAATGCTACTAAATTAGCAAAACATAAATTTATTTTTATATATAACGAGAGATAGTCTAATATACTGAAAATATATATGACATATTTTAATTCAAAGGTGTTTTTTTTTAAAAAAAACAGCGCAATTTTTAGAGACCTTAGGCAGTTTTAAAGTTTGTTTTCTTCCATCTATCAAAAAGACAAGAAGGGACAGAAAGTTTCATTTCGTAATACAAAAACAACCCTGCAACTCTTTTTCTTATACAGAAAAAATAATACTGAGAATAACCAAAATGCAACAAATATGGAACTTTTTATGTTGTTTAATGTACAATACTAAGACACACCAGAAATAAGAGATTTCTTTTAAAATTATTCTCAATTTAAATATATGGCAAAAGGATGTTATTCCTATGTTAAAAATACGTCTATTTACAGTTAATTACAAAAAGTATTTTAAATTTAACTAACAAAATTTTATATACAGTTAAATTTAAAAAATAAAAACTTATTTTTAATTTTTGCACACCACTATAGAATTAAAATACTTAAAGAACAATCTTCTATCTATTAGAGTTTTTAGATGAAAAAAAAAACTCTTTAAAGATATTATACTTGAGATGCAATTTTTTTTTCATTTAATTAAATGTAATAAGCTTATTTTATTCTTTATTTAGTGGCTAGAATATTCCACCAAAAGCAACATATAATTTACTAACAAAAGCTTGTTTTTAATTTTAAGTTATTTCATTATAAGGTGAAATTCCATGAATTTGAAAATCACTCAAGAAAATATGTACAACCCAAAAGACCACAATGAAAAACAGGACAAACTGAGAATTAATCATAAAAATTTAAAATATATATATATATATATATATATATATATTTTTTTACATTTAGTCTGCTTTTGGCTTTAGAAAAAGCAAGTAAATTATCAGTTCAGTCAAAATCACATTCAATAATTTCAATTTGTCAAGAAATTAATTTTGCAAGATCGACAGCCCGCCTCCTCCTCCAATCAATACTCAAGAAATAAAACGGTCTTGGATTTTTTTTTTTATAACTGATTAAAAAAATACATGAAATATATAAAACACTAACTAAACTGAGCTGCAGAAAAATATCGATAATGAAAATGTAGAGAAACATGAGATACTTATACTTTAAAATCTTATGTTAAATTAAATAATAGAAAAGTTACAAATACAGAAACAGTGAAGGACATACTAAAATCATCATTTTTCAGCCAGCAATTTATTATTCAAATAATAAAATAATTGGGAACGGGTCAACGGTGACTGATATTCACAAAACAGCTTATTGTGTCGGTCAAAAAACAGGCATGTATACTATTAGTAAACCTTTTGCTCATACCAAGTGTCAATCACTCTAAATTATCAGTACTATTTATCTTTTAACATGCTTTTTAATATTTTAATAATTCCAAATCTCGCTGAGAATACCTGTCTTACAAATCCCAAATAACTATCTTGAAACAACACACATGTTCATTTGATTGTGTGTGTGTGTGATTACTATACTTCTGAAAAGCAGACATTGAATTAAAAAACAAGTTAAATAATAGTTTCAACGCAAATTAACTCTGAATACATACACATAAAAAATATATAGTACTTATGCCTTTCCTAGCCAAAGAATAGTGAAGAACAGGTTTTAGTACCTGTCCGTTCTTTAAATACTGACTGAATAGTATTCGACAAAGTTTTTTGAATGGCAATAAAAACCACCTTTTAAACTTAACATGACAATAGAAAACTCTTTTCATTCATAACTCCCGAGTGTCATTAAATTTTTATAATGATGCCTTCTCTCTATCACGCTCTTTACTATTCACTTCATATCTAACATAAAAGAAGATTAAGAAAGAGGGATAAAAAAAAGAAAAAGAAGTCCGTAATTTAAGTCACGAAAACTAAGTTACTATTTCCTGGCAGTAGAAAATGAGACAGGGGAGAGGTATTGTAAGCCGGATCCATTAAAATAAATTAGGCTGCAACCTTTAATGAGCTCTTAATAACTAGATGGAGGATAACTATCCAGTACCATCTTGCACATCAATGGAAATATACTGGAATCTCCGAATGACGGAAAAAGGTACTTTTCTATCGATTCTATGTATTTGACGAACAGGAACCCTTTTAACTTATCCCATGTGTCATACCATTCATCAATTTAGATATCTTGTTCATCTACAGCAATAATTTTTTTTCTTTTCATCGCTTCGTTTGGGATTTCCTTCGGGCATTTTAGATTTATTGCTAAGTACTACATTGGAAACGCTTCTAGTCTCCTTCCAGATTTTTTTCCCTTTAAAATTCACGATACCCCAATAATTTTCGAATTACTTGGTGTGTGAGTTGTAAAATTAACAACCCGGAATACCAGGGAATCGTTTTGGATCGTTCCAAATAGGAGAAGCAAAATGTCCTGGTGTTATAACGAAACTGAGATAATTTTCGATATTCTGAGCTGCGGTTTAAATTAGCAGATTGTTTGAAACTATTTACATCATATTAGTGTCTAAAGCATTTTGAAATATACAGGTATCTAAAAACTGTAGATTTTAGACGGATATTTTTGCAGGTTAATTTAAAATTTGATGACATTAATCTAACAAAGTTTATGTAACTGCTATATATATATATAATGTTGGGTTGCTTTTCCTTCTTTTTTTTAAACAATTTTTTAACGATGAAATAAGATTAATATTATTTTTTTTTTGTTTCAACGAACAAAATATCTTCACAAAAATCAAAATCACCAACAAATCATAGTGGTAAATATAACAAACAGCTCCACCAAATAAACGTATGAGTAAATTTAAAATATCACTAAATGTTTTTAAACTTTGATTAATGTAATTGGACAGCTTTATCCATTTAAAAAGAATTTTAGAATCCGAAAATCAGACGTACCTGTGAAATTCTCACGGAATTCCACTTAAATCATCTATTTATACGCACCATTAGAAAGGATAGTCATTCTTCAAAAAAATTTTAAAATATATATTCAATAAATAATAAAAATGAAAATGAATAATACACGCAAATTCTTCAAAAAATTTATAATAACGAAGTTGAGTGAAAAAATTTGAGAAGGGTACAATAAAATACATGCATTTAAAATATATGTTCCTATAAAAAAAAATTAAATCAGTAGCAATTTCCCTAAATCACAGAGACTTGATAGTTATCTATAAGAAGCTAGCAACACACTCAGATTGATTTCGATACACAACACCAAGAAAATAAAAAAGTTTTTTGAATGTACTTAAAAAACAAAAATTGAAATGAAAGTTAAAATATATTATGTACACTTGCGTCCACAATATTAAAATTACAAACACAAAAAATGCGATTTCAAGAAATATAAGTTTAAGGCACAGGTATTTGGTACACCTATATATCAGACTGCGAGGTAGACAACAGTAACCAAACAAACAAAAACCGCAAGAGATAAATATAGGGCGATATGCAAAAGAAAGTAACATATCACAAAGATATAATAGAAGAACGATAGAAGTATGGAAACCTCATACAGCTTTCCGAGTGTCACAACATGCCATCATACTGTAAATGAGGGTGAGGATTAGCGATAGTAGCAGCAACTCCAATTCTTCAAAATGACTTTTCCTAATGACTTTCTTGAATATTTCTAAAATGTTTTTTATAGAACCTAGATCTGGTAATCATGAAGGTCACATAAACGGCGAACACCTTCTTAATCCAGGAAATCATGAACAATTTCAACTTCGCGTGGTCGGACGTTATCGTCCACGAAAACAAATTGAGTTTCGACGGACGGAGAGTTAGGACTTTTTACAGTCAACGACAAGCGGTGAGAGTCGTTCTTACGAAATGTCACAAGAGAACCGTTCTGTCATGGAACCAGGAACACTACTCTTAGACAATGCAAGATGAATGAGTTCATATCATCATCACTTATGAGTCGAGATTCGGCACACAAAGCAATTCTCGACGAGTTTTCATCTGAAGTCAGATTGGTGAACATTATCGGCGTGCAAAAACATCCAAGAAATTCATTATTTTGAAGACAAATGCATTCTCGTATGGAAAGGGATTATGCTGATTAACCGTATACCCCTTCACATCTTCCATGCAGGTATAGTGATAGCACGACTTTATAGAGATACGATTCTTCAACCATATGTGCGATTTTTGGACAATAACACCTCAACACACAAAGTTGCTCTTGTTAATGGTTTTCTGGGGAAGAGAGTATGAACCGCTTGGTGTGACCTTCGAGATCACTGAAGTTAAATCCTAGAAAAGGTCCTAGAAGCCCTAGAAATACCTGTTACGCGATCTTAATCTCCTCCTGGTATTCTTCAAACGTTAGATTTGCTATTTTAGGAAAATTGGGAGTTGCTGCCATAATTGCTGATCAGCATTTTCATTACATTCGTTGTTGTTGTTGTTGTTGTTGTTGTCTGATGCCACCTGTCTGACGCAGTCAGATCGAGGCCCACGAAATTCATCGTGGCATGGGCTAGAGGTACGCCTGTCGTTGGCCTTGAGCACCATACAGGTGACCGATTTTAGCTCGGCGAATTCCCCGAAGGGACGATAGATGGCGACACGACCTCTATCTCCACCTCCACAATTTCATCTAGACTGAAGGGGAGGAAATATTCTCCAGTCCCTGCGCTCGTGATTAAGCCCACAAGACTACGAACCCACTGATTTAACGAGCACGTACTCCGTGTGTTCGTTGTGAAGCTAGTAAAGCAGTATGAAGTGGCTACACTGTTTATTGGTCCAACCAAATTAAAGTTGTGATGTATCTGGTTTTGACTAATACTGCTCTCTATATTTAACTTCTGTGCATTTTTTTAAACCATTGTCTGCTTAACAGTCTGATGTATGTACATGTATAGCAAATTTACATGTATACCTAATTCCTTTACACTAAACTAAATTTTTTCGAGATAATGAATTTTTTTATGTTTTGTGATTTCAATTTTGGACACCCGTGAATATATATATTTAATAAGATTTTAAAATAAAACTAGACAATGGTCGTTAAATTTTTATTTAATTAGATGATCACAAAGGCATTATTAAATTATAGAAATCTAAAATGTTCATACTTTTAATGAGCGTTGTATAAAACAGAAAATAAATTATCTTTCTCAGGACCACACTTACTTTTTAAAGAACAATGGGGGAAACATCGAAGGCTACCCTTCCCATAGTAGTAATAAATTTAAATTTCCACTTTGAAAACTAAAAGGAAACTTTAAAACAAAAGCATTTTAAGAATAATTAACCTTTTTGCTTTTACTAAAACTCTTTTAAATTTCCAACGTAACTTTCAACATTTATTCGAAAAATAAAAACCTACGAAAGATATTTTTAAAAAAAAATGCTTTTAAATAATTCTGCCTCAGTTGAAATAAAAGTACTCAAAAAGAAGTCAAGAACTACACGTGCATTTCAGTTTCTTATTTAGTTAGAATAAAAGCGAAATTTGGAATTTTACATTATAAAAGTATCTGATAAAAGGATAAAACAAAGAGGATCACGTCAAAGTTCTTTCAACGTACGCTTTTCTTAATTTTAAAATATCTAAAGAAGTTACGAAATAACATGAAATATAACAAAATCAGTAAGAACATTACCTGATCTTTTGGGCCCACTGAATCCTTTTTTTTACTTCGAGTTCCTGTTGGAGGTGAGGAATCACTAGAAGATGATTCCGGTGTCTTGGTGCTTGCGACATGCCGTTTCTGCCTCAAAAGCACGGGTGCAGATACAGATTTTAGATTTAAGTCGTTTATTACTAGAACCGTTGGTTCAATGGGTTGTGCAGGACTGCCTGTAAATCGATTTTTTCTGCTTGTCTTCAATGTCGATGGAAATGAAGCAGACTGTGGATCAACAGTGCTGGAGTCAGTCAAAGATGGGTAACTTATATTGGACCTCATAGAAATGGTTTCACTGGTCACACACACTTGCTCCTCAGATATATCACCCAAAGTGGAACCTCGCAAAGTAGCTTCGCTGCTACGTAGTTGCCGAATACTGACATCAAAATCGTCTCTCTCTCTCTCAACAGGAAATTTTACATAATCCGAAAAAGGAGTTTCAATAACTAAAGCTAGCGTAGCTTCTTCAAAAGAATCACTGGAGCCAGAGCAAGCTGACAAATATAAGCTACTAGCGCCGGAACCAGGAGTAGTGTGTAGGCTCACACATTCATCTCCATCTGATGATAAGTCCAACGAAGAAGATGATGAATTCATATTCTCTCTCTTGTTTATGTTCTCATCTTTGCAATTAGAGCATCCAGACAACACCAAACTTTCATCTGACTCACTGTTAGGAGAATTTTCACTACAGCCACATTCTGTCACACAAGTGAAGCTTGAACTGGAATGATAGAAGTTAAGATATTTACGTTTATAAAAGAATGAAAAGTATAATATAACATCAGATAACAATTGAATAATCTATTAATAAATTTTAACGTCGGGGGAAGTCTCACACTAATAAGCTCTAATGAATAATGTGCAGTTTTTAAAAAGCATACCGATATAAAAAGTCTATTAAGATCTAAAATTATGCGTAGAAGAGCTTTGCATGTCACTCTTTTATCTTAATTTTTGTTCTATTAAGATATTAACAAAACAGCTTTAAATCAAAGAATTAGTAAACGAGAGAAATATTTTTTTAAAAAATATGAAACAAAAATTAGTAGCACGAAGATATACTTTTCTCTCTACGCATGCCTATTTATAACTCGATTTAAATTTCGTTCCCACTTATAAAAGACATGATTAATTATTTTTAAAAGTGCAAAAACTAAATATAAAAATAGTAGAGAATAATATAAATGAGAATGAAGAAAGGGTTAAGATATTATACTTCCTTATTTACATAGAATGCATTTTTCTCTCTCTTTCTCTCTCTCATGTCTGTTCAACGGACATGATTTATTATCATATATATGCAATAACTAAAGTATATTTTAAGTGCATATACGATCAAAAAAGAGCCACTTCCTTATTTTTCCGCATCTGCTGTCATGGATTTGAAAAAAGATACGTGATAAAATCTGTAGAATTTAGTTTAAACGGAAGTAATACTTTATTAGAGATCGATTTCTTAATTTCCCATATTCAAAACAGATGCTCTCGCAACGTTCGAATGAAAATGCTCTCGCCAACATGACAATTTTTATCTATTTAATGAAGCTTCAAATTTTCTAACTTATGCATTATTCAGAACTTAAATCCTTGTCGTGTTTTTTCGATATTTCATTGGATATTTGCTAGCATTTCAATATGTTTTGGATTCCTTTATATATATATATAAATCTTCCAATATTTGAGAAGTGCAATACAAATAGAACAATGGTCTAAAACTCTGACAGAAGATCATTTTTAAATTACAAAAAAAGTATGATTGGTAAGAAATATGCAAATATTTCTTTTAGCAAATAGTTGTAAAAAGAAATCCCAGAAACTTTATTTTGTTGAAATAGAAAAAAAGACGGTTGGAAAGATTTGCATTTTAAGGATAAGCTTTATCAATAAAACAGGATTCGGTTTTAAAAGTTGAGACAGAAATTTCTGTGATTTGAATATCTTACATTTCAGCGTAAATCAAAAACAGATTGAAAAACATACCGTGAAACTACACAAAAAGCAAACCACAAAAGACTTTTCATAACAAAACATTGATTAATAAACGACAAAAGTGCTTTTCCAGTAAACTGTCTATATTGCATACCGTTTAGAAAAGAAAACATTTTCGAAATATGCACTTTATTAAAGATTTTATGTATTTATTTCAAACGAAAACAGTTTTTGAAGACGTAAAATTTTTCAGAACCTCATTGATTGTCCCATCCTACGACGGAATAATATTATATGCCTAAATTAACACACAAGCGAGAATATTTGGAAATTCTCCACTCAGTTATACACATTGAGGATCACGATAAAAAAATAATATAACATTTCATTATTTTCTTTCCGAGAAATAAAAAAAAACCAAGAGTGCACATTGTATTATAGTAGTGTTTTGACTGCATATTGCTCTGAATCGGACAAAAAGTCAAAAAAATAAAGGGATTTCAAGAAGATTCAAAATTCAAAAAGAAACATTTATTTTATGCGAACAAAAAAAAAAAGAGCTAAAATTTTGATGATTATAAGAGTAATAGTTTTTCTATTTTGACATTATGCATGATCCAAAACCATAGTTATTTAAACAGGGGAAAGAATACAAAGGTATAGAAACCATTAATAATCAAAAAATTTTCAAAAGGTTTTGTTTCTTTTTAAAGCTCTATGCATATAATTAACTTTTACTTCAAAAAAAGAAAAGAAAATTCAAGTTAATTGTTATACTTATTTTAATCCTTTATATGGCCTTTTTTTTCTAGTGACGGCATGCTAAAATACTTTTAAGATTGAGATTGGTTAAAGAAAGGAAATTCATTTAGCTTATCATATCAGATAAAGTTAATTTGATTTTTAAGACCCTTTTTTAGTTGAAAATATGCTTATCGTCATCAATTGCACGCTATAGAATGGCAGGACATTTTATGCTATTTAATTCTTTTTATAACATACATGAAATTACATGAAATTTATAACATATTATTTGAGAACTGTAAAATAGATAAAATTTATATCCATAGATGATGATGAAATTTAAAATATATACATTTAGAATATATACATGAAATTTACAAGGATCTGCACCTAGTAAATACCACAAATATATAAAACATGCTTTGTAAATAGCATATATATATATATATATATATATATATATACGCACAATATTGATAAATTCAAGAATATCCAGAAATTTATATTGTGTTGCATACAAAATGATTATCCCATCAACTTCCTGTGAAAATATATAGATCAGAAATATTTCTTAAAAATATTTTTAAACTCGTAAATACACTAATCTACCACACAACATTAGGTCCACAAAGTCAGCTTGTTAGTGGTCCAGCTGTGAAGTATTTGTGCATTCCACACACAGGATACATTTTAATACACAGTTAGACCAATATTTACACGACTACACTTTAAAATTATTTATGACCAATTAAACATTTATATGTCCAATCACACATTTATGACCATTCAAATGCTTATGACCAATCAAGCAAGTTTTTTACATGCGGTCTGGTTTGCATCTAATGCCAAGTGGTCAAACTCTAGTGTTAGATCAAGAATCGTTTGGATTAACATGGCATTGGTAGATGTTATGAGCAAAATATGGATGTGGTATTGATATATTAAATATGAAAAGTCGTGCTATAAGATATGGATTGTATTCTTGATAGGATACTCTTTGGTGAGTTTTTAATGATTTACTCTATATTCATTTGTGAATATACTGTGTTTTTAATTTGAACATTCGGTTTTTAGAAATTTTTAATTTGAACTTTCGGATTTTCAGTTTGAACTTTAGGATTTTTTAGTTTGAACTTTCGAATTTTTAGATTTTTTTAGTTTGAACTTTCAGATTTTTTAGTTTGAACTTTCAGATTTTTTTAGCTTGAACTTTCAGATTTTTTAGTTTGAACTTTATGATTTTAGATATTTTTTAATTTGAACTTTCGGATCTGAAATATTTTTTAATTTAAACTTTCGGATCTCAAATATTTTTTATTTTTTCTACCTATACAACTATTTTAAAGATGGGTGCATCATCTTTTGCGTTTGATGGTTCACTTATATTATGCACTAAATTGTTTTTAAATTTTAATATTTTAATATTGTAATATCTTTCAGAATGCGATGGCGAATAGTTTTATTTTTCAAGTATAATGGTTTAATTTTAACTTTTTAATTTAAAGTATAATGGTTTAATTTTAACTTTTTAATTTTAAATTTTAAATTTTTTTTTGAAATTTGGATATTTTCCAATTAACTTACCAAGTTGCAATAGGGGGAAGGTTGGCGCCATCAAACTAGTTTAACCTCACTTATCGGTCCTAAGTCCGAGGTTGCACTTGGATATTTTATAAATTTTTATTTTATTTTATAATTTTTTAATATTTTGTTTGAAAACGATGGAATTTTATCTTTTATATTCGCCATTGATATTTTGAAATGTTTTAGTATTATAAGATTCATATATTTCAATTTTTCAATTGATAATTGTGATTGTTTTTATACATTTTAATATATATATATATATATATATATATATATACACAAAAAGGAGAAAAGCGACTCACTCACTGACTGACTAACTCATTGACTAATCACGATATCTCCGGAACAATTAAACCTACAGACTTGAAATTTGGTAGGTAGGTTCCCTTTATGGAGTAGACGTCAGCTAAGAACGGATTTTGCAAAGTTCGAACCCCAAGGGGCGTTATAGATAATTATTTCCATTACTAAACTATTAGATGTACAGTCGTGAAACTTGGTACACAGATTTCTTTCATAAAGTGGAGATTCCCTACATAATGATTTTTACAAAAATCGACCTCCAAGGGGCATTGAGTGCACTTAAGGGGCGTTATACATAATTATTTCCCTTTTTAAACTATTAGACGTACAGTCTTGAGAAATTTGGTAAGCGGATTCCTTTCATAGAGTACAGATCCGCTGCAAAATGGGTTTTGTCAAAATCGACTTCCAAGTGGCGTTGTAGAGTATTAGGTGGCGTTATAGGCAATTAACTCCTTTTTTAAACTATTAGACGTAAAATCTCAAAATTTAGTGAGCTGATTCCATTCATTGAGTAGAGATCCGCTATAAAATGGGTTTTGTGAACATCGTTTCCTAAGTGGCGTTGCGAGGCCTTAAGGGGCGTTATACATAATTATTTCCATTCTTAAACTATTAGACGTACAATATTGAAATTTAGTAAGCGGAATCTTTTCATAGAGTACAGATTCACTGCAAAATGGGTTTTGTTAAAATCGACCCCAAATGGCGTTGAGGTTAACTTATATATATAGGTAGGTAACATTTTTTAAACTATTAGACGTAAAATCTTGAAATTGAGTAAGCAGATTCCATTCACTGAGTAGAGATCTGTCATAAAATGGACTTTGTGAAAATCGTTTCCTAAGTGGCGTTGCGGGGGCTTAAGGGGCGTTATAAAGGGTGTTTTTTTAGAGGTATAGAACTTTAAATTGCAATAAAACAACGATGTATTATTCGATTGACATGAATTCTTTTTTATTCGAAAGATAATCTTGTGGCATTAGATTTTAAATATGATTTCTGGCATAGGACTGCCACGGCTGGCTCGGATGTAGTCCAATCTGGACGTCCAATTTTCGATGACTTTTTCCAACATTTGTGGCCGTATATCGGCAATAACACGGCGAATGTTGTCTTCCAAATGGTCAAGCGTTTGTGGCTTATCCGCATAGACCAAATACTTTACATAGCCCCACAGAAAATAGTCTAGCGGTGTTAAATCACAAGATCTTGGAGGCCAATTCACAGGTCCAAAACGTGAAATTAGGCGGTCACCAAACGTGTCTTTCAATAAATCGATTGTGGCACGAGCTGTGTGACATGTTGCGCCGTCTTGTTGGTACCACAGCTCCTGGACATCATGATTGTTCAATTCAGGAATGAAAAAGTTAGTAATCATGGCTCTATACCGATCACCATTGACTGTAACGTTGTGGCCTTCATCGTTTTTAAAGAAGGACTCCACCAGCCCATAAAGTGCACCAAACAGTCAGTTTTTCTGGATGTAACGGTGTTTCGACATACACTTGTGGATTAGCTTCACTCAAATGCGGCAGTTTTGTTTGTTGACGTAGCCATTCAACCAGAAGTGCGCTTCATCGCTAAACAAAATTCGCTTATGAAAATCGACCATTATTTTCGAAATAAAATTGCACAATTTGAAAGCGTTGTTCAGGCGTGAGTCTATTCATGATGAATTGCCAAACCAAACTGAGAATAAATCACTTGACAGCTGTTAAATCGGTCGCCATCTTGGAAAGTAATGCCAACTTAAACTTCTATACCAGGACAAAAACACTCTGTAGATAATTATTTCCATTTTTAAACTATTCAACGTACAGTCTTAAAATTTGGTAAGCGAATTCCTTTCATGGTGTAGAGATCCGCTACAAAATAGTTTTGGGGGAAATTGACCCCCAAGGGTCACTGAGGGGGATTAAGGGGCGTAATAGATAAATATTTCCGCTTTTCAACTAACAGAATCACCTGCTTGAAAATTAGAAGGTACGTTCCGTTCATGGAATAAAGTTCCTTTTACAAAGATCTTTGCGAAAACGGACCCCCAAAGGAGTGGGGTTGCGAGGGATTAAGGTGTGTTATTGAAAAATTTCTGCTTTTGAATTTAACTCATTTACTTGAAATTTGTTGAGCACTTTTCTTTAGTTGAATAGAGTTCCACTAAGAATGGATTTTACGGAAATAAACTCCAGGGGGAAGCGGGGAGAGTTATTGGAGCGTACGGATAGACAAAATTCTTGTTTTTGAACTGCTAAGACTACAATAATAAAATTTGGTTTGCATGCTTCTTTTGTTGAATTGGAATCCGCTAAGAATGCTGTCAATGAGGTATTGATGATAAAAATTCCGTTTTTGCTCTGTTAGATTTAGACTTGAAATTTAGCACGCATGTTTATTTTATGGAGTAGAGATCCACTGAAAGTTACTTTGGTGGAAATCCACTTGATTATTAGGTTAAATGAGCGAAAAAAAATCTTTCTACTTCTATTTTAGATATAAATAGAAATTAAGATATTATATTTTATGTTCTTTTTATATCAAAGGGCGAGAGTGTAACAGCTATAAATATATTTTTCAATACAATCGAATTCTTAATGCTAGATATCAATAATTAATATATATGTAAACAGTATACATATATACAACATCGTGAAATACCCAGAGAAGCGGGTGGGTAACGGCTAGTATATATATATATATATATATATATATATATATATATATATATATATATAAAGGAAATTTAAATTAAGAGAAAATGATGCAGAGATTTAGATTGATGAAGTTGGTGGCAAGTACACTTCCATGTCCTTATAAAAGGTTAACAAATAAATGATGAGAGTAAAATTTACATTTTAAATCTTTCTAATAAAATGCATTGTAAATTTGAGCATAGCATCTTTAATTATTCTACATCCATTGAGTTGTAAAAATATAATAATAATTATCGTAATTAAATAGTAGCGAATGTAAAACATGAAAACAGTCGGAACAATGTTAGGATTAAATGAAAAGTACACATGAAGTTCACCATAAAAGCAAAACTACAAGGTCAAATTTTATTTCATCAAAATGCTTCCTAACAGGAAAAAGAATGATATCCAACTACATACCTTCTGCTTAATGGAACAGGGGTAGTTTGGGTAATCGCATCCCGATTTTGTCTCTCTTTGTCATCCTTCACATCTGTAGATACATCAGCGCAAGATGGTTGATATGAATTACATTTCATCTTTCGCATGAACGCAGCCAATTCGTCAATACTCTAAAAATAGCACATAAGAAATAATTAGAACATTTTACTCTATTTGCTTCACAAAGTGATCACAAATGAAGATTCTAATAAGTGGAATTACTGTACATATGTTTACAATATAAGGTTTCAGAAAATGCCAGTAAGAAAGAGTTCACAATTTTACATATAGTTAAAAACAAGCATTTTATTCAGACTGAAACGCATTTATCAAAATATGTTATTAACAATGGTGGTAGTAGCAATTTAGATATAAAGATAGTTTTAAATTTTTTCCCCCTTCAGAAAGTGGATTCGAAGAATGCTATTGCTCAAATAACAAGGTGGCTGACTATGTTTAGGACCGTGATTTTGAAAAAGCGTGTAAATGAATAATTGTTTTGTTACAACTAGTGTCAATAGAATTATAATACACATATAAAATTGTTTTAAGGATATTTATTACAATAAAAATTATTTGAATGCATTTTTTTGGCAAAAAAATGAAAAATAAATGACATATTTTCAATATTTTCCTTTTATGGAAAATGCTGTTATAATAATATTTTGCCAATATATATAGCCAAGAATTATCTACAGAGCCTGAATAAGGATTTTTGAAACATTCACAAGCTATTATAATCAGTCTTTATAAAAATTTCTCTACTCTGATGTATTAAAATTGAATAAATCCACTTTTAAATTATATATTTCAAAGATCCTATTTCAGGTTTTGGAGTTAACTCTTAGCATATAATAGGCAAAATTTTCAAAAATGGAAGCATTTTTTTATAAAAGGTATATGTTTTGAAAATGTTACTATTTATTCTTCTTTTTCCAAAAAATTACATTTAAATAATTTATTCTTATAATATATTTTTTTAAATTTGCATATATATATATTCTAATTTAACTGACACTAAATATTAAAAAAAAAATTCGCTTTATACGCTTTTTCAAAATCATGCTTCTAAACGTAGTCAGTTACCTTAAATAGTTAACACTAAAAAAATAATTGTATTCGTAATCTGAGCTGAAATTTGGACAGTATCTAATGCAAAAAAGATCACTTTATAGTTTTATTTACGAAAGCAATTGAAACAAATTAAGCTGGATGTTCTGGTAAATTTAGAAATCGAAACTGAAACTTCCAGATTAAAAAAAAAAAAGAATCACAGATGTTGCTTAGAAAATATAAAGACAATAACGTATTAAATTCAGAGCCCAAAAAATAGTTTTCTTTCTTTTTTCCATTTGTGCCTTTTTCGGAATTAATATTTAAAATAAACGTTGAAAACGAAGAATAATCAGTTTTAGCTTTTTTATCATTTAACATAACATTTAATGTTATTTAGCAATTTTTTCACGTGCATATAACAAGATTATTTAGAAGAATAGTTCAATGCAGTTCTGAGTTCTCCAACATTTCTTAACTTTGAAAATTATAATGATTACCCGAGCAATAAGAAGTAACATTCATAACTTAGAGCAGTAAAT
The DNA here is from genome assembly GCA_019973935.1 of Trichonephila clavipes. Taxonomy (NCBI): domain Eukaryota; kingdom Metazoa; phylum Arthropoda; class Arachnida; order Araneae; family Nephilidae; genus Trichonephila; species Trichonephila clavipes. The sequence goes on along the minus strand of BMAU01019415.1, from coordinate 1,357,132 downwards.
TTGTATTCCACGAGTAACCTGCTTATTTAGTATCAAAAATACTGCAGAGCATAGGATTTTACAGGAAATTCGACAAAAAATGAAAAAAATAATCAAAATGCCATAAATAATAAAATTATTAAAATTTTATGGTTTTTATACAAATTCCAGTCAGAAAAATATTGTTCATCAACAATTAATGTCAAAAATGCGTACATGCAGCTATAGTAAAAAATAGCAATAATAATTAGTATTGTTGATGATTAAAAATTTATTTGAATGTGTAAACCACACACACACACAATAGTCCCAATCACATAAACACACACAAAAGATTTCTGATATTTTTACACTGAAATAATTCTAATATAAGACCAAAATTAATTACAATTAATAGTATGATGGCGGAACAATAACATAGTTTTAAAGTTGTGTTTGCTATAAATCAAACAGCCTAAACCAAACTCAGAACACCCATTTTCAGATAGAAAAACATCTCAAACTTACAAAATAAATTCTTTATATTGGAACACACCTTAATTTATCAGACTGCATTTTCAAAGTTTAAAAACATTCCATTAATGATCATTTTTCAAGTAGATAGTGCAAAATTCTAACTGGGTGAAAAAATATAGAAAAAATGAAACACATTTTAACACCAAAAAAAAATTTGATATAAAAAGTATAACTAAACTGTGCTGAATAGGATAGAGGGGGAGAAGGATTGAGAGGTATAGAACTTTAAATTGCAATAAAACAACGATGTATTATTCGATTGACATGAATCTTTTTTATTCGAAAGATAATCTTGTGGCATTACATTTTAAATATGATTTCTGGCATAGGACTGCCACGGCTGGCTCGGATGTAGTCCAATCTGGACGTCCAATTTTCGATGACTTTTTCCAACATTTGTGGCCGTATATCGGCAATAACACGGCGAATGTTGTCTTCCAAATGGTCAAGCGTTTGTGGCTTATCCGCATAGACCAATGACTTTACATAGCCCCACAGAAAATAGTCTAGCGGTGTTAAATCACAAGATCTTGGAGGCCAATTCACAGGTCCAAAACGTGAAATTAGGCGGTCACCAAACGTGTCTTTCAATCAATCGATTGTGGCACGAGCTGTGTGACATGTTGCGCCGTCTTGTTGGAACCACAGCTCCTGGACATCATGATTGTTCAATTCAGGAATGAAAAAGTTAGTAATCATGGCTCTATACCGATCACCATTGACTGTAACGTTGTGGCCTTCATCGTTTTTGAAGAAGCACGGACCAATGATTCCACCAGCCCATAAAGCGCACCAAACAGTCAGTTTTTCTGGATGTAACGGTGTTCCGACATACACTTGTGGATTAGCTTCACTCCAAATGCGGCAGTTTTGTTTGTTGACGTAGCCATTTAACCAGAAGTGCGCTTCATCGCTAAACAAAATTCGCTTATGAAAATCAGGAACAACGGCAATCTCGTTTTGGGCCCATTCGAGGAATCTACGCCTTGCTTGATCATATTTAAAATGTAATGCCACAAGATTATCTTTCGAATAAAAAAAATTTATGTCAATCGAATAATACATCGTTGTTTTATTGCAATTTAAAGTTCTATACCTCTAAAAAAAACACCCTATACTAATAACGTTGGAGAAATTTTCAATCTGAAAAAAAGTGTTTCCAGGTTGAGATTTTAACATTACGTAAAAACAAGCTAGGCACAGATATTTAGTTCCAGGAATTATACGATAGAATAATCAGAGAGAAGAAATATAAATATGTATTTCAAAGATCATTCCTAGTATGAAATGAATAAAATTTAGGACAAACATTGAAAGGAAGAATCTTATAAATTGAAGAGAAGATTATTTAAATATATATAGTTATATTATTTTAGAGATTTTTTTTGAAAAGATACTTTATTATTTTATTATTCTCTATTCCTAAGTTATTCAATATTTAAATGTATTCGACTCGAGGTATTTATTTTGGCTATCTGACAACAATTTCTGATCACGTACATTGTGTTTGATCCGCTTTGAATATTTTATGACAAATAGCTTCTTATGACAACTTATCTTGTTTGGAATCATACAAAATTATTTCTATCATTCTTATATATATTGCTAGCAATGACAACTCATTCATTTAATTTTGAAAACCACCAGAAAGGAAGGAATCCTTTGTATATTGGAGGAAAGGGGATAATATACTGTAAATTCAGGTGTATAACGCGCACTTATACTTTCAAACTGCATGTTTTTAATTCTTTGATATATTCACCGAATAACGCACACCCTTTCTTTAAAGAACAAACCTGAAATGTATATGTACAATGTTCTTTGTCATTTGAAATAATTCATTTAAAATATTGTACCACATGCTTTTGAACAATGGTACACTTCTAGAACTAAAACCCTCAAGAGCAAGAAAAGAGATGTTAGAAAGTATCTGAATGTTAGAAGGCGAAGAAACATTTACAAAAGAAGGCCAAATGAATCAGTCTAGAAATAGTGTGAGAGTGGATAATAAAAGCATGGATTTAAATTAAACACGACATAATTTTAAATTCTAAAAAAGTATTATATCTAACAATCTGTATGGAACTGAAGATGATTATACACTTATGGATCAAAGTAAAAGTAGTGTGGCTAAAGATGAAACAGAATGAGCACACAAGAATTTTTCAAAGGAGGGGGGGGAGGGGGTCAAGATCAAAAGTCCACCCTTTTCGTATCATGTTCAATACACCACCCAACATATTCTTTTGATTTTGTCGATTTCCGGAAACAAAAAACAGTACAAAATTAATTATTTATTCAATATTTAGTATTACTTATTAAAATTAATTATTGATAACAACACTTAACTAAATTTTACGTTTTATGTATATAGGATTATAATCTATCGCAAAAAAAAATTCAAAGGAGTTTTAGGAGGATCCAGACGCGGAGACCTCCCCTTGTATGAGTCCCTGGGCTCAATTCATGATGGTCACATGATAAAGAGAAACACGAGTTTTCCATTGAATTCAAAACAGACATTAAACTAATTGTACTAGTTGTCATATTTGTAAAACTTAGATGAAATTTCATAATTAGGTAAAAATGTTTAAATATTACCAAAAAAAAAAAATCTTCAAAAAGGTTTTAAAATTAAAAAAGAATCTTACTTTATGCATTAATTAAAATGCATTTCATAAACCCTATTGACAAATATATACCCCTTTTAACAGAAATTTTTTGCAAAGAACAAAAATTAGCAACAACGAAGTGCATGAAATTGATTAGTTTTTACTTTTATCTTGTGACTATGACGTCACATGAGTTTTTAACTCATTGGCTCGAAACACGCAGTTGGCTATAACGTCACATGAATTTAGCCCATTCAATGATGTGCCTGGAAATAAGACGAAAATGATGAACTTTTCATGTTACTCCATTATGAAAAAGTTCATAAGGTATGTCTTTTTTTAAGTGCACAATATTTGCATACATGTAGCAATCTAATTTGTTTAATGCTCATCTCTTTTTTAAAAAAAAAAACCTATCATTTTTATATCCGGCGTGTAAAAAAAAATCAGAGAACCAAAATATTATATTAAAATATATTTCAAAGCATTATAAAATATACACGACACGAATTCATTTTTAGATGGGTTTTCTTATCTAAGATGGTTTTACTAAACAGGTAATATTTTGAAATCCTTATGAAAAAAGATGAGGTTAGCACACACACACAAAGCTATGCTTTTATTACTAATGGGAATGTGATCTTCTCGAGTAGTTTTCCACTTAAATATGTCTGCAGATTACAAACAACACTCTGAACAAAAATCTTTCCTTCAACTCTTACAACACCAAAAACACTTTTAACACGCAAATATCTCATATCATTAAATGATCGGCACGTTTTCAGATAGTTCAGATATTTCATTACATGGAATTACACGAAGCTCTTTTGAAATAGATTTTGATAATATCCATTTCTCTCAAAACTGTCCTGGTTAAAAGCATTGGAAGCTGTTATTACTTCATTTTATTTTTTTGGTTAGCAAAACAGATCCATTCCCGCCCAATAGTAAATCGTGTGCTAACTTTTTTTGGCATTCAAACTACATGTAAAGAAAAATAAGTATTCAGAAATATGTTTTGAGAAAGAAATGATAAAAGAAAAAAAAAAGAAAATATGCGAAGGTATAGAAAGAACACTTTTTCCAGCCTCGCATAAGATTTTAGAAATACGCAATTATGTACTTTAGTGTAGAGTTGTTCTTGTGCTGCTCCCTGATCCTCTTTCTGGTTCAACTGATTTGTCTGGTGTGCATCTCTCCGACTGAGGATTTACGACGAAAACAAAGAGAAGCTTAAAGAAAATGCTCCGAGAAAGCCGCAAATGAGCGTAAAACAGATATGCAAAACATGCAGCTAGTGGCGAGAAAATTTATGGAGCAAGTTGTAAAGGTCGTTTAATATCTTTTAAAGACAGAGTTTCAATTCCAAGAGCAAAGTGAAATTGGTTTTGCCTCGGCGATAAACAGCAAGTAAAAATATATTTAAAAAAAACCCAGAAGATAAAAAATAATAATGCATAATTACATAAAAAAAATTCTCTGGACTTTATTTTAACTATGATCCATTCCTAAAAATGACATGATGCCACCACTGCATCGTGTTTCATTAACCGCTGCAAGACGACTGTTATAAGCTTGATGAATGCTTAACTTCATCGACGAAAAAAGAAAAGAAAAACCTAAATGTTATGCTCTCCAAAAAGTTAATGTGAATTGTATATACACTACAAATTGCCTTAACAGTCATCTGAAATTAATGGCCTATTAAAAACCCTTTGGAAAATGGGTACTTTATCTTTCCTTCACCATGAATTAAAACTAAGAACAAAATGACAGGAGGAGAAAAGGCGTTTTTTAAAACGTGAAAAATTAATAACTTTCACTTTACAGTGATCTAAATGAGATAATGGTTTCAACCAAGATGTGGTATGCTTCGAAATACATCAGAAGATGTATGTTTGACACGTAGAACATGTTTTCGAGTAAGGTGACCAGATTTTAACATTGGTAAAGAGGGACACCATTAACTGGGGGAGTTCTTGATTAAACGCTTGGTCTATATGGAGCAACAAAAACTTTCAAAGAACCCAAAAAGAAATATTGTAATATTTTTTTTCCTTAAATTTCAACATAAAATCATCTTACAAATATAATACATTAAAAATAATGTATAGTTACTATACAAAGAATAAAATAATACTATACAGTAGTATTATTTTATTCTTTGGTATAATTCTCATTTGAATAAAAATTTTTTTGTACATTTCTCTGTTGTTTAAAAGGTCATGAAATTTTTCACAACAGTTTGTTAAATTATATTTCACACATAAAATGGCTTTACATGTCACAACAATTAATTGCGATTATTCTGATGTACACTATTTATTTTGCCGCAGAAAAAACGCGTTCAGTTACAGCATTAGGTCCTGGCAAGGACAACATTTAGTGCATTATTTGTATGGAACTAGGCTTTCTTCAAAATGAGGGCATATTCCCAATACAGTACAGTCCCGATAATCCGAACAATATCGGACCGATCCCTGTTCGGATTACGTGATTGTTCGGATTAGCCGGAGTAACAGCGAAATCACTATTTGAACCGGGAGTACGGGTCTATTGTGTCTATGTATTTTGTGGTAATGTGAGCGTACGCGCCCGCTTTTTTGCCGCGTGGACTGTACTCCCACTCCACGACGCGTGTGTCCTCCCTCCACCACTCCTAACTTAGTGTGTCAGTGCGACTGCGTGTGTGTGTGTCCGTACTGTTGACCGTCAGTCGTTCCGCGCTCGTTCTACACTCGTCCGCTTTTGTCTCTGTGTTAATAACAGTGTTACAGTGTGATATTCTACAGTGAAAACAGTTTGTTGTGTGTTTTGGACATTTATCTGTGATACAGTGTACGTAAACAGATTGTTATGTAAACGTAAACAGATTGTTATGGCGAGTAAGCGTAAACACTCAACACTTACTCTTAAAGACAAACTAGAGGTTCTAAAGCGTTTAGATAAAGGTGAAGGTGTGACAAAATTGGCTACAGAGTTTAATGTTGGCAAAGCATCTGTTGGAGACATCAATGAATGGATGGAAGAAGACGGGGAAACAGCCGAATTTCTGACTGATGACGACATAGCTGCGGCAGTGACTCAAGAGCCAATGGAGGAGGAGGGGAGTGACGACGAGACGCAATGCGATAAGAAGGACGTGGTGCCACATGCAGACGGCGCAGCTGCCCTTGCCCTGCGCTACTTGGAGCAACAGCCCGACACTACACCAGCTGATGTGTTATTTATGAGGCGCTGGCGAAATTACGCATCATCGAAAAGACTGTCTTCGTTGCGTCAGAAAAAAATACTGTACATATTTTATATTTAATCTTCTGTTGTATAATTTTTCATACTAAACATTAGTGTTCTGTTCTGTAGTTTATTCCATTTTAAAATTTGTATCATAACTTGATGTACAGTGCATGAATATTAAATAAAGAACTGTTTTGAATTAAGGTTTACACTGTTTTATATTGAAATATTCACCGATTTTTTCGTCCTTAAAATTATAAAAAATTTTCCGTGGAGCCGTTCGGATTAACCGGATGTTCGGATTAGCCGTGTTCGGATTATCGGGACTGTACTGTAATTTGTTCTCTATTGTGATTTTTGTTGATGCCAAGATTCAACCTTATATTTCTCAATGTATTTTATTTTAATAATGGTACCTCATTAAAAAGATCATTTTAGGAAATATTATTATATGGAAAATTTTGAGTAATGGATCAAATGACTTTTGCACATCATTCCCATTAAGTTCTTGTTTTAATGTAACTCAAAAATGTTCAATATCATTGTAATGTACAATTCCCTTTTCTGAATAATGTATGGGAGAATAATGAATAATCTATATGTGGCCGCGGTAGCTGAGTGGTCAAGGTATCGGATCGTGGCTGGCCTTGTCAGTGTAGAGCAGCGATTTACGTTAAATCTGTCGAGAGCTGAAACGTCCTCCCGTTGGTGTGGTAGATAGGAGAGGAGGTGCCAGCTCAGGTGTCGTCCACGTCACTTGACCATGATTCAAAATTACGTGGTTCGTCGCCAAAAGCCCTCGTGCAGCTGAACAGTGCGACGCTAATATTCACTCCCTGAATAATCTATGAATATAACATTATAAAATTAACAAAAATAATATAAAACTCATTCGTCGTTGTCAAGCCAATATCTGCTATGTGAATTTTTTGGAGATTTCCATATTTTGACAACTATGACAAGTTTACCTACCAAATTTTAGTATAAAATGACTGCTTTAGGATTCTAAGCCTTGTACGGTGAAATATGGTCTCTAAAGAAATATGCTATGTGCATGAGCCATAATATTGTCAAATAAAAATATCCAGCGGCGCACACAGGAATTTTTCAAGGGGAGTGGGGGGAGAGGTGGTTCAGGGTCGGAAGTCCAACATTCTAGTATTATGTTCCAATACACCGTCCTTGAATTTGTCGATTTTCGGGAACAAAAAACAGTAAAAAATTAATTTTCGAACAAATTATTAGCATTTATTAATAAATTCAATTATTAATAACAAATAATTTATTAAATTTTGCGTACTATATACATTGGATTATAATCAATCAAAAAAAATTCAAGGGTTTTGAGGGGAGGGGGTTCGGACACGGGGACCCGACTGTACGCGCCACTGAAAATATCTCAGTTATATTTTTTGCTCATAGCAGCTATTGGTTTGACAAGGACGATATCCTAACGAAATAGCCAGATGAATATTCCCCCTTCATGGTTTCCTACCATTTCCTAACTTGCCATACATTCTTCCAAAAAGCGGGACTTATTTTAAACGTCACGGGACAAAACTGTTAAAAATCAGACTGTCCCACCAAAAGCAAGAGACGTCTGGTCACCTCATTTTAGAGGCAAAAGCAACATTATGTTTCTCATATATATTATTCAAACTGTTTGAAGTTAGCAATACTAGAACAACATAAAAAAGCGTTATCGGGCTATAGGTATGCAAAACTATATGTACGCGCCACTGAAAATATCTCAGTTATACTTTTTGCACATATAGCAGCTATTGGTTTGACAAGGACGATATCCTAACGAAATAGCCAGATGAATATTCCCCCTTCATGGGGTTTCCTACCATTTCCTAACTTGCCATACATTCTTCCAAAAATCGGGACATATTTTAAATGTCACGGGACAAAACTGTTAAAAATCCAGACTGTCCCACCAAAAGCAAGAGACGTCTGGTCACCTCATTTTAGAGGCAAAAGCAACATTATGTTTCTCATATATATTATTCAAACTGTTTGAAGTTAGCAATACTAGAACAACATAAAAAAGCGTTATCGGGCTATAGGTATGCAAAACTATATGTACGCGCCACTGAAAATATCTCAGTTATACTTTTTTGCACATATAGCAGCTATTGGTTTGACAAGGACGATATCCTAACGAAATAGCCAGATGAATATTCCCCCTTCATGGGGTTTCCTACCATTTCCTAACTTGCCATACATTCTTCCAAAAATCGGGACATATTTTAAATGTCACGGGACAAAACTGTTAAAAATCCAGACTGTCCCACCAAAAGCAAGAGACGTCTGGTCACCTCATTTTAGAAGCAAAAGCAACATTATGTTTCTCATATATATTATTCAAACTGTTTGAAGTTAGCAATACTAGAACAACATAAAAAAGCGTTATCGGGCTATAGGTATGCAAAACTATATGTACGCGCCACTGAAAATATCTCAGTTATACTTTTTGCACATATAGCAGCTATTGGTTTGACAAGGACGATATCCTAACGAAATAGCCAGCTGAATATTCCCCCTTCATGGGGTTTCTACCATTTCTAACTTGCCATACATTCTTCAAAAATCGGGACATATTTTAAATGTCACGGGACAAAAACTGTTAAAAATCCAGACTGTCCACCAAAAGCAAGAGACGTCTGGCCACCTCATTTTAGAGGCAAAAGCAACATTATGTTTCTCATATATATTATTCAAACTGTTTGAAGTTAGCAATACTAGAACAACATAAAAAAGCGTTATCGGGCTATAGGTATGCAAAACTATATGTACGCGCCACTGAAAATATCTCAGTTATACTTTTTGCACATATAGCAGCTATTGGTTTGACAAGGACGATATCCTAACGAAATAGCCAGCTGAATATTCCCCCTTCATGGGGTTTCCTACCATTTCCTAACTTGCCATACATTCTTCCAAAAATCGGGACATATTTTAAATGTCACGGGACAAAACTGTTAAAAATCCAGACTGTCCCACCAAAAGCAAGAGACGTCTGGTCACCTTATTTTAGAGGCAAAAGCAACATTATGTTTCTCATATATATTATTCAAACTGTTTGAAGTTAGCAATACTGGAACAACATAAAAAAAAGCGTTATCGAGCTATAGGTATGCAAAAAGGGCACAATTCTGTGAAAATAAGAAAGAAGAATTTTGGAATATATACATTCGTTTCCCAACTCGATTTTTCCTCTCCCTTTTTTTAGCTCTCCCTTTTCGGGATCAATCACTTAGCTTCACCTTTTATTTTCTTGAAAATACGCTGAGACCATATTTTCCTTTAACAAACTGCACGAATAAAAATAAAGACCGAATTGTGTTAATTTACTATTTTAATTTCTGTTTACGAAATTTTTAAAAATATTACAAGAAAGAAAAAACTTTCATTGAAGAAAAAAATGAAACTCTGCTCTGTCACATTCATTTCGAGTTAATACTTTTAAAGAATCACAGTAAACGTTAAACAACAGAAAATAATGAACGTAACAACTTGTATCGCAAGAAGAAAGATTCCATTTAATGAATTACATAAAAAAATCTGCCAGTTTTCAGAGAAGAGAAACATTTTAAAAACATTTAAAACCTAAAGGTTGAAACATTTCAATTGATTAATCTTTTTAAAAAACCTTGTTTTCGACAGTAAGTTTCAAGTTTTTTCATAACCAAAATTAGCAATCAAATGGATATTTAAACGGCTTGAACTGCACACATAAAATATATATATATATATATTTAAATTAACAAAAAAAAAATGATTATTCACTTCAAACTGTCTTTATTTTAATTAACAAGGGACTACATGAATAAATTCCATATCAATAAAAAGAATCGAATGACATTTTAATAAATTTTTTAAATCAAGGAGAGAAAATGTCACTAAGCGAATTTCATCAACAAAATTCCAATGCCAATCAAAATTATCAAATTGATCCCTTTTTCCCGTCTTTTTTTAACCCTTGATTTTTTTTTTTTTTTTTGGAGGGGAAAAAACAAAAGGGAAACATTTCCCACATGAAGTTTGAAAGCGAGAGATCAATTAATTTATAATAGAATTACATTCTTCCAGACTTCAAATCCATTTTAACTGACATTTTAACAAACACTTAAGTTTCTCTCGCACATAAAAAAAAACATTTAAAAAGCAAAACACCAACAGGACAATTTTACTACTCGCATATTATACGATTTACATAAATTAAACAATTCATAATCTCGGTCATTCGACCCGAAATAGCTGGGTAAAGAAGGAAACGCAAGGAGAGACTGTCAAAACATCAAAATAACAAACTACATTGATATAAGATTATGCAAATGAGAATCAGCAAAAAAGAGGTTAATTTTAAGCTACTCGATGTTTCTTTATTTTAACAATGAGAAAATGTAGGATTGTTAGAAATTGATTACATTTGGTTTACAACAAATAACTCAAAAATAACTTTTGAAAGCAAATATTTTGTTGTTGCTGCTAATGCCAACTGATCGAAGGTGTCAGATTCACGATGGCAAGGGGCTAGTTATAACGTATGTCGGTAGCCACAGCTACAAGTACCACACATGTGACAGAAAGATTTAGCTCACTTCCTCTGCAATTTTGAGGAAGTACACCCAAGAGGTAGTCACAGGCCTAACACCTCTCTTTCCCTTCCTCCAACCCCCCGAGAGGGATTTCGGCTCGACGAATATTTAGAGTGCCCGCACAGACATTATACATTTACAAACATCCATGCCCTACGGCGCAGCAGTCAACGTCACTAACCACTATACTGGATGTGAGGATTAGCAATTCTTTTACAAGGGTTACATTATGCATATACAGAGTGTTTTTTTTCCAGGTATAGAAGTTTAAGTTGGCATTACTTTCCAAGATGGCGACTGATTTAACAGCTGTCAAGTGATTTATTCTCAGTTTGGTTTGGCAATTCATCATGAATAGACTCACGCCTGAACAACGCTTTCAAATTGTGCAATTTTATTTCGAAAATAATGGTCGATTTTCATAAGCGAATTTTGTTTAGCGATGAAGCGCACTTCTGGTTGAATGGCTACGTCAACAAACAAAACTGAAGCATTTGGAGTGAAGCTAATCCACAAGTGTATGTCGAAACACCGTTACATCCAGAAAAACTGACTGTTTGGTGCGCTTTATGGGCTGGTGGAGTCCTTCTTTAAAAACGATGAAGGCCACAACGTTACAGTCAATGGTGATCGGTATAGAGCCATGATTACTAACTTTTTCATTCCTGAATTGAACAATCATGATGTCCAGGAGCTGTGGTACCAACAAGACGGCGCAACATGTCACACAGCTCATGCCACAATCGATTTATTGAAAGACACGTTTGGTGACCGCCTAATTTCACGTTTTGGACCTGTGAATTGGCCTCCAAGATCTTGTGATTTAACACCGCTAGACTATTTTCTGTAGGGCTATGTAAAGTCATTGGTCTATGCGGATAAGCCACAAAGGCTTGACCATTTGGAAGACAACATTCGCCGTGTTATTGCCGATATACGGCCACAAATGTTGGAAAAAGTCATCGAAAATTGGACTCCAGATTGGACTACATCCGAGCCAGCCGTGGCAGTCATATGCCAGAAATCATATTTAAAATGTAATGCCACAAGATTATCTTTCGAATAAAAAAAATTCATGTCAATCGAATAATACATCGTTGTTTTATTGCAATTTAAAGTTCTATACCTCTAAAAAAAAACACCCTTTACATATGTTCATAAACAACAACAAAAAAAATGCATAAAATCATGTTTTAAAAATCTGAAGAATGATACAAACCAAAAATAACATGTTTTCTGAACAGTACGACCATAAATTTTGTACATTTTTAAAAGAATTCAATTTTCTTTTAAAAAAAGCAGTGGAAAGTAATAAAATAATATAAAATTATAAAATAATATCATAATTCTCCTACCTTATATATCTATATATATAAGACGCATTTGTTGTCTGTTTGTCTGTTCCCTCATAACTCGAGATCCAGACACCCAAATAACGTGAAACTTGGTACACGTACACAAATTTACACCAGAAAGGTTCTTAAATAGATTTGGCGTTCATAATTCCTTCCAAATTTTTAAATTTTAATTTTTAAGTGATTTTCCAGTGTTATGACGTCATATGTAGTCACGTTTCTCACTAAGTGGACAATTTATACTTTACATGCAGTTTTTCAAGATTATTACATACTTTTACTGTAGCTTTGTTTATCGGTTTGGAATATTTATTCAATTTTTCTATTCTTTGATATTTAATTAGGATTATTTTTCGAATAAATAATTTTTTAAGGATAATTCTTTCAACAACTAAAACTTTGTTTTGTTGTTTTGGCAACATTTAGGTATTATCGCGGATGTTTATGTGTGTGATTTTGCTTGCAAATTACAACTTATTTATTTATTTCTTTAGAATGCGAAGATTATAATTTTGACAAACTAAAACTTCACATTGATAAGGGTTATATTTCAGTTCGGTTCAAATGTAGTATAGGGGGGGGGGCCACTTTGGATTTGGCGATTTTTCTTCGGATTTTTATCTAAATGTCATGGTGAGATATCGAATTCATTCTAAAATAAATAATACCGAAAAAAGTACCTTGGAGACCACTTTTAGTAACCAAAATAAAGAACTGCGCCAAGTAGCCCCCTATACTACACTTGATTGAATAATATGGTTCTTTGCAATTTCATGTGTCTTTATTTTAACCTTTAAGGGTTAACCTATTGGCTTCAGTGCATAAAATTGCCATGCAGAAAATCATACTGCCCAAGCAAAAGCAGTGTTGGTAGTAATTACATATCAAACTGGAATAGGCATCAGAGAATGAGCAAAACAGACAAATGGCTTAAATACCTGTTGAGGAAGCAGGTGGTCATAAGATAAATTATTTTTGTAACTTATGCCAACATTCAAAATAACTATTGGCCCCCGATTTTGGCAATCGCTTTTGGCAACATACAAAATAACCCCCTTGGGAGGACGTTTCAGCTCTCGACAGATTTAACGTGCATCGCTTCCCTACACGGCCCCGATTTTATATGTCATATATATATGTTGAATTTTGAGTCGTGCTTCGTTTCATATATCGCCAATAAGTTGCGGTTATATGTAAGTACCTTATTTTTTCAAATTATGCTTTTGCATTGATAAAGTTAGTTCAGTTCTTTTTATGTCGGTTAATGTTAGTATTGTACTTCATTTTTTCAATTTATTTTTATGCTCGGGATATATATATACTTTGGATAATTTTTGTAGTACTTGCGTATTATTGCACAATTGCCAACGTTTAAGACAACTCGCCACTTTGGCAATTCCAACTTTGTGTGAGTTGAATTAGCAATTATGTGCTTCATTTTGTATAATGTCACCAATAGTTTGCAATAATACATAAGTACCTCTAATTCTGTACATTACTATAACATTAGACTGGCCGCAACATACCAATTTGGCGTGATTTCAGAATCATGCCAAAAATGAGTATGTTGAGGAAGCAGGTAGTGGTAAGATAAATTATTTTGGCACCTATGTGCTATCCTAACAATCGCCAACGTTCAAAATAACTTACCAAGTTGGCAACCCTGATTTCGCACGTCATATATATGCTGAATTGCGAGTCATGTGCTTTGTTTCATATAATGTCGCCAAAAGGTTGGGGTTATAAGTAAATACCTTATTTTTTCAAATTATGCTTTTGCATTGATAAAGTTAGTTCAGTTCTTTTATGTCAGTTAATGTTAGTATTGTACTTCATTTTTCAATTTATTTTTATGCTCGGGATATATATATATATACTTTGGATAATTTTTTCAGTACTTGCATATTTTTGCGCAGTCGCCAACGTTCAAAGAACTCGCCACTTTGGCAATCCCAACTTTGTATGCGTTGAATTGGCACACACAATCATGTGCTTCATTTTGTATAATGTCACCAATAGGTTGCAATAATACGTAAATACCTTTAATTCTGTGCATTACTATAACATTAGAGACTGGCCGCAACATACCAATTTGGCGTGATTTCAAAATCATGCCAAAAATGAGTATCCAACCAATATGAAATTAATATTATGAGTATTATCTTAGCCAGTTTTATCTTTCCCTCAGTAATCCTTAAATAAATCAATATATAATTTTTTGTTTTTTTAATATTTTAGTACTTACATTTTTTTTTTTTTTTTTGGTTATTATGTACTGCAAATATTTTTTTGCACATTGCAATGTCTTTGGCAAAATTAATCAGTGGTATTTTTTCTTAAATATGTTTTTTTTTTTTTTATCTGTTTTTGACAATTTTTAAAATTTTGTTTGATGTCTGTCTGAAACGCAAATAGCAAAAAAAATATTTTACAATATATATATTGTGTTTGTATGAAAATGTTTATACTGATTTATTCAAAATATTGAGTCGTCTTTTATTTTTGATATCTCTTTAAGATTTAATTTTATGTTATAACTAGCTGTACCCAGCTAAATGTTGCTGTTGCTCAGTCAGCTTTAAAATACTGGTACACCATAAAGTATGTCATGAAGCTTACAAAAGTAATAATACACAAGAATTCAAACAAATCTATATGCATATAAGACGCATTTGTTGTCTGTCTGAATAAACTTTCTCTTTCACACTACATCATTTGGATAAATTTTCAAAATTTGTTTGTGTGGTTAGTAATTAATTATAATGCTATAATTTTAATTGAATAGGCAGATATTGCATTTTTAAGTATAAAAATAGTTATAACTACTGTACTGTATTTTTTCAGTGAGTGAATATTAACGTCGCACTGTTCAGCTACATGAGGGCTTTTGGCGACGGACCACATAATTTTGAACCATGGTCAAGTGACGTGGACAACACCTGAGCTGGTACCTTCTTCTCTTAACTACCACGCCACACCAATTTAGCAGGAATATTCTACCAATACTTAGCTGGAATATTCTTTGAAATCCACTCTTCCAAGATATATGATGGCACGGGTTCTATGATGAGTATTTTAGCAGGGAAGGCAAATAGTTTTGTAGCAGATATTACATTTTCAGCTGCCAGCGTTTTCAGCAGATTGCAAAGATTATCATTTTTGTGCCCCAAAAATAGTTAATGTCAAAATTCTTATGTTTATGGAGACCTTAGAAAACGATTTGACTATTTATTTTAAGTGAATGGTGTACATAATTAATTTTACAGTGGAATATATTTAATTAATTTATTAGCTCTAACCGATTAAATTTCCCTAAGTGGAGTATTTTGTTTATGTATGTCCCTTAATTTTCAATGTAGTGACTTAAAAAAATATTGCATGAAAAAAATTTCTGTAGATCATAATGCGGTAGATAAAGCATTAACGTGCATCGCTCTCCTACACTACACGGCGGGTCTTACAAAGCTCTAATAAAGTTTGAGCTATGAAAGTAGCTAGACATTTGCCAACTTGACTCTATTGTCAACATTTCGCTATTTTTTCAATTGAATCGCCATTGTTATTTAGGAAACACCGTTGCTTGCGAGTATTACAATTTAAACATAAAATAAATTCAACAGAAACTTATATTAATGTATGACACTTTCAGTTATAAATTATTTACAATATTTTAAGCGTCAGAAAACTTAACAATGTGTCACTTTTGCTGAGCAGAGATCAGCTTAGGGAGGTATTTTCAAAAATCAACCCTCAAGAGTTTTACTGGGAGTTATAAATATAAAAAATATCCTTTTTATCAGCTATTAGATCTACAGACTTAAAATTTAACACAAAGGTTTTTTTTTTTTTTCAGCTGAGATATGTGAAAAGCTTTTTTTGTTTAATTTGCAATTTACTTAAAATTAACTCATTAAAAACTTCTTTATCCTTCAATCTGTGTTGTTTAACTTTTCAGTTCACCCGTGCGAAGAACGGGTATACCAGCTAGTATATATATATATACGGTAGGAGAATTTTGTAATGTACCATGAATGAGATGAAGTCTTGATTCAATTCCCCACCCATACGAACAAAACTCCACATTTCAAGTTTATTTTCAATTCCGTGGCAAGTTAAATTCAATTAACTTGTAATATTTAATTAAATTACAAAGCATAACTATTTTATTTAAGAATTTAGTCTGCTAAATAGTTGTGAACAAACACAGCCCACAATTTTCAGTTTTATTTTCTCCTTTTATTAAAAAACAATATCACTGAAAGCATAATTGCTCTGGCCTATGCCTTATGACAATGATCTTCAAACTTTTTCGATTCACGAAACATTTAGAACTAGAAAGTGTTTTAAAGGAACCCAGTGGCGTAAACGTACACCCCCGCACTGCGGGGGGGAAGGATCCAGAGACTCTAGGGGGGCCAAAACTTGACTGACACTAAGTACGTATTTGGGCTCGGGGACCAAAACTTTATTTTGCAGGGGAAGCCCTGACGTTCTCTGTTACGCCACTGAAGGAACCTCATCTTGCACTTAGAAGAATGTTTTAAAATAGTATTAAAAGTAGATTAGAGCTAAAGAGAGAGTTACATGTACTTTAGGTAAAGACAATTAAAAAAAGTATTGTACTTACAATCAAAAAAATTTCAGTGCAATTCATTTATTAATAACATTAATTTAGGATTCAAGTGTCATGTATCATATTTAGTAACTGGCTATGTTCTGGCATTTTTTTTACACAAACTGTCGATGTCTAGGTCTATTGAAATTATCTACAGTCGCATTTCATATTCTGTGCATATTTGTTGCTCGTATATTTTGTTTTTATGTTCACTCATATTGAGAAATATTAGATAAATTTAGACAATAATGTACAGCACATTAATCTAAAAATGTAGCAATCATCATCAAATTTTTCACACATTTACCAATCGACAGATAACACTTTTTAAACGAATTAAGGAAGCAAAATTCAACTAAATAAAAATTCAATCTTACAAGATTTTTTGGAAAAAATTCTTAATTGATGTATATTATTTTTAATACTATATAAACAATATAATATACTTCACATTAAAAAAAATTTTCAATTTTATTTTCTGAAATAAAACAGGACTGTTTCTGTAGTTTTTAATTGGACAGTTCAATTACTTCCAATATATGAGCAAAATTTAATGATAAGAAGAAAGAAGGAAAGAAAAAAAAGACCGAAGTCTCTCTCTCTCATTTTATTAATTCCAACTAAATTCGAATTTCTGCTCCGTAACAACGACACAATCATCTGGAGTTTAAACATACCATCATGGTTGTCGACGCAACAAGCAAGTCCTCCTAAGCCTCGTTAACATTTCAGAGAATTATCGATCCGCCCTTCGAATGCGATTAAAGAATAAAAGCAAAAGAGAAAAAGAAGTCTTCCGATGACTGGAAAAGTTTCTTTTTTTCTTCAAGTATTTGACTACGATACAGATCTCTGGCTTGAGTTTCTCTCTTTTCTTCATACATTTCCTTTTTTCTTTTCTTTTCTTTTCGAATCAGAGGAAGAATAGTGGTGGGGATCGATTTACTGTATCTTCCTTCTTTTTAAATCTCTTTGTCCAACTTTATTTTTAAATGGTTAAAACATAATGTACAAAACAATAAGTTTGGGGACTTTTCTAAAAATTATAAATTTATTTTCCTTAACTACTTCCCTTTCCGTGAGATGAAAATAAGTGCCGTCAACACAGAATTTTATTTTCTCCGGACCTATTCATTAATATTCAATGATTACTACACGATTGCGAGTGATTGGAAATTCAAAATAAAGATTCTTAACCGGTTAATTGCGAGACGTATATATACGTCTCGCTCAACCGATGAGCTGAGTACCCCAGACGTATATAAGCGTCCTGTCGAAATAGGTTAAAATGTTAGGTCAAAATGTTTGCCAAATAAGGTCCATAACAAATTTATCAAATTCCATCCACTGAAAAATTAACAAATTTGTAGAGCAGAGCAGAGTGCCACTCAGAATTGTACCGTGTGCCCCAGGTTGCCGATCCCAGCTCTGTCATTTAAACCAGGTATCGAGCACAATCACTCTGCCCATAGGTGGCTAAAACAGTATCACTGCGTGAGATTGTGCCAGCGAATGATTCACAAAACAAACCTTGCGCAAATAAATCGTGTAAGTGAATGATAAAATGCAAGCAGTGCGCTTTTATTTAAAGAGGGGGAAACAATTATTTCACTGTAAAACTGCATACTATAAAGGCAAAAACTGTTTGGCATAACAAATCCTTGGGAAGAAAAAAGTGAAAAATGCTCCAATTTTCTGAAGTAATTGCTCTTCATAAAAAAAAGTTCACACCAGCGTAAAGCGGATACATTCTTTGTGTTTTGTTTAGATCCTCCCCCTCCAATTCAGAAAGTCTTTAAGAGACTCAATACTTAACAAGAAAAACATTGAAACAAAAGTTATCCAAACATTATCAAACAAGTGAAATTGCGCATCCATGCAGAAAAGGGGAGGGGGACTTCTAACATATTTTGAAAGACTCGTGCACAATATTGGATTAATAAATAATATTTAAAAGCGCATTACCATATTTCAGGCTTTCGTTCGGACGCTCTCCCTTATTCCCCTCTCTTCCTCCAAATGTAAGGGGCCTTTACCTAAAGTTCGATAAGATCGGTTCAGATTCCAAATGTTCTAATATTTATATCATATTCTGGCAATATCACTTGCAACACCTCGACTTCTTAGCATAAAGCATGTAGATGAGCATATTTTATATAAATTAGTAATTTTCATTTGTTATTTAGCTTCCTATAATTTTCTTTACTCCACACTTCATTTCCTGAGCGAGTGAGTGTTTATTAACGACACATTTTAAAGCAACATCCCGTAATTTAGAGCTATGATCAACTGACGAGGACGACACCTAAGTTGGGGGGGGGCATCCCTTTCCTTAACTTCCACACCACACTAACAATGGGAGGGCGTTTGGGTCCCGACAGATTTAACGTGCAGCGGCCCCCTCTACACAGCGGGCATTCAGTAGCACTATGCTCAAACTCATGATACACCAGCCACGAGTCCGTGACCTTGACCAATAGGTCCCACGTGTCCGTGACCATGACCACTAGACTACCGCGACCACACATTTCATTATTTAAAAGAAAAATACAATGGCCATTTTGAATTAAAGCAAAAAACCACTTATTTATAGAATATCTACATTTTTTTAGAACATTTATATATAACCCCGTGCACCACAAAGTATAACACGGAGGCTTACATAGAAGTAAGCGTGAAACACACATCACAAAGAAGAGAAGGATTACTACACAAACATCCATGTCTTGCCCGGGAATCGAACCCAAACCCTACGGCATCGCAGTCAGCCTCACTAACCACTATACCGGATGGGCGACAATATCTACATTTTACGGACCTAGTATGTTATAAGTCAGAAAAAAAAATTACTTTAATTATCGGGAATGGCTTACTATGAAAAAGTACTTCCAGGTTTTCTCTTGTGTTATGCTGTTTCGACAGCGGTGATGTGTAAGTGTATCCTCGGGAATGCGGGGAGTTATGTGTATGACGAGAGAGAGAGGAGCGTCCGAGTTTGAGTAGGTTTTGTGAGGTGTTCTCTGAGGTGTGAGAGTTTAGTAATGTATAAGGTGTGAGATATACAGATGGGTGACAAAATAATACGAACACCCGTGAAAAAGGCATGGCCCATTTCAAAGACGCACAACGCGCATGTCAGTTAGCGTTGCAGTCCGCCGCCTAGCGGATTCGAAAGGTAAAGTATCAGTCGGTGTTGCACGCGTCAATTGTAATTTCTGAAAAACGCAATAATGACGGACCTGTCAGAGTTCGAAAAAGGTATGATTGTTGGAAAGAGGTGCGCTGGTTGCTCGGTGACGGAAACAGCCATTTATTTGGGGCGTGCAAGGAGTACTGTATCTGCCGTTATGACAGCATACAAGAAATGCGGGAATGTGACGTCTGGCAAGCACAACAGTGGACGGAAAAGAAAGCTTACCGACAGGGATAAAAAGAGTCTTAACCCGCATAGTGGCCCGAAAGCGCAAACAATCGCTATCCCAGATAACGTCTGAGGTGAATAGTCATCTTCGTAACCCTATTTCAGCAAGAACCGTCCAAAGGGAACTCTATGCTTCGAACTTGTATGGAAGAGTTGGAATTCGTAAACCATTGGTAAGAGCACGTCATGCTTTACAGCGACGCCAGTGGTGTAGAACACACAGACAGTGGACCCCACAACAGTGGCAACAAGTCATCTGGTCGGATGAATCGACGTTCACCCTATTCCAAACTGTGAAGATCCCCTTGGATCTCACTTTGAGAACGAGAATGATTTTGAGTCAAATAAGAACCGGTAACCATTTTTATAAATAACTTTCTTTATTTAGTTATCTTTCCCAAATAGAATCAAAGACTTTTAATTACAACTAAATAAGAATAGCTTTATGAGGTTTAAAAGGGACTTTTAATAAATAACTTAATATTTTGATAAACTTAAATATTTAATGATCCAATTAATTAACAATTAGAATATCGATCACGCAGAGATTACCGCGATAAGAGATCCCAGAATTATATTCAATAATGTTCCTATTGAACATTTAACGTTAATCTCACTCCTAATATAAAACTTTAATGATACTTTAATTATAAATCAATATTTACCACACTGCAGCTCAGCACTTCCTGAGATTTATCCACCTAGAAATCTTCAATAATAAATCTCTAACTTCACCATTATACCTTCCTGCTTCAATCTCTCTCTCCTACTGCTTTTTATTCTACTATTCCGTTTGACTTGAATACTCTATCTAATCTGCATAACAAGGAATCCTGTCCTCTTTTTGGAGCTGATTGGAAATAGGAAGGGGAATTAAATTTCCCTAAAAAGGACGTCTCAGAAGGTTAGTGATAAAGTTCCGTATAGATTTGTCACAAAACCACCGAACGCGTTTATGTGTGGAGAACGCCCAAAGAAGCATTTGCTCCTGAATGCATCGTGGTGACTGTTAAGCATGGAGGTGGGTCCCTTATGGTATGGGGGGGCGATATCTTGGAATGGTCTTGTGTGTGTGGGGGGGCCACTTGTTTCTCTGCATGGCAAGGTTAAAGCTGCCCCCTATGTCAATATCCTGGGGGATCAGGTGCATCCATTTGTCCAGACTTCATTTCCCGGAGAATGCCCACTTTATCAAGACGACAACGCTCCTATCCACACTGCTAAAATCGTGCAAGAATGCTTTGCAGAGCATGAGGTGGAAGTAGGTCATCTTGATTGGCCCCCTCAGTCACCTGATTTAAATATTATTGAACATTTGTGGGGATATTTAGAGTCAAAACTACGTGCTCGATTCCCTCCACCATCTACGATTTCGGCATTAGAGACCGCTCTCAACAAAGAATGGCTTCATATTCCATTACAAGTTATTCATGACCTCTATGCGTCCCTCCCACGTCGCATACAGTCAGTAATTCAGTCAAAGGGGGTACACCTCCCTATTAATAAAGCTTTTCTCCTCTTTCACAGGTGTTCGTATTATTTTGTCACCCATCTGTAGTTATGACAATAAGGTGTGAGTAGTTAGAAGTTGTAAATAAAGCTGTTATTTGTTATTAGAGAGTGGTAATTAATTCTAGATATATAGTAGTGTCAGTACATTCTGTATTATTTATTGTAAGGCAGGCATGTCAAACACGCGGCCCGCCAATACATAAATTGCGGCCCGCGGAGACTTTTTAAAAAATTTTAAGCATTTAAAGTTTTTCCAGTTTAAAATTCCTTTGATGTCAGCGTTTCAAAAACTTTACCACCCTATTCTCGTTTTAATAGAAATCCTATTTGATAATAGAAATAAGTTTTAGAGATTATAAAGTTGTTTTTAATATTTTATTAAAACTCATATAATTTTTCTATTATAAATTAAATTTTATTACTTTTTTTTAAATACATTTATGCATATTATTCACTACAGCGGAGCCAAGATTCATTATGCGTGTGCGATATTTATCACTCCATCTCTCCTTTGTGTGTCCAATCAGAGACAGAACAAAGTGACTTTAGAGACCATCATATTGGAGTTTTATTTTAAGTTTATATAAAAAATACAAGGCGATGAAGATAAAGTATAAAGGTTGGTTGGCTAAATCCTTTGCGAATGACAGTGGACTTTGGTTTTTATTCATATTAATGTAAACATTTATTTAATAAAAACATATTCGAACTTTAAGAACAATGTGTAAGAAAAGGAAGTGAAGAATGTGAAGAGGAATACCGTAATTTTCAAGATAAAGAACTGTAATATTTTTTGAGACCAAAACTAGAATAAAATGTTATGACTAAAAAAACCTTATTTCAGTTGCTAAGGGATATAATCTGAAAAGGCATTATGACACAAATCATAAAACAAACTATGACCAATACATTGCAAAAACTTCATGAAGATAAATTTTCGAAATGGAAATCGATTCTTCAAAACAACAAAAAATATTCACTAAATTTGTTGTAGACGAAAATGATGCATTAAAGATTAGTTATATATTGTCACATTTAATCCCATACAGAACGAGACAATTTACTGAAGCAGAATTTGTTAGAAACGGCTCAATTAAAGAGGCGAAAGAATTATGACTACTACAAATAAAAAAAATTTTAAAGTACAGTAAGTCGAAATACTGTAGTCATCAGAGTTGATAAAATAGCCGAAAATCTGAGAAATCTACACGATTCAACAAAATATCAACATCTCATGATTAATTATTGCAATTAAAGGCTGTGGTAGTCAAGCGGTTAAGGTCATGAACTCGCGTGGCTTATATAGGGTGTTTTTTTTTTAGAGGTATAGAACTTTAAATTGCAATAAAACAACGATGTATTATTCGATTCACATGAATTTTTTTTTATTCGAAAGATAATCTTGTGGCATTACATTTTAAATATGATCAAGCAAGGCGTCAATTCGTCGAATGGGCCCAAAACGAGATTGCCGTTGTTCCCGATTTTCATAAGCGAATTTTGTTTAGCGATGAAGCTCACTTCTGGTTGAATGGCTACGTCAACAAACAAAACTGCCGCATTTGGAGTGAAGCTAATCCACAAGTGTATGTCGAAACACCGTTACATCCAGAAAAACTGACTGTTTGGTGCGCTTTATGGGCTGGTGGAATCCTTCTTCAAAAACGATGAAGGCCACAACGTTATAGTCAATGGTGATCGGTATAGAGCCATGATTACTAACTTTTTCATTCCTGAATTAAACAATCATGATGTCCAGGAGCTGTGGTTCCAACAAGACGGCGCAACATGTCACACAGCTCGTGCCACAATCGATTTATTGAAAGACACGTTTGGTGACCGCCTAATTTCACGTTTTGGACCTGTGAATTGGCCTCCAAGATCTTGTGATTTAACACCTCTAGACTGTTTTTTGTGGGGCTATGTAAAATCATTGGTCTATGCGGATAAGCCACAAACGCTTGACCATTTGGAAGACAGCATTCGCCGTGTTATTGCCGATATACGGCCACAAATGTTGGAAAAAGTCATCGAAAATTGGACGTCCAGATTGGACTACATCCGAGCCAGCCGTGGCAGTCATATGCCAGAAATCATATTTAAAATGTAATGCCACAAGATTATCTTTCGAATAAAAAAAATTCATGTCAATCGAATAATACATCGTTGTTTTATTGCAATTTAAAGTTCTATACCTCTAAAAAAAACACCCTTTAGAATCATTCTAAAAATCATATTTTATTACTTTTTTTAACATTGAAAACATGCGGCCCCCTACTTAATGTAAAATAGATCATGTGGCCCGCAATATCATATGAGTTTGACATGCCGGTTATAAGGCAACTACAGCCCTTTAACAATACACATCAATACAGCAAGTTGCAACATATATAACCCTTTAAGCATTAAATAAATTTTTAAATACCAAAACCTGTTACACAAGACTGATCGGCTTAGATTTTAGATAAACCACGAAGGAGGCAAAACTATAAGATTAATACTGAATCTCTCTCGCGCGCGTGAGAAGTTTTAGAGTTCTATCTCAACACCGGAAATTTCGAAAAAAAAACTCAAAGATAAGAAAATGACAATCAGACGAAATAAAACAATAACTATGTCTGGAATACGAATTGATAAACGAATTCGGCAACTTAAATAGAAATTCTTAATCTCATTTCCTACTATCAATGTACAGTAATGAAAAATGAAGATGGGCAAGTAATTAAAAGTTCATAATCAGAATTCTGATCTTCAGCCCAAAGCGCAAAAACTTCAAAGGAATTGAGAATGGCAATCAAAATCTAGGATAGTGATAGTAGAGGTCGGGGGATGAAAATATTCCGGTTAAAATAATAATTTTTAGAGTACTTTTGCTTTGCTTTAAAAAAAAAAAAAAAGTAATACCATCACGCTGATAAGAGTTCAAGAGGTTGATTATAAGATTAAGATTCTAAAAAACGATATTGGAAAAAGATTTAATGATAAGAAAGGAAGAAAAGTGTGAAGAATCTGAGCAAAATATCAAATAAAATTTTTCTTAAGGCAGAGAGATAGCGAGTTATATAAACGTCCCACTATAAAGCTGCATGAGGGCTATTCGCAACGAACCTCGTAATTTTGAACCATGGTCAACTAATGAGGATGACACCTGAGCTAGACACCTCCCTCTCCAAACTTCCACACCAAACTAAAAGGAGAATGTTTGAGCTTGAACGTGCAATGCCCATCTCTACACGAAGGGTCTTCAGCAGCACTAGGTGCGAACTCGTGACATGTCAGCCGCTCTCTCTCTCTCTCTCTCTCTATATATATATATATAGTCCGTGACCTAAACCACTAGATTACAGCAGCCGAAATATTTATTCGGAAAAAATTATCATGCAGTAATTCGTCTAAAATGAAAATTCTAAATTAAAATATTAAGTAACCCTTGTAAAGGGTGTGTTTTTTAGAGGTATAGAACTTTAAATTGCAATAAAACAATGATGTATTATTCGATTGACATGAATTTTTTTTTACTCGAAAGATAATCTTGTGGCATTACATTTTAACTAGGATTTCTGGCATGGGACTGCCACGGCTGGCTCGGATGTAGTCCAATCTGGACGTCCAATTTTCGATGACTTTTTCCAACATTTATGGCCGTATATCGGCAATAACACGGCGAATGTTGTCTTCCAAATGGTCAAGCGTTTGTGGCTTATCCGCATAGACCAATGACTTTACATAGCCCTACAGAAAATAGTCTAGCGGTGTTGAATCACAAGATCTTGGAGGCCAATTCACAGGTCCAAAACGTGAAATTAGGCGGTCACCAAACGTGTCTTTCAATAAATCGATTGTGGCACGAGCTGTGTGACATGTTGCGCCGTCTTGTTGGAACCACAGCTCCTGGACATCATGATTGTTCAATTCAGGAATGAAAAAGTTAGTAATCATGGCTCTATACCGATCCACCATTGACTGTAACGTTGTGGCCTTCATCGTTTTTGAAGAAGTACGGACCAATGATTCCACCAGCCCATAAAGCGCACCAAACAGTCAGTTTTTCTGGATGTAACGGTGTTTCGACATACACTTGTGGATTAGCTTCACTCCAAATGCGGCAGTTTTGTTTGTTGACGTAGCCATTCAACCAGAAGTGCGCTTCATCGCTAAACAAAAAATTCGCTTATGAAAATCGGGAACAACGGCAATCTCGTTTTGGGCCCATTCGACGAATCTACACCTTGCTTGATGATCGTTTTGATGAATTGCCAAACCAAACTGAGAATAAATCACTTGACAGCTGTTAAATCGGTCGCCATCTTGGAAAGTAATGCCAACTTAAACTTCTATACCTGGGAAAAAAACATTCTTTATAATACGACACTTCTACAGTACGAGTTTACTATAACACGGTGCGAGAATTTGGACCATCCGTTCAATATGAAATGAAAAAAACTATTAAAAGCGAACTTTGTCTAATTTGGAATTAGGAAAATCCCAGTACACAACTCTACTCAATAAAACGTGATAAGAGGTTTTAAGTGTGAAAGATACCTCATTTGACTTTTGACACACATTCGTTTACGCACTTACTATCAGATTTTCCAGCAAATACTTTTCGTGAACTATCTATACTTGAGAACACTTTAAAACTTTAATTATATCTTTTTCAATTCCTACTATTAGCTCACATTCTCTATTTATTTATTTATTCATCTTGGTGGAATTTTCAATCGTTGAAAAAATACATTTTAAAGCGCTCAATTGAGCTGAAATTTTATATACATGAGTATTTGGGATGACAATACAATAATTTATTTATAATTAATAAAAATTAATTTTGATTACAAATAATTATTTAAAGAATTACAAATACGGTCATATTCGCATCATTTTTGGCGACTTGTGCCAAAACTTAAAACGGCTTTTTCTCATGTTTTAAAGCATTCAGTTGAACTGAAATTTTATATACACGATTATTTTGTGGATGACAATACCATACTTTAATGATACTTAATAAAAATTAATTACCACTTAGTGTTGTGATTCTGTCATATGTAAATACATATTTATATTAATTGTAACTATTTAATAAAAAGTAGCTAAAATAAAATTTTTCTTTTTGTTGATCTAAGTAGGAATTGACTTAAAAAAATGATTGATGAATGTTTATCTCTTGTTTGTAGAGAATTAGACTATATTATATATATATATATATATATATATATATATATATATATATATAAAACTTATCTTCAAATAATATTCTTCTGGATAGTTATCAGATATGAATTGTTCAGATTCACTCTGCTTACATATTTTTTTTCTATTTTCTCAACATTACAATTATTATCATTTTTCCGAAACGAATCTACCTGCTTGCTTTCCTCTCAACAGGTGATTTCTTGAGGAATTCATGGATAATTTCCTATTTTACAAATTTAAAAAAACATAATTAAAAAAATTCGATCAATATTTTTCTCATCTCAGTATATGGCAAATCAACAGTGAGTGAGTGAAGAGTTATATTGTTACGGGTCTATTCGCGTTCTGCCAACTATTGAAAACTTTCCTCCGAAGAAGGAGACGCAATTTATTCAAATCAAGGATTATATTTAAAGATTAACTCTCAAGTTCGAAGAGGAGAGAGATTAGAAGCTAGCAGGATAGCAAGTATTGATTAACGTGAAGCTAGACGAGAGCGCTTCAGGCTCGAGCTCATGATACATCAGCCACGAGTCCGTGGAATATCCCTCTATAGGAAAGCGAGTGAGTGAGAGTTACATTAGCATCGCACTATAAAGCTACACGTGGGCTATTTTCAACGGACCTCATAATTTTGAGTCATGGTCATAAGACGAGGACAAAACCTGAGCTGTCATCCCCTCTCCTACCTTCTATACCACACCAACGGGGAGATGTTTCAACCTCAACAGATTTATGGTGCAGCGGCCCCCCTCTATACGGTTGATGTTCAGCGACATTGGGATCGAACTCATGACACGCCCGATCTACGAGTCCCTGATTTTAACCACTAGGCTACCGCAACCACTATAGCAGGGATGGAGAACCCGTGGCACGCGTACCATTGATGGCCCGTGACACAATATTTTGGGCACGCCACCGATCAAAACGGTTAACAAGGTTCAATATGAAGTGTTACGAACAAACGCGAGTGATCAGTAGCAGTTTCCAGAGAAATTTTTTTTCAGTTCAAAGAATTATCGGAAACGCTCAAGTTTTTTATGTGCCCTGATGTGACTTCATTTAATAAACTGAATTCCTCCCGATTCGATTAGTTGGAAATTGAAAAATTTGAAATGCAAATGATTGATTTCCAGTCTAGCTCAATATGGATTCAAAAATTTGTTGAAAAACGGAGAAAGTTGGAATTGATTGAAACAGAAATATTAAAAAGCGAGTAACGATATTTTGGAAACATGGAATTCGATTCCAGATTTATTTAGCTGTTTGAAGAAACTGTATCATGGTATTTTAACCATATTTTCATCAACCTATGCCTGCGAGTCACTATTTTCAGAAATGAATAAAATTAAAGACTCACTTAGAAACCTTTTGGCAGATGACTCCAATTCAGCTTGCATTCTACTAAAAGTTTACATCTTAAATCCTAATGCAGGTTATTTGTCATCTAATCTGCCACAACATAATTCACACTAATGTTACTTTAATTTGAATTACACTTATAACTAAAACATTTACTACTATACAGTGCAAAATGTGTATTTTTTTAGTTTTCAAAAAAAGTTATGAGTTGTTCGTATATTTAGTTTTATTATCTTCTCAAGTTTAGTTCTCTTTAGTTTTATTATTTTCTCACAATTCAAAATTATTTGACGGCACGTCTATATCTCACTGAACATTTCTTAAAGAAAAAAGGGCGCGTTGATCCAAAAAGGTTCACCGCCCCTGCAATATAGGATGGCGAAGCCAGAATGTAACGTTAACCCTCTGACAGGAACATCCGTCTCTCTGACGGGGATGATTTGCTTTGATGCCTGTAGATAACGCTGTGGTGTAATTTTTGGGGTGGGCTGTCTTGACATCTTCAGTTGCACTCTACCCAATGAGAGGATCTCGTGGTGGAACATGGCAATTTTTCTTATCTATTACCGTCTATCAGACGGATATTCCTAGAGTTTTTTCGTGTTTGGTATTGTTTTTTTATTACTTTTACGTGAATATAAATAACTTTTAATCAGTTTTTATAAAAATGCTAGTCACCATTCTAGTGATAAAAATATATTGTTGTGCTTGATTTAATCCAACACATCTTATTTAAGCCATACTCAATTGAATGAGCTTTAAGGACATTTAGGACAGTCCTTAAGAGACTAAAATTCAAAAAATTAATGTACTCGTCTGTCAGACGGATGTTTCTCAGTGCGGCAAAAAAACTGATGTTTTGGTCAGAGGGTTAATGTTCCAGTTTCTTTATGTTTGAAAAATATTCCAAATTCAGAATATATTATCATACAATAATTCGTCAAAATGAAAATTCTTAATTGGAATATTTTAAGAGCTCAACATTTATTCAGACACACACACAATTATTAATTTAAAAAAAAAACATTTTATTACGATGGAAAGATATACAAGAAACCTCCTTTTATACGACACTTGCATAGAACGGATTCACTCTTAACACGGTTCGAGGACATCCCCGTACAACATTAAATGAAGGGAAAAAAATCTATTTAAAGCGAATTTTGTCTTATTTGAAAATAGAAAAATCCCAGTACACAACTACTCAATAAAACGTGATAAAGGTTTTAAGTAAGAAAGATATCTTCTTTGACATTTGACATTCGTACACGAACGTACTATCAGATTTTCGCGAAGAAATTTTTCGTGAACTATATTAATACTTAAATACACTTTAAAACTTTGGCTATGTAGATTAAATATTTTCGGGTAAGCAGTACTCAACCTTTTATCAAAAAAATATTTTTAAACAAATGTCTCTTTAAAGACGTATAATGACAGATAATAGTGCTTAGTGATGACGAAAAAATTCTGTGTTTATTTTACATTAATGTGAATTACTTCGAAAATTTTAATAAAGATATTAATCTTAATTATGAAAATATAACAGCATGTTGTGGTTTTTTTTTAATTTTTGAAACTTAATCCCTCTTTTCATACAAGTTCTTTCCTTCGCATAACACGGCAATTTTTTGGAGTGAATAAGTGTTATATATAACCATCACACTAGAAACCCAACACGAGGGCTATTGATAACGAAACTCGTAATCTTGAACAATGGTCAAGTGACGAGAACAACACCTGATCACCACATGGGCAAGTGACGAGGGCTACATTTCAAGTTAAGATATCTCATTGTTTTGATTTCTACACTATATCATGTAAAAAAAACCTAAGTGGTGCAACAGCCTATAGCGGGCCACGGCCTACTGTGCCCGTCCCATTTTACAAGACCTTGCGCGTTCAGATGCATGAGCAGATGTTCCGATCAGGTAGTCAGACTGAAACGAAGCTCGCAGTGTTTAATTCCAAAGCAAGCTTGGTTACTCATTTATCGACCCACTGAAGGGATGGAAGGCTGAATCGACCTTGTCCAGACCGGGATTTAAACTCCGGACCTCTGGCGTGGAAGCGCGGTACGCTACCACTCAGACACTAAGCTCTTACACTATAGTACTGCGGCGATGTGATAGCTATATGAACTTGTACCAACATCACGCGAAGACGATCGTTTTGGCGTTATCTGTTAAGTACTCGCATTTTCATTCGGAACGGAAGGTACCCAGAATGAACCTTCCTTCATTGGTGACCCGGACGTGATAAGAACCGCACCCCTCACGCGCCGCTGTCGTGGCGCCATCTATCCACCGCAACAGCAACCAAACCGTCAAACATTGACGCAAAATAAGCCGTTACTTCTCGAAGTCATCAAACAATGACGCAATTGAACCGTCACACACATGATGCAACTCTCAAGCCGTCACGCACGAAACAGACGCAACCCACCAAGTGACGCAACTGCTCACATGCTCGCCACGAATATGGTATCATTCGTTCGCCTATTCGCCAAAACACTGGCAGGGGAGCATGCGGCGATGTGATAGCTATATGAACTTGTACCAACGGCGAAAACGATCGTTTTGGCGTGATCGGTTAGGTACTCGCATTTTCATTCGGAACGGAAGGTACCCAGAACGAACCTTCCTTCAGTACGTAAGAGAATTTATACAGGGTGAACCCAAACTCTTGCCCTGATTGTAAAAAAAAAGCATTACAAAACAACCGTTTAATATAAAAAGGGAACTTCTCTATCACCGGGTAGGTCATTTTTAGTAGTTTTTTGTGTGTAATAGATGACGGGAGTGCTCTTCAAAAGAGACTCAGGGGAATATTTATAAGGAGACATTTTTTCAGACGAAAGGGCATCAATTCAAGAGAAAGCCCAATGTGTGCTTTGGTTTCACAAAACAAATTTGCCCATTAATATTCAGCATAAATTTCGATACTGTTATGAACACAGCCTTTTGCAAAATTAATTAAACGATGGTGTGAAATGTTTTAAAAAAACAGACAACGTAACAAAAGACACGTTAAAGAACACTTGGGGAAAATCGAAATACCGCCTAGACCAGAGGCTCCCTAACATTTTTGCCTCAAAGACCCCTTGCCATGTCTTTCGGTTTGACGTAGACCCCTGCTTACTAGTATTCAATTTTTACAAATTTATCAATTTAAATGTCTTTTTGACAGCTAGTAAAGAGCTATTTGCTTTAAAAGAATTAACTTTCTAGCTGTAGTGTAGTGTTTAAAACTTAAGAAGCACGTGTTCATTAATTAGATAAAAATTTAATTAATACATGAAATAGCTGAACAACAAACAAATGCTTTTAATGGGAGGCATGAATCTGGTGCTTCAATAACAGATGTTCAACATTTGGTATCCATCTTGTCAGGTTGAACCCTAAATCTCCTCTGTTAGTATAGTGATTGATTGATTGATTGATTGAATATTAACGTCGCACTGTTCAGCTACACGAGGGCTTTTGGCGACGGACCACGTAATTTTGAACCATGGTCAAGTGACGTGGACGACACCTGAGCTGGCACCCCCTCTCCTAACTACCACACCACACCAACGGGAGGACGTTTCAGCTCTCGACAGATTTAACGTGCATCGCTGCCCTACACGGCGGGTCTTTAACAGGGTTCGAACCCGTGACAAAGCAAGCCACGGTCCGATACCTATACCACTCGGCTACCGCGGCCACTGTTAGTATAGTGAACGGTCCCCACCTCTTTTTTTTTAAAAAAGATTGGCAACCGCGCTGAAACTCCTTACTAGGAAAATCAACTAAAAACTTTTTTACAATATTTCCATAATTCGGGACAAATATTAGGTATGTCTTTTCAAAGCCAAAACGGCTCTTGTGTGTATTCGTTTCTAAATTTTAATTAAAGATCTTTGTTAGTGCCTATTCCAATCAGTTCCTATTGTAATATGAAACTTTTTTCAATGTGACCATATGAATTGATTGTCCACCGTGGTATTATCCCACAGTCAAAACATTCTCAAAACTCGTTTCAAAATCTGAATAAAGGGTATTTAAATGCTGAATGTAGATTAAAACGTCCTGATAGATTGTCTGTGACACAGAAAATTTGCGACCTCCAATTTTATACTGCTTTAGCTTAATTCTGGAAAGGAACGCTGAAATAGTCCTTGTTTTAAATAAAATTTATGCTGTCACCTTAAAATTGCAAATTAACTCATTAAATTTAGTAAATAAATCTGGACAGAGCACCTCTAAAACTCAATTTTTGGACAAAATACCGATTTTTCGTTTTTGGTCTTATATTAAAGTTCAATCTTTTATCTTTGTAAATCTGTTTAAATTTTGTTTCTATCTTAATTAGATGCCGAATTACAGCTTTTTCAATATTACTTAATCATAAATTTCTCTGACCCGAAATAGTTTCTGCTAACCGGAAGTGGCCGAGTTGTTTGTTTACGTTTCTCTTTCATAGTATATGGCATGAAATATTATAACTAATATACAAATATTTAGTCAGAAATTAAAGTAGAACATTTAAGAATAAATATAAATGTATTTGGAAATACATTTTCCTTTTTTATGTGTAAAACCTGGCAGCAAGTTTGTTGTTTTGACTTTGTTTACATATGCGTTGGATTTTCATGCTGAAAGAATTGACAGCGTAAAAAAGTTTATTTGATTGTTTTATTCAGTTTTATTTTAACTTAAAAATAGTTAAAAGTATTGCTAAAAAGCGCAAGCGGCAATTTTATGGTAATAAATTCACAAACACTTCGAAAAATAATAGCACTTCAGCAGTTCTTGAATGTACTGTCAGGTGTTGGGAAATGAGATTTTATCAACTGCAGAAGAAATAATTGCCTGGTCCTGTGTTTGGTAACAGAATCGTTGACCTTGAACTTATTGTGGAAGCTTTTGCTCAACTTTGCTGCCCAAAATATTTTGCTGAAAAAGCAGAACTATTCGAGGATTCCTGATATGGATTGTGCTTCCATTTTACACTAAAATGTAAGTATTTTAGTTTTTGCATTTGCTTCATCAAAAAAAGTTGTAAGTGCACCTGTCATAAATACCAGGCTAGTATATGATATTCGGCAGATAGGCAAAGGTTTTGCTGGGGCATTTAAATTATGCTCAACATTAAATTTGCCTCGACTAACCAAAACTGCTTACAAAAATCAGGATGCAAAGCTTTTAAAAGTGGTTCAGGAAGTAGCTGAGGAATCCATGATAAAAGCTGCTACTGAGATTGTGGACAAAAAACACACAAAATCTATCATCCGATATTGTAAAATGTGGCATATCGGTGGATAGCACATGGCAGCGAAGAGGCTATACATCTATGAATGGCTGTGTTGCTGCAATATCAATTCATACTCTGGTAAGGTGTTAGACATAGAAGTTATGTAGTCCTACTGTCCAACATGTAAGAGACTTCAGACTATGCCAAGAAACTTTGAATATGAGTCGTCAAAAGCCGACCACATATGTCAGTGTAATTTCACAGGCTCTTCATCAAAAATGGAAATTGTGGGGGCTTCCCGAATATTTCTTCGATCTGAAAAAAACCGCAGACTGCATTACACTCAATATTATGGGGATGGCGACTCAAAAGCTTTCATGAGTGTGAAAGACACTTATGGATTAAACAGTGTGACCAAGTTTGAGTGCATTGGCCATGTACAAAAGAGAGTTGGTTAGCGTCTGGGAAAACTAAAACTAAAGGACTGTCTGGTAAAGGCAAATTAACTGATAATTTTATTGACAGACTTCAATCTATTACGGAATTGCAATCGCAGCAATGTCGGTAACTTAAATGCCATGCAGCAAAATGTAATTGCTGCGTTATATCACTGTGCATCAAGTAATAAGAAACCGATGCATGGTCAATGCCCAATAGGGAAAGAAAGCTGGTGTTATTTTCAGCGGGGGATGGCAAATGGAACAAAATGTTCCACAAAATATGCTGGTTTATAAAATGATGTTTTAAATAAAATTAAACCAGTATATTTAGAACTATGCGACAAACAGATATTAAGTAAGTGCTTGCATGAACGCACGCAAAATGCCAACGAGTGTTTTAATGGAATAGTTTGTCAAAAAGTACCAAAGGAAGTTTTTGTTTCGCTCAAAACAATTAAATTTGGGTCGTATAATGCTATTATATACACTTCAATGAAGGATTAAATGGGTGTCTAAAAGTTTTTAATAAAATGAATATAGAAAACCCTGGGATGTTTACCTTACGGGGATATAAACATTTAGATAAATGCAGAATCCGGGAATCAATTCATAATGCAGACCCCAAAACAAAGAAAAACTGGAAAATTTTAAGAGCACTTAAAAAGAAAACAATTAGTGTTTTAGAAGTCAAAGATGGCGAGAATTATAAATCTGTGGTGCATTTTAATAAGAAAGTAAGTGTTTACCTTGTAATCAGAATAGTTTAATGTTATTTTTTGTCGTTTTCTCAAAATGAGTTTTTTACATTTTCTTACCGCAAAACACAATATCTCAAAAAATTATGCTTGAATGAAATAAAAATTTTATATGTATGTTTTTTTTTTTTAATACTTATACAGGGAATAGACCTTTCTTAAGAGTTTGTGTTGAGTAGAAATTTTTTTATATAGCAATAAAGTAAAAATCACAATAGCTTTTAAGAAAATTTCAACGTATAGAAGTTCGAAACACAATAACTTCCCACGTAATAGTCATATTACCAAAATAAGAGTCTATTCCCTAGATAAGGTTATATGCTATATTATTCAATTTACAAAATGTCAATATATTTATTTTATTTTCAATTATCATGTTTTGCGTAAAATCTTATTTTTGCTTATTTTTTTATAAAATACCCCTTTGACAGTAAAAATGTGCACTAATAAAACTTTTCTTGGGTGTTTTTCTAATTTTAGAGACCCATAAGGTCATAAAATATGCATTTACTAGCAAAAT
Source organism: Trichonephila clavipes (assembly GCA_019973935.1). NCBI lineage: Eukaryota > Metazoa > Arthropoda > Arachnida > Araneae > Nephilidae > Trichonephila > Trichonephila clavipes. The sequence continues at coordinate 1,321,776 of BMAU01019415.1, read as the reverse complement.
TCAGGTTAATTTAAAAAATTTTCTTCTCTCAAAAGTGTATAAACATTTAGATAGATGCAGAATCTGTGAATCGATTCATAACGCAGACAGCAAAACAAAGAAACACAGAAAATTTTTAAGGGCACTTAAAAGAAAAAAAAATAGTGTTTTAGAAGTTAAAGAGGGAAAGGATTATAAATCTGGTGTATTTTAATAAGAAAGTATAAGTGTTTTTTTTTTTGTAATCAGATGAGTTTAATGTTATTTTTGTCGTTTTCTCAAAATGAGTTTTTCACATTTTTTTCTTACCGCAAAACACAATATCTCAAAAAATTATTATTGAATGAAATAAAAATTTTATATGTATGTTTTTAAATACTTATACAGGGAATAGACCTTTCTTAAGAGTTTGTGTTGAGTAGAAATTTTTTTATATAGCAATAAAATGAAAATTACAATAGCTTTTAAAGAAAATGTCAACGTATAGAAGCTCGAAACACAATAACTTCCCACGTAATAGTTATATTACCAAAATAAGAGTCTATTCCCTAGATAAGGTTATATGCTATATTATTCAATTTACAAAAAATGTCAATATATTTATTTTATTTTTCAGTTATCATGTTTTGCGTAAAGTCTTATTTTTGCTTATTTTTTATAAAATACCCCTTTGACACTAAAAATGTATACTAACAAAACTTTTCTTGGGTATTTTTCTAATTTTAGAGACCCATAAGGTCATAAAATATGCATTTACAGGCAAAATTCAGGTTAATTCAAAAAAATTTCTTCTAAGGTGTTCTGTTACCTTAAATAGGTAAAATCTGTTTTCTACTAGATTAAATTTTCTTTTAAAATTAAACTCACGATCTGGTTTAATGAGAGCCACTATCATGAACCCCCAAATTATTTTTTCGCTTATGTGGACCCCTTGACAAGTCGTCATAGACTACTGGGGGTCGATATAGACCACGTTGGGACTCACTGGCCGAGACTTTGATCCGAACTACCAAGGGGACACACTGCAATTTATTGAGATAAATAGTCTTATAAAAAATTCATAACAAATCGGAACAAACATATGTCTAATTGCAATAGTTTGAGCAAAATAACTATCTATAATCGGGGGAAGACTTTTGATTCACCTTATAAACTTAGTTCCTTTCAATGTGCAACAGCCCGTTACATCTAGTTTTCGCATTCGTATCCTTTGTAAAATTCCATTGGGTTTGTAACTTTGAGTTTAAGTGCGACGATGACTAAAAAACAACTAATTACATTATCTAAAAATATTCTTTGTTGAAAAGTCAATTACATAGTTAAATAAAACTAGTGTAAAAAGATACCTTTTTTAATAGTTTAACCTCATAACTTCTAATTATGGTAAGGTAAATGAAAACCAGGCAAGTTAACCACTGACAAAACATCTAGATCAGAGGTTCCCAAACATTTTTGTCTCATAGACCCCATGCCATGTTTTTCGGTTTGGCGTAGACCCCTGCTTAATTAATGTTGAATTTTTGCAAATTTATCAACTGGAATGTCTTTTTGACAGCTGGTACTACTACTCCTACTTTAAGAGAATTAAATTTCTAACTGTAATGATGTATAGTGTTTAAAATTTACTGAGCACAAGCTAATTAAAAAAATTAAAAGTTAATAAATAAAACTGTTCAATAAAATAACTAAACAACAAACGATCTTAATGTGAGGGATGAATCTCTAGCACTACAATATTAACTTTTCAACATTTGGTATCAATCTTGTCTGGGTCTCTTAATCTCCTATGTTTACTAACTCTGTTTACTGTCCAGTTGTTGTTTTTTTCCTTCTTTTTTGTTTAGTTTTGGAGATTGGCAACCACGCTGAAACTCCTTCACAGCAGGAAAAGTAATGAAAAGTTCCTCACGGTATTCCTCGGGACAAATAATATACTAGACTTTTTAAAGCCAAATTTGCTGACATATGTTTCTAAACTTTATGACCTTCGTTAGTGCTTATTACGATCAGTTCCTATTGTAATGTGACTCAGTATGACCATATGAATTCATTGCCTACTGTAGTATTGCCATAGTCAAAGCATTCTCAAACCTGGTTTCAAAATCTGAATAAAAGGCATTTAAATGTTGAACGTTCTGTTAAAACATTCTGACAAATTGTCTGTAACAAATTTAGAAAATTCAGGACCTCCGGTATTATACTTCTTTAGCTTAACTCAGGAAAAAAAGCTGAAATGGTTCTTGTTTTAATAAAATTAATGCTGCAACCTTGTAAATGCAAATTAACTTCATTAAATTTAGCAAATAAATATGTTAAATAGTTAAAATTTGGTTTCCACTTGATTAAATTTTCTTTTAAAATTAAAGTCACGATCTAGTTTAATGAGAGTCACTATCATAGACCCCCACTTACACCTCATGGCCCCCAAATTACTTTTTGGCTGACGTGGACCCCTTGGAGGTCGTCGTAGACCCCTGGAGGTCTATATAGACCACTTTGGGAATCACTGATCTAGATTACACCACCTTAGGGCTTTGAAGTTGATTTTTAAAGTTAACATGAATAGACATATAATCTTTAGAGAAATCTATATCATGATTCAAATTCGACAGCTACGAGGCTCGATATCTAAACAAGTTACAGTCAACTTAAATATAATTCAAGTGAAAATTTTAAAAATATTCTTCGAGGAAATTTAAAATATCTCGCAACGGGAACATTACATCAAAACCATCCTTTTAAACGAAAAATCAAAGAAACATAAATTCATTTATTGTATAGATCGAAAGAAGAATTTATCCCTGTTTTCTACGACATTACTTACAAAAAAAAAAAAAGGAAAGGGGGATCCGATCTAATTTAAAAATTTGATGGAGCTAAAAAGAAATTCCTTTTTTATTTCTTCTATGACTGAATATGCTTGGATATTTTCAGACTATTTGTAAGAAAAATTCTAAAAAAATCAATCTGTACTAAAAATTCAATTTACATCTTTCAAGAAAAAAAATTTAGAATTTTTTTTAAATATTTATTTTCCTCGAAAAAGATTTTTGGATATGAAACGGATTCAGAAATGAAATTACATTCTCGATTTCACAAAATAATATTGTAAAGGATCAAAACCGAAAAAAGATGCTGGATTTTTTTTAAAAAATTATATCGATATATTTTTAAGCAATACACATAAATCCTCGACATTCTTGCTCAAAATTCACTTTAAAATTAGAATAGAAGCTTCTGAAATCTTTTAATATAAACTTTTCTTAAAAAGAGGACAAAAAAGGAGGGAAAATGATGAAAATCTGCACTACTTTTTATCTCTGAAGGAAAAAATGCATGACGTGGAATTTTGATATAAAAAAAAAAAAAGTTTCATGTATATATATATATATATATATAAACAGATTTCGAATTCTCATGGAGTGCAGAAAAACGAGGGAAGTGGGGGGGCGAGAGAATTTCATGTTTTTCTATTCCAATGACATTTCATACCTGAAATATTTCTCGATTTGAGTACGCGAACGCGGAAATAAAATATATATATATATATATAATGCTCCTCAAATTTTAGATATATATTTATATTTCCAAAGTATTGATAGCAAAGATTTGCACCATCAATTTTTTTTTGTCTATTAATAGACTATTTAAAAGAAATCTCCAAGAATCTTAATGTCGACGATGAATCTGGTAAACAACTTTTCAGGCATATTTTTTACTTTGATTCCCATTAAATTTGTAAGTTTTAAAAATTTGAAAACTTTTAGAGAAATATGTCGTGAAAAGATTTCTCTTTTAAGAGGTAACGCAGACATTTAACAAAATACTAGGGAGGAGAGGAATATGGTTACATTGAATAATCGAGCAATATTTTGCCCGAACAGCAGTTTTCAAGCTTTACAATACAGACAGCAATTTGCGATTAAAAGTTTTAGGGCTCAGTATAGAAACATATATACAGTTTTAAATTCGACGCGTTATTAATTTTACGCTCAAACTACTCAGTTTGGAAGATTTCTGGGCTTTTTAAAAATGTATATCACAATTATTTATTTATTTAAGGTATGTGAACACGATGAAATGAACAAATTCAGTCAAAGCACATAATTTTTGTTTTTCATTTTATTCAATAAAGCTATCTTTTGGCTTAACAAAACAAACTTTGTTTTGTTTCTCCGTTACAATTAATTTTATAAAATTTTGAAAAACCGAAAGTGGGTTTTTAATCTACCAGGAAAAGGAATTTAAATTGTTCAAAATCTAATTTCGTCGAATCTGATAACACAAAATATTGTCA
>BMAU01019415.1:1145000-1310000 GCA_019973935.1 Trichonephila clavipes | reverse complement strand
TTGCTTTAAACGCGGTTTTAAAAGTGTTGTTCTTTTTATTTTAGTTTTGTAGGTAAGTACATATCCCGTGTTTATTAAATAATCTTTTCATTACCACCACACCATGTCTACGAAATTAGGCAGTGGGGCACACAAGAATTTTCAAGTAGGGGGTCCGAGGGTTTACCATTCTCGTATCATACCACAACATGCAGCCAAAGGATTTTGTCGATTGTCGAGAACAAAAAACAGCAAAAAATAAATTACTGAATAAATAATTTACATTAGTTAATAACGAAAAATTACTAATAACAAATACTTCATTGCATTTTACGTACTACAGAGTGTTTTTGTCCTGGTATAGAAGTTTAAGTTGGCATTACTTTCCAAGATGGCGACCGATTTAACAGCTGTCAAGTGATTTATTCTCAGTTTGGTTTGGCAATTCATCATGAATAGACTCACGCCTGAACAACGCTTTCAAATTGTGCAATTTTATTTCGAAAATAATGGTCGATTTTCATAAGAGAATTTTGTTTAGCGATGAAGCGCACTTCTGGTTGAATGGCTACGTCAACAAACAAAACTGCTGCATTTGGAGTGAAGCTAATCCACAAGTGTATGTCGAAACACCGTTACATCCAGAAAAACTGACTGTTTGGTGAGCTTTACGGGCTGGTGGAATCCTTCTTCAAAAACGATGAAGGCCACAACGTTACAGTCAATGGTGATCGGCATAGAGCCATGATTACTAACTATTTCATTCCTGAATTGAACAATCATGATGTCCAGGAGCTGTGGTTTCAACAAGACGGCGCAACAAGTCACACAGCTCGTGCCACAATCGATTTATTGAAAGACACGTTTGGTGACCGCCTAATTTCACGTTTTGGACCTGTGAATTGGCCTCCAAGATCTTGTGATTTAACACCGCTAGGCTATTTTCTGTAGGGCTATGTAAAGTCATTGGTCTATGCGGATAAGCCACAAACGCTTGACCATTTGGAAGACAACATTCGCCGTGTTATTGCCGATATACGGCCACAAATGTTGGAAAAAGTCATCGAAAGTTGGATGTCCAGATTTGACTACATCCGAGCCAGCCGTGGCAGTCCTATGCCAGAAATCCTATTTAAAATGTAATGCCACAAGATTATCTTTCGAATAAAAAAAATTCATGTCAATCGAATAATACATCGTTGTTTTATTGCAATTTAAAGTTCTATACCTCTGAAAAAAACACCCTTTATATACATGGGATTATAATGAATCAGAAAAAAAACTAACAAGGGCTATCAGGGAGGGGCGCAACACCTTGAAAAAATTAGAAGTAGCCCGTACCCTGGAAAATTCTGCCCACCCCTGTCATACATACTGAAAAAAAAGTGATGAATATAATTAGTGATTTAAATATATTCGGTGTAAGTCAAAACAACACAATGTTCCTTCCTTTCCTAAAAAGTTTTAAATAATTTATGAGTCGAATATTTATTTACAGAATAATTTTTATATATTAATCGGATTTGAGAACACACACAAACAGCAGTTTTTATTTTATCGTAGTTATTTTAGTGACAAAATTGAGATGAATTTGATGCATAATTAGTAATATTCTACGAATGGGTGCAGTTTGCGGTGTGAGGAAATATTCTGTTCGCGTTATTAAAAGAAAAAAAAGGGAGAGGATTCAGATACACACAGAAAATAGACTGTCTTGAATCTTTAACCATTACAAGTTACTTTGAAGCGTGCAATGAAAGCTAGAAATTCATACGGACGAGAATAGTGATATTTTTAAAGATAAAAGACGATAATGATTGCATTATATATGATAAAAGAACAAATTAAATAAGATATCCCATTTAGTAAATAGAATACGAGCCGTTATGTTGTTAAAGTACAGCAGATCATTAAATGGTAAACTGTCTCCAATTTAGACAAATAAATCCACGCTTATAATTAGTTTAAGTTGAGAAGTTAATATCACATGGAAAACTGAAAAACATTTTACAAATAAACCATTCATACAGCAGGCGTTTGTTCTTCACGTGTCAAAAGTTAAATGATATACTTATAGAAAAATTAGACACGTCATGAACATTGCCACTTAAAAAAAACTTGTTGTAAAGTAATAAATTACAGTTCAAAAAAAAAACTAAAAAACAATCTTTTATAGTTAATGGAACTAAATTGTAACTTAATTTTTTAGTCGTCAAATCTGGAAATGGGATATGGAATTAGACGTCAGATGCGGGATGAGATCTGAAAATGGGAAATCGTTAGTCCTGATGATCCTAATCAGGACAATGGAACAAAATTATTAAATTATTGTATTGTCATCGGCCCTGGACAAGTGAGCAAAATTTCGAATTAATCTGACCTTTTAAAGTGGGAGAAAATTGAATTCAAAGATTCCGTTACATACAAGTGAAAATTATAAAAGGGTGTTAAAAAAATAGCGTCTATAGTTGTAAATATTTACTGGAAATATCAAAATATTCTATGTGATAAGAATGTATTAATACCAGTGGCGCACAAAAGGTCCACGGGTCCGAACTCCCTCCCTCAAAGCCCTTAATTTTCTTTCGATTGATTATAATCCTACGTATATAGTACGTAAAATTTAATTAAATATTTGTGGTTAATAATTAATTTTATTAATTAATGCTAATTATTAATTATTTAATTGTTTGCTGTTTTTTGTTCCCGAAAATCGACAGAATCAAAAGTTATGCTGGGCGGCGTATTGAAGCAAGATACGAGAATGGTGAACTTTCAACCCCCTAGACCCACCCCTTTGAAAAATTCACTGATTAATATCTAATTACATTGGATTTGAAAGTTCATACATTTACTTTTTATTTCTTCTTAACAGGAGAAAAAAATTAAAGGAAAAATTAAACAGAATACTTACATTATGGGGAGAAAACCTTTTAAATTCTTTAAAAGATAAATTCACTGAAAATGCATCTTCAGTGTATACAAAAGTGAAGAATAAATGAATAAATATATTAAAAATTTATTTTTATTTCACGAAATGAGATATATAAATTTCTCAACCAATATATAACTTGACTCAGTGGCGTGACAGCCACTGAGGGCCAAGGCCTACTGTGTCCAACTCAGTATGCGCAACCTTGGGCCCTGAGGTGCATGAGCAGATGTTTCGGCCAGATGATCAGTCTGACGCGATACCAATAAATTGTAAAATGATTATTTAGCACATCTGTATAATTTAAAATTAAATTTTCTTAATATTTAAACATAAATTTGACAAACAGATAATATTTTGTTTACTAAGTTCAACGTATATCGATAACAAAAACACACATTCTCTTTCTACTGCAGAAGTTTAAAGAAAAATTTACGATATGAACATTTATCAAATATATTTTCATACTGTGAGAATTTTTAATCTTTAAAGCAGTGTTATAAGTTTTAAAAATATATTTTATAATTCAAAACGGGCTATTTATTTTTGTTTTTGTCTTCAAACTGAAAAGGATTAATAAATTAATTTACGGGTCCATTAAACGCTTAATCATATTTGCGGAAGAAAATAGCATCTACACTATTTTTTTTACGTTCTTTTGTAAAATAAATTATAAAGAAGGCATATTTTTATAATTACATATTATCAATTTTTTAATTTCTATCATTTTATAGTTGTTGTTGTTACTAATGCCACCTGATCGGCAAAGGCCAGATTAAGGCTCATGAAATTCATCATGGAAAGGGCTAAGTGACGCCTGTCGTTAGTCGTAACTTTGAGCACCAGTAGCGCACACAGGAATTTTTCAAGAGGGGTGGGGTCGAAAGTTCACTATTCTTGGATTATGCTCCTTTTGATTTTGTCGATTTTCGGGAACAAAACACAGTAAAAAACTAATTATTGAATAAATAATTAAAATTAATTAATAAAATCAATCATTAATAACAAGTAATTAATTAATTTTTACGTACTATATACTTAGAATTATGATCAATGGAAAAAAATCAAGGGCTTTGGGGAGGGGTCAGGACCCCCAGGACCCCCCTTGTGTGCGTCATTGTTGAGCATCATACAGGTGACAGACCGATTTAGCTCGGTTTCACCCCATTTTGAGGAAGAACACCCTGGGGGTTGTCAGGGGCCTCCCACCTCTCTTCCCCTTCCACCAACCTAAGGAGAGGACTTGCGGCTCGACGGCTATTTAAAGTACACCCATGCCACGAAGGCACTATACATTTACAAACATCCATGTCTTCTCCGGGATTCAAACCCAGTCCCAACGACACAGAAGTCAGCATCACTAACCACTATACTGGATGGGCGACATCATTTTATAGTACATTCATGTCCATAAATTAAGGATAATTCAGATTCACACAGAAATTGAACTCTAAAATAAAAATTTCACCCGTAGAATTATCACACACATCTCGAAGAAGAATATGCAAATTACAAGAAACCACCAGATGGCGCGGAGAGTACGTCACAATGACGAGAGTGTAAGAGAGGGGTATATAAGGAATGGTGGCAAAGAAGTAAAATTGTTCACAAGCGCTTTAAAAGCCTTTCAGTGCAATAACTGCATAGTTATGGCACAAAGGAAGCATTTGGATGATTTTTACGTGGTAGAATTATTGGACGACTGGAATTTGGACGTACCCACCAGGAAGTATCCGAGGAACTTGGAATCGCCCAGAGTGTCATCTCCAGGCTTTGGCAACGATTCCAAGATGATGGTAATGTGAGTAGATGTTACAGCACAGGTCGTCCCCGAGTTACAACGCCGAATGAGGACCGGTATATATATTTGTCAGTTACTGCCAAATGAAACAGACGTTGCACAACATCAGACCAGTCTCGTCAGCTCTCTTCGGCTACCGGTACGACAGTTTCAAGACAGACCGAGTACAGACGCTTAGGAAACATTGGTCTATATGCTCGTAGGCCTGTCAGATGTGTTCCACTTACCGCAACTCACTATAGCCTGCGATTAAACTGGAGTAGAGAGCATGCATTGTGGACACCACAGCAGTGGTCTTGTGTGATGTTTTCCGACGAGTGCAGGTTTAGTTTGCTGTCTGATTCTCGCCGGACTTTAATATGGAGAGCGCCAGGTACCCGTTACCACCAACAGAACACCATCGAACGACACGTTACGGTGGTGTAAGATGGCTCGTTTGGGGATGAATTATTTTTTATTCCAGAACTGACCTGCATGCTCAGAGTGTAACTATGAAAGGACACATCTATCGGGATGTCATTCTGGAACAACATGTACGTTTGTTTCGGGGCGCCATGGGTGCTGAATTTCTGTTTATGGATGACAACGCCCGTCCTCACCGTGCAAACATTGTAGACGCATGCCTTCCATCGGAGGATATCACCCGTATGGATTGGACAGCATACTCACCGGACTTGAATCCAATAGAGCATGTGTGGGATATGCTTGGCCGACGAATTGCAGCCCGTCAACCCCCTCCCACCAGTCTACCGAACTTCGGAGAGCATTGCTTGATGAGTGGTGTAATATTCCCCAAGATCAGATTGATAATTTGATACTCAGCATGCCTAGGCGTTATAAGGCCTGTATTGCATCGTCCGGGAGATATACTCCGTATTAACCATCATACTAACCATGTTATACTGTTTTTTTTTTGTAAATAGGTTATTTTTGGAAATTTGCTCCAGGGAGTAAAAATCGCAATTTTTATTAATTATGTCAAACATATAGCATCTTTTTTGCCCTTTATCTTTTGTTTAATAAATACTTTACAAATAAGTCAAATTTGTTTTGTTTCTGTCTCTTTCTTTGCCTGAACTTCATTATCCTTAATTTATGGACATGAGTGTAGTTTTCATATATATATAAAGAAATATTTAGAATCTTTTCAGTAACTTTAAACAATTGATTTATATCAATATATTACACAAATACGTCAGGAAAGAAATTATTTATACCACGTTATAGTACAAATATATCTCCCCCTCCTTTTTAAAGATAAATTTTAAAAGTTAAGGAACCAACTCGGAACACTTTTAATGAAAAATAATGTTCCAAAATTAATTTAACTTCGTATGTGCGTCATTCAGGTATACGTAAATATATTAATTGCACTACATATGAAATAATATTCATTCTCCAATTGATTGATTATTAACGTCGCCCTTTGAGAATGAATGAGAAAGAGTTATATTTACGGTGTTGCAATGTAAAGCTGCACGAGGGCTATTGGCGACGCACCTCGTAATTTTGAATCATGGTTAAGTGACGAGGACGAACCTGAGCAGGCACTCCACTGTCCAAACTTCCATACCACACTAACGGGAGGACGAGAGATTTAACGTATAACACCCCCTCTATACAGCGTTGCTTCAGCGGCACCAGGAACGAACTCATGACACGCTGGCCACGGTCGCACTTTGAAACAACATGAGGGCTTAAGTAGACGGACATCATAATTCTGAACTGCTTTTGAGTGTAGATGACACATGAGAAGGTACTCCTGTCTCCAAACTTCTACACCATGCCAACGTGAGGATTTTGAGCCTCCACAGATTCAACACGCATCTGGCTATCTACACGGTGGATCGTTAGTGGGACCATAACACACACCAACGACTCGACAGGAACAATACCACCATAGGTTCGCGAACGCAACTATTCATTCTAAAACAGAGGTGGGCAGACTTTTCCAGGTTACGGTCTACTTCTAATTTTTTCAAAGTGTCGCGGTCCCCCTAGTGACATAGGAGTCATGAACTAAAAGGAGGGTCTACAATGTTTATTATTTAAGGTGTTTGTCGGACTAAAAGTAAATTAAACTTAAGAGCTAAAGTTTCACATGAATATCAGAACACTTCAGCGATATTTATTGCTTGCTCCCATCTGCATAGCATGAGCATTTGTTCGAAAAAGCTATTATTATGTTTCCTTCCTTAAAAAAAAAAGTTTATTGCTTTTCTTTCTTGGCCTCTCATCATTATAGCAAAATAGTAGAAAAATATAGCTAAAAAGGTTTTTAAAAAGAAAATGAAAATTCAAACTACCATATTTGTTGGAATACAAGCCGCACTTTTTTCTAATGTTTTTGATACTAAAAGTCGAGTGCGGCTTCGAATCGAAGATAAAAAATTCATTGGATGGGGAAAATTGAGCTTAATACTGACGGTTAGAGCAAACAGATTCAATCAATTATTTAAAAATTATTAATACTGTAAAATAAATTAATTATACATTTCTTATATTAGTCCTCATTTAGTTTTTTTTTAAATTTTGTAAATATCGGATTTTGATAAATTATATTTAAGACTATTTTTATTTTTCACAAAAACATGTAGAGAGTTTGAGGTGTAGCTTAAATTAAAACAAATACGGTAATTGCTGTTAACAGATTGGTAATATTTTGAAGATCGTATCTCCTTTGACGATATTACGTCACTTAAAATAAAAGCCATCACTTCATCAGCTCTCTCTCATTAGATATCTTTGATCTAATAACTAAATCAAAAGGCAATTTGTTTTATTTGCAGAAGCACATACAACCCTATGATAAGGTTTTTTTGTTACGTTTTCTTTTTAAACCTAAAGTACTACTCTCAGAGACAAAACAACTCAGACCTAGAATCTAATACAATTCTAGGGAGATAAAAAATTCATCACTGTTATTATTATTGAAATTGCAAAAAGGAAGACAATATTCACTCTTTATGAGGTAGCATAAAATATTTGCTGATCATCTGTTTGGCCTTCGAATTTGCTGGCATCGTTAGAGTTCCCTCCTTCCTCCACTTATATGTTTTCACCCTCATTTAGAGAAGTCATAAATAAAATATTTCTGTTAAGCTTTTTTTTTTCATGCAAAAGTATTAAGATATTTGGAAAAGCACAGAGAGCATTTTAAAGGATTGTTTGGGCAAGATTTATATTTGAGTCTCCTCAAACATATACAATGAGAAATGTTGTACAAAATTCTTTTTAGAACTGACACTTAAAAAATAGTCTCCTTACAATTCAGCTGTTATATCAAGAATAATATTTGAAAAAAAAATTAACTCGTCGCCTAGAGCCCGTTACTTCAGCTAGTCCTAAATACGGAATATGTACTTATCTGCATATAATTACAATAAAGAAAACTTAACTCTTTTTAAGCCACGTTTAAAGCAAAATGCAAAATATAAACAATTGTACAACAGCCGCAAATAAAATATAATTACATGATGTACTAGCTATCAAACTATTCAAAATACAAAAAAAAAATCTTTTTTTACCTTAAGTTAGTTCTAACAGTTATAGTTAGTAGATGACTTAGTCTGCATACTGTCCGCCAAACGAATACCGATGTATATAGTTACTGACTGCTAATCTTGCACTGGATTCTAAGTGGTCGTCTGATGGGAGTGACAGTGAGACGGGACCGACATATATTCTTAATTATATTCGTCGTTAAAAATGCTGATTCACACAGGCAGGTAGAGTCAAAGAACAATGTTAAATGGAATGCAACTTTTTTTATATTAGGAAACTTTGCTTCGTCCATTAGATTCCAAAAGTTATTCTTAGGTTCTGCGCCACGTGCTTTTAAAATTATGTCATTTTGAAGGAGAACTTCGTTTTCCTCAAGAGATAAAGGGAATACATAATTTATATTTTTGGTTATGTCTTCCACATGAATATTGCCAAATGGGAAACACATGAAGGTAACACAATTGATTCTAGTTAAGTGAATTCTTGAAAACGTCTCTCAAATTCTGAGTGAAGTTTTAGTATTTTATCATAATATTTCTCTTTATTTAATGTACCCCCATTTTTCGACAGATAGTCAGAAATATTTTTGAAATTGTTTAGTTCTTTCTTCATTAGCTGGGAAGATAATAGCTTTAATTTATTTTTGAAAGTATTAACATATCCTATCAGTTCTACTATTGTTTGATTTTTTGTTTGCAATTGTAAGTTCAATTCATTAAGATGGCTTGTTATATCAACAAAAAAAGCTAAATCCATCAACCAAATTTTATCACTAAGTTCGATGTACGTTTCATCTTATGATTTCAAAAAAAATCTTTTACCTCTTGTGGTGGGTCCCTGAATCTTTGTAAAAATATACTCCGACTTAGCCAACGGACATCAGCATCATATAACAATTCCCCGTAATCAGATTCGTTTTCTTCTAGATGGGCTCGAAACATTCTTATTTGAAGACTTCTTCCTCGAATTGAGTTCACGATTTTCATGCAGATTCCCATAACATGACGCATATTCAGAATTTTGCAACACATGACCTGTTGGTGAATAATGCAATGATAAGAAAGGAAATACTGAAAGTCATCGTCTCTCATACATATAGCCAAAAAATCCGTTGACTGTGTCGGTCATTGATGGTGCCCCATCAGTTGTTATCAATACAACTTTATAAATTGGAATATTTTTCTCTTCTATGCATTTTTTTTGAAGGTGCAGTAAACATCTTCGCCTCGTGTTTTCTTCTTTAGGGGGTAATATTGTCAATAATTCTTTTATACTCATATCCTGAAAATCCATTCAAAGATACAAGGTTGAGAAATATGAACCACGTCCTCAGATTCGTCAAACAGCAAAGAGAACAGCAGTTTGTGATACCTTTGGTCAGCTGATCAGCCAGATCAGAATTCATCATTTCTATGCGACGTGTGATAGCTCTACGCGAAAGTTGAATATCTTTAATTGCAGAAATAATTTCAGTTTTATTCTTGAATGAATCAATTATATAATGAGTCACTGGCTTCCAGAAACACTTTTTTTATTATTTCTTCATCCGCGAAAGGTTTCTTATGTTTTGCTAACAGATGACTAAGTATTGGATTTAACAAAAGATGACTGCTGTCCGATTAATTGCGATTTAAATTCTTAATTTTTTTTTTTTTTTTTTTTTTGCTTTTAAAGCAATTTGCATAGTTTTAAATGTCTTTCAACGAATGTTGAATGTGTATCAAAACGAGGGCTTTTTGGCGACGGACCACGTGCCATAGTTTTGAAATGTCTTTCAACGTTTCCTTTTTTATGGAAGTGCCGTTCACTTGCATGACATACCTGTATATAGCACACACATTTTGCATTCACCATCGTAAAGAAAAACTGTTCTTCCCACTCTGCATTAAATTTGTAGGTTTTTCTTTTTTTAATACTTGTTTCCGACATTATAATTTTCTTTTGATGTATGACGATTGATTGAATATTAACGTCCAACTGTTCAGCTACACGAGGGCTTTTGGCGACGGACCACGTAATTTTGAACCATGGTCAAGTGACGTGGACGACACCTGAGCTGGCACCCCCCTCTCCTAACTACCACACCACTTGATGTATGACAAGCTACTATTTTTACTTTAAAAAAACAAGCAAACACACACACAAGTAACATAAAGTCTTCAAATTGAATGTTTGAACAACTATGAACGATTGCTAGATGACGGAGTGTGGACATTTTCAAAGCTACGAACAAAAAGGAACTAATGAATCTGTAACCGACAGATGTATCTGACACGCAGAACGTAAACACAAGAATCTAATCCCATGTTATCGTAAAAAGACCTGACCAACGTCTATTTTCCCCTTTAGTCGGTGTGTGGGGGGGAAGTACATTTCTACTGCTGGCCTCGTGTGTGTGTGTGTGTGTGTGATCGCATACCCCCCTTCCATAATCACAGGAAAATGTGTTAAGCACCTTAGTGAGCTTCCAGTAATGGAAAATGTCATCTACACATAGTCGCATGGATTGTGAAAAGCGGATTTCCACTCTAACTGGCGCCGGTGTTCCATAAATATATTTCTGTTAATATGCGCATCTTAGGTTTTAAAAGCGGTCCACTGGTCGATCGCGATCTACTTAATGCTCACTTCAGTTCTAAAAAGTATCCAAAAGACGACACTTCCTGCTTAACTTTTGGAGCATTCGGTGTGATTCTTTTTTTTTTTAATTGAGTATATAATTTCGGTTTTGCATTCCGAGATTTCGTTTTTATTTACTTTAACAATTTCTTGCGTTATTATCACTGTCAAAAGACTGTTTAATTCTGACATTTTCGAACATTTAGTTAAAATGCTAAAGTAAAATAAATACAGTCGAACCTCTGTATTGGGAACTTTTCTATACAGCGAACTTTTTCCAGGAACCTTGAACATTTCACGATTTTCTTCGCAAAATAATCTCTCTATAGCGAAGTGCATTTTCTATGTAACAAACTTTTTCTTTCATGATTCAATTTTTGTTCTCCCCCTTTTTTAAAGTATTTCTGAAAAAAATTTCAAGTTATTCTCTCTTTAACACATTTTATGGCGGTCAAAAATCTTGAACTATTTTTATTACAACCTAACTCGCCGAGAGCAATAGAGTTCTGGACGTTTCATCCAAGAAGTGCAACCTTTAATCCCCATTGCCCAGTTCACAAGAAACATCTTCGATATCCTCTTTAACCCTCAGTGAATTTGTCCCGTGTTCTAATTATGAAGTAATGAATGTTTAATATTACTTGTATGCTTTAAACTATAAAATAAAGTTCATTTATTTTAGTATAAAATTATTTTCTTAATATTGAAAATACAGTGAATCCTTCGACATTCTTTTTTCTTCTTTTCCTTGCAGTTTTTCTTTCTTTCATTCTTTCTTTTTCGATGGGTAAGATATATAAAATAAACATGATTAATTTTTAAAAAGGTGTGAATAATTACTTTTAATATATAGTGTTTGTGAATTTAAAATTCGCTTTATGTGGTTTATAAAGTACTAGCTGGTATACCCGTTCTTCGTACGGGTGAACTAAAAAATTAAACAACACAGATTGAAGGAAAAAGAAGTTTTTAATGAGTTAATTTTATGTGAATTGCAAATTAAACAAAAAAGAAGCTTTTTGTATATCTCAGCTAAACAAAAAAAGAAAGAAAGAAAACACCTTTGTTAAATTTTAAGTATGTAGATCTAATAGCTGATAAAAAGGATTTTTTTTATTTATAACTCCCCGTAACTCTCTTGAGGGTCGATTTTTGAAAATACCTCCCTAAGCTGATCTCTGCTCAGCAAAAGTAACACATTGTTAAAAGTTTTGTGTAATGAACGCTTAAAATAGTGAAAATTATTTATATCTGAAAGTGTAATACATTAATATTACTTTCTGTTGTATTTATTTTATTTTAAAATTGTAATATTCGCAAGCAACGCCATTTCTTAAATTATAATGGCGATTTAATGAAAAACATAGCGAAATGTTAACGATAGAGTCAAGTTGGCAAATGTCTAGCTACTTTCGTAGCTCGAGATTCATTAGAGCTTTGTAAGACCCGCCGTGTAGGGGTACGATGCACGTTAATACTTCATCCAACCGCATTATGATTTACTGCAGTTTTTTTCATACAATTTTTTTTTATCACTACATGTACAAATTAAGGGATATACATAAACAAAATACTCCACTTTGGAAAATTTAATCCGTTAGAGCTAATAAATTAATTAAAAATATTCCACTGTAAAATTAATTATGTACACCGTTCACTTAAAATAAGTAGTCAAATCATTTTCCAAGGTCTTCACTAACATACAAAAACATAAGACACTTAAATTTTGACAAACTATTTTTTCCGCTAAAATACTCATCATGGAACCCGTGCTGCCATATATCTTGGAAGAGTGGATTTCAAAGAATATTCCTACTAAGTATTGGTAGAATATTCCTTCTAAGTTGGTGTGGTGTGGTGTGGTAGTTAGGAGAAGGAGGTGCCAGCTCAGGTGTCGTCCACGTCACTTGACCATGGTTCAAAATTACGTGATCCGTTGCCAAAAGCCCTCGTGTAGCTGAACAGTGCGACATTAATATTCACTCACTCTCACACTCCAAAAAATACAGTACAGTAGTTATTGCGTTTTTAAGTATAAAAATAATTATATCTACCTATTCAATTAAAATTATAGCGTTATAATTAACTACTAACCACAAAAAAATTATGAAAGTTTGTCCAAATGATGTAGTGTGAAAGAGAAAGTTTATTTACTTTAAGTACCAGAAGCGATAAAAGTAGTTATTTTGAAAATAGATCAACTTCTTGCTACCAAATATGCATAATAAAATCATAAAAAAAACATTCAAATAAAGAGAGATTTATAACAACCTCTCCCTTCATTCTGCATTATTCTGATCACAGGAATTAATTAGAAGCGATTCCCTTGCGTAGCCAAAACAAAAAGAGTTTTTCACAAACAAAAGATAGATATATGCTGTGGTGGGCTTTTTTGCAGCGCAAGCCAGAATTGCTTGTAGATGGCAGACATTTTTCACACTTACTTGACAAATATCGTTATATTTTGGACACTTTTTACAAATTTTTATAAATTATAGTCTATGCTATAAATTATAGCCTGTGTGTTATTCTGATGTATAAGCTATATTACTGTAAAGTTTCATTAAAATCCATTCAGTTGTTTTTGCGTGAAAGACCCACAAAGATTATCACAAACTTCCACATTTATAATATATATTAGATATCAAAAGATGAACCTCTATATAACGAATTGTTCATATAACGAACTTTTTTCCGGGATTTAGCGACTTCGTTATATAGAGGTCCGACTGTAAATAAATACAATAAAATCTCAAATATTTTTTATAACATTATTTATACTTTCCCGATTATATAAAAACTGATCCCGATAAATGGAAAGTTTTCCACAATTCACTTTCGTTATTCTATTTAAAAAAATTGCATAAAACTGTTTTACGACTTTTTTTTCAAACTGTATATACAAATTGTATACACATAGTGTACAAATAATGAAAAGTATTGCTGCGAAATTGCGTTAAACTAAAGTTTAATTACTTTTAATATTATTCTGCCACACGTTTACTTCAGAACAAACGGTGATAATGAATCAGAAATATCACACACACCCCCATTAGCACATCATATATTTCATTAATTTATTTTTAACTTGCTTCTATAAAAAAATTCGTTTGAAATCGAATAAATAATCATCTTTTTGAACTTTCTGCAAAAACATTTTTTTAATTATCTTTTTCCACGTATCATTAAGAACAAATTTACAAAAACCGAAACCTAACTTGCGTAAATGTCTTCTCCCCCACGGCACAAGTGGCTGTGTGCTTCTATGAAGACTTGCAAAGCAAAATGACTCGTGCTGCCATCTATCAATTAGCAGCATTACTAATAATTTTCTTGCAGTGCAAATATGATACTTTTCTTAAAGCGAATCATATCCAATATTTTTTAAATTCGTTAGATAAAATTGCTGCTCATAATTCTGTCAGATTTTTTTTACGATATTTTTAACAATTATAAAGAAAAGACATGATAATTTTCACATAGTGAAAATTATTTGGAACGCAATAAAATAAGTGTGGCAGCATAACTTATATTTTTCGAAAGAAATATTTAGAAAAGTAATAAAATAAAGACCATAAAATTTTAAGTTTCATTTTTAAAAGCAAATTTTAGATAAATCAAAATGCGCATTGTTCCTTAACTGCAATTTTTTTTTCTAATAATTCAAATAGTCAAATCAAAAGTCTCTTTAGCATATTCTTTATGATGACTTCTTTATACAATAACAGTGTAAATAAATCTTCGGAACCATTTTAAAAATTCGTAATTAATATTTTCGTTTTTCCAAGATAATTTCCTTAATACTCTTTTGCATTTTGTGCTGCTTCGTCATTTATTTTAAAGTAATTTTTAAAACTATCTATATACTAATACAATTCAATGCTAACTCAAGAATTTGATTTAACAGATAGAAGAAGCAAAATCACAAATACTGAAAATCGATTTACTTAATTTTGTGTACTTATATTGCCTTTTTGTTATCAGATATTTTTTTATCATAAATATTGAAGAATCGCATGCTCGTAAATGCTGTGTACATAGAGAGCTTACACACGAATGGTTGTACACTCGTAGTGTGTAAGTATGCGTGTGTATAGTATGTATATGTATATGTATATATATATATATACAATAATTCTTAAGTTTTAAAGTAGATGGCACCCTTCTCCACACATGGAAAATTTTAAAAGTATTTTCCTATGCGTATATACTTATTTTTATTAAAAGTAAAACAAAGAGGACTACAGTCATAAAAAGAAAAGAAAATTGTGTATAATAATTGTACAAAAATTCTTATCGATATCTCAGTCGACAAACACAATAAAATAGATTCGTTCCAACAAAAACAAAAAGGAAAACTCATCAACCAGATAATAATACTGAAGAGGCCAACTTCTCACAAATGCAATAAAAATTAAACAACTATTTCAAACATGAGAAGAGTATGATAAAGAGAAAGTTTTAAAATTTAATAATTTTCAACAAAGATATCGAAATAATTAACATTAGTTTTGTGTTTAAAGAAGTTCTGTTCCAAATCTCGTTGAACATATAAACCAGTTAATGTAAATTTTCACATACAAATTTCGATAAATACTCAATCATTGGTCCAGTTTCTCACTCAGACAAATGCAAAAATAGACGACCTTCCTAATCAGCCAATCACAGAAGCTCCACTCGATACCAAGTCATTTTAACTTTTCACATTCAAAAATCTTCCTTCTCCAACTCGGACTTCTTTGCTGCAACTGGATTGGCTAAACTCGCCCCGCCCACTCCCAACATGAGGTGGGGGGATTAGGTTGAGATTTTTTCTCATCCATTTTAAACCTTTAATTATAATTGTATTTTTAATCACAGTAATGTAATTCTTTTATATTTTTAATCTATAATAGTTAAATTTTTAATTTTAAAAAATATATTATTAAAAAGGGCAATAAAAAGTATTTTTAAAGTCATCTGAAGTGTCATGAAAGGAGATAAAGATTCGGAAGACCTTCGTACTCCCACCCAACCAAACTGCAAACTTCAATAAAATTTGTATTGACGTTGACCAACTTCATGGCATGAAGAAATGACGCAAGTTAATGACTTGTAAGAAAAGATACGTGACTCAGGATTTAATTCAACCTCGAAAAAGCATGAAACACATGAGTGTTGGCTCAAAAGAATGTGTACAGATAAGAACTTTTTTTTTGAATACAAAAAATTCTCACAGAAAAATTTAAGAATAAGGGTGGGTTGAGACTGTTGTATAATGAGAATATCTTACGGTCAAGTAACTAGACACAATGAGTGACCGATAAATTATTAGTACTCCCAAAGTATGGCAATAAAAATTCGCTACATGAAAACTCAATATATTGATTAAACCAAATGCTGATTAATTTTTTAAGAACTGTTTGAGATGTACTCAGTTTTTGTTACCTACTCTTGAAATCCACTTATATACATAACAAAAATAGGTCATTAATTACTATAATATGCATAACCGGAAAAAAATTTTATAACGATTTTCACTGAGCTTTATACACTGTTCTAATGACATAACAGGTAAAAAAATACTTTTCATTTTTAAAATCTGAGCAAAATAAATTTAAGTAATATTAAATAAGTAAAACCTAATGATATATATATATATGTAGCATGCAGCCAAAACCAAGCAGTCTTCGC
This sequence comes from Trichonephila clavipes, assembly GCA_019973935.1. NCBI lineage: Eukaryota > Metazoa > Arthropoda > Arachnida > Araneae > Nephilidae > Trichonephila > Trichonephila clavipes. The sequence continues at coordinate 1,293,492 of BMAU01019415.1, read as the reverse complement.
GCGCAGGCGCAATGAATTGAAACTGAAACGAAAACTTTTGAACTAGTAAAAGCAGAACAAAAACTCTTGGACATTAGAGAGAGAAAGGAGAACGCGAGAGGTGCGCGAGCAGGCGTTACCTTCTGAATATCATCGTCAAACTTATCTGTAAAAATATCTACCTTTTTAATTAATTTTTTGTTAAAGTTTTAAAATAAATGTGAAGTAAGACAAACACGTCTTGGACCCATTGTTGTCTTCCACATATATATATATATATATATATATATATATATATATATATACATTCAGACGTCCAGAAAAACTGCGACATAGATTCCGAGAAAAAGATGGCCCACCCCTCCCTCAAAACCTGAATATTTTTAAAACATTCACTAATAAGAACAAATACAGTAGAGAAATTACAGTAGTACTAATAAGAACAAAATGTGTTGCTGGATCGGCTGATGTTTAAATATGAAAGTTCCCTATTAACAAAAACTCTCCACGATAATAATCAAAATTCCCTACAATCGTATTTAATTAAGAAATAAAATTACAAGATAGAAGATAAAAGACTTAGCACAAATCAAAAACGCAACAATCCACTGCAACTGATGAAAAAACAGAGTAAAAAAAATCTTCGCGAGAAAAATCACTACCAAATGCTGTCACTTAACAGGAAAAGAAAGTACATCACAATTTTATTCCGAAATTTATTATTTTATATCAATATATGTTTTCACATACTCTAGCAAAGAATCCGAAAGAATGAGTAATGCGCAAGCTAGAAAATCCTCAATCCCCAAATCCTCTGAAAATTCTTACAGAAATACCACTGGGACTTAAATACATTTTATAATCCCCCTTTAAAAAGAGTCTTTAAAACCAGTATCAATGTTGAAAAGGACCATGCGAAATGAATATATATCTTGGATATAATCCAACCACGCTTGTCAAAGGCGATCACCTAAGCCGGATGATGTGAAGATTTTTCAAGTGTAGAAGTGAATAAAAGGCAGAGTATTACGTCACTTAAAAAAGGAATCGTGTTATAGATGAACTCGTAATTGCCGTAGCAATGCTACGGACGAGTTTCTTAAGGTTACATGGCCGAATATAAAGTTAAAAAGTGCAGATTGTGGAGAAAAGTATCGAATCGAATGTTTTACGTCAGGGGTGTCCAACACGCGGCCCGCCAACCCTTTTTTAAAAAATTTTAAAAATCAGATATTTAAAGGTTTTTTTATTATGAAATTTATTTGAGGGGATATATATATATATATATATATATATATATACAATGTATTTGCCTATTGCCTGCTCTTATTTTAAAATACATAATTTTTAATAATAGAATATCCTTAAAATTAAAATAGATTAATATTTTATCAAACAGTTACAGTTGATTTTACTATAGTAAATTACTTTTTTAATAAATTTCGAATTACATTATGCATCTCTTTTACTATGGATAGTACATGATTCTCTGTGTGTACGACTTTCGTTTCTCCTCCTCCTTTTCTGTTTGGAGTGCCCAAAAAGCAAGAGGCAGTCAGAGATGTTTTTTAAAGCTTAAAAAAATATTCAGGACGGTAAAGATAAAGGACAGAGTATACTTAATCGTTTGCGAATGACAGCACAATCAAATTTCAACAATGAGAACGAAAGATCAATTCAATAGGAACACCGTAATTTTCAAGAAAATGGCAACTGTAATTTTTTAAACATTATTTGATCATTGCATTATTATATTATATAAACATTATTATATTATCTATGTCTGTATACATGAAAAATAATGAAAGCAATAATAATAACTCATTCTGTTTTAAATTTTCACTCCAAAAAATGTTTTTTTGTTTCCAAATCTGATATAAAGGTACATATTTTTATGTGCGGCTAGCGAGATTAAAATGTTTTTCCGAAGTGGCCCGCAAGGTCATTTGGGTTGGATACCCTAGTTTTACGTAATCATTGTATGACGGAATGATGAAGGATTAGACTTCATTTGAATGCTTTCCCAATCACCATTACTAATGGATAACCATGATCAGGTCATGATCATGGTTATCCATTAATAAGTATCATAGCCCCTCTAGCGGTATAAAATTACCATAAAATCCGACGTATAACACGTACCTAGACTTTCAAGCTTAATTTTTTTAATTTTTAGGTATATTCGCCATCAGGAGCCTTAACCGTGCAGTCGAAAAAAACATCCTTCTTCAAACCAATGTCAGTTAGCAATAAAATAAAGCAATAATTTGAAATTTTTACCACATTATAATCATATATATTTACATTATTTCTCAAATTTTCAGAGAATTTGAGAAAAAATTTAAAAAGTTATACAAAAATATAAATTGGACAATTTTTCAAAAATATGAAAATCAGTATTTTACACCGCGCAGGATTCTGAAGTACTAAATTGATCAAAATTTACAAAATTAATTTTACTTCGTATAAAAATGTTCACTTTTGAAATTATACTAACTTTTAAGAAATTTGGAAAAAAAAATTTTTTTTAATGCAAATATAACGAAAATTTTAAAATTTTAAGAAAAAATTTAATTAAAATACAAATAAAAAAAAATTCTATAGAAATTTTTTTGAAAATTGTTGTATAAGTTATGAAGAGCCTTATTTTGAACACGTGCATGAAATTTCAAATTGATATCATACCTAGTTTCTGAAAAATCCTGCGCGCAAGGTAAAATGTTTTGTTTTCAGAAAAAAAGTCAAAGATAAGAAAGAGATAGGGTTTTTGTTTAAGTTTCTCTAGTTATTTGTCAATAACTTCGGAAGTTTTCACAGTATCGACAAAATTTTGGTACCAAAATGCTAAGAAATGTCGAGGCTTTAACATAAATATTTTTCAAAAAATTGAAAAATTTGCATTTAAGAGTCCTGAGACCCCATAACGAGCACCCCCTTTTTTACGAAGAAGTCTAAAATATTAGTATACATTCATTGCTCTTATGTTTTGTAGTCATGTATAGGAGATATTATCCCAAACTTTTGGGACAAAATAGTTTTCTTTTAGAACAACAACTCTTTTAGTCCATGAGGCAAGTCATTTCTTTTAAATAAACAGTATTTTGATACATGTAGAAGTAAAAAAAAAATTTATGCTCATTTGTTTTGCTATTTTTAAAGCTATCGATTTTATACTCGTATATAACACGCACCCGCAAATTTCGATGTTATTTTTGGTGTTATAAGTGCGCATTATATACCGGATTTTACGGTATGTGACGATAAGATTCTCTGAGAAATAACAGGTTTATTACTTAAAAAGATAAAACAGTGTACATAATGCTTTCTCGCAATATTTTTAACTGTAAAATTAAATTTTACTTTAACTATCACACAGGAAAAAAGTCGTAATTTCGTTGAAAAAGTATTTAAATTTACAGAATTAATTATTTCTGCATGTATTAACTATGAGTAATAGAAATGGAAACACTTTTTGATCTCTAGTATAAAATTATTCTAACCAAACCATTCATTCTAATTAATCAAAATTAAAAAGTCATAAGCCATTTCTAATAAATTGGATCTTACATTATTTTAGCTTATGTTTTTATTTCTGCTAACATCACCATAGTTATAGCTTTTAGTAAAAATTTAATCAGTTCTAGATTATATGAAGTAATATTATTGCGTTTTTACTAATTTAATATTACTTTAAACATCAATAATCATACAGAAATTAAAATATTTTGAAGCTATTAACTAAATGGATTAAATTAATGTTAATTCTTCAGAAATGATTTCTAGTTTTATGTTTATGTGATTTCCTCTCTCTATCTTTAAAAAAATTCCGTTCCTTAAAACTATTTTTAAAAAAAAGTAACACAAATATATGTCACAATAAATTTTCATTAAAACAATAACAATTTTAATTTACATTAAAAATTTATCATTCTAAGTATTTATACTGGCTTCCCAAGTAGTTAATTCAAATTATTCTTTTAAAAAAATTCTTGAGTAATACTTAATTTTGCAAAAAAATAAATAATAAATAAACATTGTCCACATGAATATTTCAGTATAAATAACACAGAATACATACAAAAATATACAACTTACCACATAATTGACGTTAGAAACAGCTGATTGTGAAGCTCTAAAAGGTAGCGAATTCCATTTTTCAGCAGTGCAAGGAGCTGTTTTAGGAGGCTTTGGTAAACTAGAGAAGATCGGACATATTTGAGTATATGGATACATGCTAAATGTGTGTGGTTGTTCGCGGTTTTTAGCTTCCACACCATTAGAAGGCATTTTCTCATGCATTTTGGGGTTTGAATTTACCACTGAAACATCATTAACAACACATACTGTTCTCACAAGGGGTGAAATTTCAAGCTCAAATATCGTTTTTGATGGAATGACTTGTGCTAGAGACACACTGTTCTGATCACTGTTCAAAGGTTCAGTGGTTTCATAAGTTTCAAAAATGTATTCCGCTGACTTTAAACAACTAGGCCTTCTACAGATATACTTGTCTGTTTGCGTAGCTTGAGAGAGAGATCTATCCTTAATTCCTTTATTTTCATCATTAAATCCAGGGGGAGGAGGAGTAATATTTTCAGAATTGGGGGTAGCAGAAATAAGCAAACCAGAATTCAAATCTTCTTTTGTGTTTGAGATTCCAACAGAATCCACGCAATCTTCGGGCACACACATGTCGGGAACTTGTTCAATACCACTATCTGGTGATCTGGACACAGACTTCAGGTTTAGGCCAGAAAAGGATAATAAATTTGATTCCATCGATGCAGACTTTTCTTTATTTGCGAAATTAGAAGATTCAACGTTTTCTTCGTGTTTTGTTGGGCTTAAACTGTAATCAGAAGTTGGACTAAAACTTTCAGACGAATTCATTAGTTCACCCGATAAACGTTTGTCCAATTCTAAAACTAAGTTGTCAGCCCAAATGGATAAAAGATTGACATCCCCACTTGGAGGCCTCGGAAATGCATTTGATTCATCTTGTGTGTGTTCACGTGGTCTTACATAGCTGTAGGATAAACTTGCAGCTGCAGTATCAGAATTTGAGCGCTGACGATATTTTTGTCCCGCGTTCGGGAGAGTTCGAAAAGCAGAATCATTTTCAATCGTTTGTTCTGCCCAACCATTTGATGATTTTTTATTGCATTCTGAATTAGAGAGAGAGAGAGAATTATTAGAATCTTTACTTAACAAAAGAAGATCTTTGGATGTTTCAGGGAACGATATGGATGGATGCATCCTCCACAGTTTTCTTCTAGTGTTCGGTGAATAAGCTGTTTTCCCATTTTTTGCCGTAATGCCAGGACTAAAACTAGATGCAAAAGAAGTGCGAGAAACAGGATTGCTCGAAGAGCTAAATTTTGTAAAAGGATATCCAAAATCTAAGATATTACCATCATAACAAACACGATTCACAGAAGGGGAATTATCAATGATAATTTTTGATACTTCAGTCCCATTGTTAGTTTTATTATAACAGTCATCGGATCGAAAAGCTTGAGGAGGTAGAATAAGTGTGTCGTTCAAATTTTTCCAATCCAGTGATTCGTCAGATAAAAGACTTGCATTATGATCTTCTAGTTCTTTGACTGCAAGGCCGATTTCCTCCTATAGAAAAAAAATTGGTAATTAGAAAAGCAAAATATGTAATGTGCGTTTTGCTATAAAATTAATTAAAACAGGAGTGCGAAAATTATAATCAAATAATAACTATAACTTCACTTTTTTTACCGTATAATTTTAAAAAACATAGTATTTTCAATTATCTTTTTTTAGCAAAAAACAAAAACAAAAAATTATATCTTTAAAATAAATACTGATTTACATTCTAAACTAGGTGTTGGCAACCTTGAAGCAGGGGTGAGTCAAAACTATCTTCCAATATGATTCAAGGAACCACACAGTAGGAAATATAATGAAACCATTCGATTCTCGCAACAATACATAGTCAGGGAATAGAGGTCAAGAATACAGATTTACAGTTATGTGCATCATTTAATGATATTTATTAACATAATATAAACAATATAAAATACATAACTATTAATTCAACATAAATAAAAAAAAATTGCACTTATATTACGCATTACGTATCTTTTAAATACTTTTAATAAAATAAGAAATAAATAACATAAAATGTACTTATTCCTTCAACATAGTTAAATAAAAAATAAATACTTTAACGGAAACCTTGTCCTGCATCTCTCTACTTCACATTACAAAATCGGGCGTATAATCTGAGAGTTTCAATTAGATAGAATACTGAGCATTCAGTTGTTAAACAGCTTCTTTGTAAACTCAAAATATTTTTCGTGTGAGGAAAGATTTGTTAATATAAATATGAAGAACCAAAAGCGAAAAACAGAGTACATGTAATTTTCTTCAAATCTCACCAGCAATGACATTCAACAATTTAAAATAGTAGTAGATTTGTCTTTAGAGCTATATTTCATTTTTTTCGTAGTTCCGTAAATTTTGCTTTCCATAATTCTAAACATTTTAGTTTGTTAAGCTCCAGCCCCCTCCATTTCAAAAAATTATCAACTTCCATTCCCTCAAAAATTGACAAACTTTTAGTGTAATGTAGAGTGTCACTGGGAACTGTGACGCGTGCCAAACCTGGCATGAATGCCATAGGTCAGGAGTGTGGAACCTTTACGGATCAAAATGCCATTTTTTTTATAAAGTGTTTAATAAGGTATAGACGTGCCGTCAAATAATTTTTACTTGTGATTATTGGGAAAATGATAAAACTAAATACTGACAGCTCAAAACTCTTTATTTACTACAAAGAAATACCTTTTGCACTGTATAGTCGTAAATGTTTTTTAGTTATGCGTGTAATTCAAATTAAAATAAACATTAGTGTGATTTTTGTTGTTGCAGATTGGATGACAAATAACTTATATTAGGATTGTAACATGTTACTTTTAGTAGAATGCATGCTCAATTGGAGTCATCTGCCAAACGGTTTAAAAGCAATTAATTATTTTTGATGTGGTTCACTTTGTTGACAAAAAAAATTGTGATTTGTTTCAAAATGCCGTTTTACAAACGATGTTCTGCATACTACTATTCGAGAACAGAAAACACACAATAATGCGATATTACTAGATTCACCAAATTTGAAATTCCCTCCTATACTTACTATCTAGCACTTTTTCTGCTGACCTAGCCATGATAAATAACAGTTAAAAACCGTAAATACAACTCAAATAAACTTTAAAATACACTTGTGTCTATGAAATTGACTCCGCTATGCGTAGACAAATTTTGCACCATAAGCAATTGTAGTCCACGATGTAACTAAGGCGTGACAATAACAAACCAGTGTGCCCCTCGCCGCCACGTGAATAAACACTTGCGATTATTCGTAATAGTTCATAGTGAACTTTGTTATTTTGAAATAAAATGCAAACCATTTTAATCACTGACGTGCCCAAAATATTGTGTCGCGTGCCATCAATGGCACGCGTGCCACCAATGGCACGCGTGCCACAGGTTCACCATCCCTGTCATAGGTTGTCGATGCATGCTCTAAACCAGAGGTACTCAACCCTTTTTTTCTGTCGGGCCGCATATATATGTTCGCTACTTCACGGGGGCCGCATACACATATGTCAGCTACTCAACGCAGGCCGTATACATATGATGGTATTTCATGCGGGCTGCAACATGAGGATTAATGGAGGGGTGGGGAGAAATGCTTTAAGCCCAAGATAACATAGAAACTTTAAAATGTGGAAAATTGATCAAAATATTATATATAAAACTCTCCTTTTTTTTAATTCTTATTTTTTTTATTTTTGTCTTTGAATTTTTCTAAATTGGAAGCATTTCAGAATCACTTTTTCACAATTTCTGCAACAGTAAATGGTTTCCATATGATTGCCAATAATATAATAAATTTCATAGGGTGCCTTTGTTCCCGCTGTGACATTACCACTGACAAAACTCTTTTTTGTTGTTGCAAAGATTATTCAAGAAAGCCTATTTATCATCTCTTGAAAGAGATCTTCGATGAAAAATGTTATTGAACGATTCCTGTTTATTGGTTTGTTTGTTTTTAATATAGCACTTTCGTGACAAATCAAACAATTACTGATCCATGCTTGTTTTTCGCAACAAAATAGTCACCTTCCCAATCGTTTTGAAACAACCAATTTTTTTCGAATTTTTTTCGCTTGCAAGATATGAAAGATAGTTAAAAAATAATTCCACTCATAAATTGGTCACTAGTCCACTGTTATTATTCCTAATTAGAAAGAAAATAGCAATTCGTTCCCATACGACATCGACAACAAAAAGCAAAATTGATACATTTGATTTCTCTTCCCAAAGAGTTTCCCTCCAAATTTTCATAAATAAATTAATTTCGCTGAACAATGGGCCATGACCGGGCCACTTAAAAAGGCCCGGGGCCCGCAGGTTGAGTACCGCTGCTCTAAGCCATTTGACTAGTAAGAATATTTTTTTTAAATAAATAGAGCCTTTAAATCGTTATTTAAATGCACGTTTTAAAAAAGAATCTCCATATTGGATATTTGTCTAAGAAAGGATTTTCGAATCATAATAAGTTCTACTAGAAGAAAAAATTAGCATTTTTCATTTATTCTTCAAAGTTTTAAATGGAACACCAATTGCCATAAGAACAATTGGGAAACAAAGAAAGAAACTCAGAATTTACGGAAATAATTTAAAGAAAACTGGAACGGAGAATCGTTAACTCAAAGTCAATGAGAGATCCGAAATAAATTAAAACTCTTTTTATGACACACATACAAAAAGCAACTTCGAGAAATGAAATTTTGGGATAAAAATAGAGAGACGGTATATTAAAAACGTAAGCTTTTCCCGACAAAAGTTTAATTAAAAAATTTTATATTTGTTTATTTGAATCCAAAAGGCTGTATAGCACTTTTTTAGCACACCCGATAATTTTTCCTGGAATCAAGAGAGTGTAAATAAAAGGAAGGTTTCATAAATTTATACAGATTCATAAATTGTCATAACAGTGTCAAATAAAAATTTCCTCGGGCGCCAAGTATCCTTGACTGAGTTTTGCGCTCTACAATAAATACTGGTTATCTCCCATACGCTTAATAAATTTTCATTTTACCTGCTAAGGAAAGGGCGAAATAGGTTTCCTTAACATTTAATTGCAATTGGATAAATAGAAACTTGTTTTATTTACTTCAAACCGTTTGAAGAGTTTCTTAGGTTCTCGCACTTTCCTTTTATTTTATTTATTTATTTTGAAACATCTTAAGAAACGAGTTGAAAAATTTTTGAAAAGAATAATTTTAAGTCAATAAATAGCTGATATATCTATAGAGTATTGTTTTCAACTATAAACATATTTTTACTTATTTTTAGTGCAATTAAAATAACACACGCAGAAAAACAATAAATATCTCCAACTACTTTCCTCCTCCTTTTTTAAATCTCAACTAAGTAGACAGCTTCTTTTCAATTATTAGTTTAAAAGAAAAATTAAATAAGACAAGAAAACCCCACAGCTAGAATTTCCTTCGTCAATGAATATGACGCCTTTATTTCTTTCCAAATTGAACCCTTAACAGTTGATTAAAAGATACACGATTCGTTACCAAGTGTCACAATGTTTCACACAGGCGCGTGTATGCGGTGTAAAAGGTACAAATAAGCAATTTTTTCTCTGAAATAAGTAAATCTTTTTCTCAAACACTGTCAACGTCATTTTATTGCATTCCAAAGCCTTTAGAGTAGATCCAATGATAGCAGCGCAAAGACCTATATATACGTCCGGAGCACTTAAAGTAGAGGTGGAGCGAGACGGATATATACGGCGGAGACAATTAAAGGATTAAAAGGAAAATTTCAGTTAATTTTTCAATACATTCACTAACTTAAAATACATATGAATTTAAATCAAAAATGTATAAAGTAGAGCTTCAATGAGAAGCACCCTCCAGAAGAAAAAAGAAAAGTAAAAACAACGACCAAAAAAAAAAATTTACGGAAAGATAACTGATAACCCTCAGTGACTGACGATGACAAATGACGGACAGTTCTTCTAAAACTTTTATTTAGAGAAATTTTACATAAAAAAAATGATTTTTTTTTCACAAATAAACAATGAATTAATTCCTCATTAATTTTGAAAATGATTTATTTCGAAGATTCAAAATACATTTTACTGTTTATTCTTTTTATTTTCTAAAATTATCATTAATTAGTCAAGAGATCAGTCATGAAACTAAATTATTGATAACGTAGACATTTGCTTTGCCAATTTGCACTAACAGCCTAAAAAGTTTTTAGTATGAATTAATTGCCCCCCTTTCAAATTTTTATGATGCCCCTTTATACATATTTTACCCCCTTTTCGTATTTTTGGGCCTCACTCATGTAATGATATATATCTGACTGAGTAACTCTCTGCTTTGTAAAGGATAGATACCTGCTATAAAAGCTGGACGCATTTTGAGTGAAATGGCTAGCCAAGTACCAGAAGGGATTCATATCCGCCATGCTTTTGGAGTTTCACAAGGGTAGTAATGCAACAGTTGCTACCAAAAACTTTTGCGATGTTTACCCAAGTGCCTTAGATGTTCGTAAATGCCAAAGGTGGTTTTCTAAGTTCAGACCCGGTAATTTCGATCTTTCCGACTCACATCGATCAGGAAGTCCAACAACTTTAGACAATAACGTTATTAAGGGCGCAAGTGGAAGCAAATCCGTGTCAGACAATCGAGGAACTGTCAAATGCTGTTAACCAACCTTGGTCGACCATCCAAGAACATTTGCAACAGATTGGTAAAACAAACAGAGTAAGTGTTTGGGTTCCGCATAATCTGTCTGAAGAAAACAGAGCTAACCGATCTACGACATGCAACTTATTGCTCCAACGGTACAATACAGAACCATTTTTTGATCGCTTGATCACTGCAGATGAAAAATGGGTCCTCTCTGATAATCCAAATTGCAAAAGACAGTGGCTCTCTCCGAAAAAACCGCCACGAAGGACTTCTAAGCCAGGTTTACATCCAAAAAAGGCGCTTTTATGTGTTTGGTGGGGTATTCGTGGAATCGTCTGTTTGATGGATTGGGGTGGGAGGTATTGCCTCACCCACCATACTCGCCTGACATTGCACCAACGGAATTCCACTTATTCCGTTCAATGCAACACTTCTAAACAAACAAAAATTTATCAAAATTTGGATGATATGAAAAATGCCACCTCCAGATATTTTACTGAAAAACCAATTGATTTGTATCGATCCGGCATTGAAAATTTGCACACTAGATGGCAAAAGGTTGTTGCCAACGAGGGTGACTACATCATTGACTAAAAAGATAAATTTGTAAGAAATTTATTTATTCGAATTTACTGTAAAAAAACAACATAATTTTCCGGTCCCCCTAATATTTGCAAACTCAAATACCATAAAACGTTACATTAGAACAGGGGTTGGCAGACTTTTCCAGGGTACGTGCTACTTAGAATTTTTCAAGGTGTTGCGGTCCATCTAGTGGCGTAGGTGAGGTAAGTTAAGAAAAAGGTCTACAATATTTAGGATAAATTAATAATAGATAGGAATATGTACTTATACCTACATAACTACATCAAAATAAACCTACATAACTACATCGAAATAAATTATACTTTTAAAACCGCGTTTAAATCAAAACGAAAGATACAAACATAATAATAATGCTCACGATTACAATAGTGTCAAATTATGCATTTATTATCAGCAATTCAAAATACATTAAAAAATAACATTTTCATCTAAAGTTAGCCTCGTAGATATAGTCATTAGATGAATAAGTCTGCATACTGTCAACTAAACTTAAATAGTTCGATATATAACTACAAATCTTCAGGCGATCACCCCCAAATGTCTTTACGGTCCACCTGTAGATCGTGATCTACTTAATGCCCATCCCTGCATTAGAACTATTCATTTAGAATGTTTTAAAATATCATACAAATAAGAAATGCGAATCATTGCTTCTTAAATTCAAATCACGCTCTTATCTTCTTTTTTTTTAATCACGTTCTATTGCTAGAATGAATCTCGTATTATATACAGGGCGTCCCAGGTTTACTGGGACAAGCTTTAAGGGAAGGTAGGGGGCATCTCAATGATTCAGATTTGCACAGCAACTTATGGTCGGAAATCTCATGGGAAAGTAGTATGACAGGTACAAGAAACAAAGAGACACAAGACTGAGATAATTATTGGTCAAAGATGGGTCGTGCTGGTAGTGTGAGGCGGCGTCCCGTCCTCACTAGGCCTATTACCTCGCAATGATCCAAATTCACACAAATTGTGACATCCGGGGGTCCGGTGCACTTCTCTGTGGATAGCTTTAACGAAACAATCTTTCTGTTTCTCGTGCATTTCCTTCTGCCAATCCTTAAATCAGGTTCATATCTGCCAGCTCAATGTTCGTAAAACGTTCCATACTCCGCTGCGAGCGATAACAGCTCAAATGACTGCGGTAATGCAGGTCTGTTTCTCCAATGAACTTGTGAATAACGCTACCTAGCGCCGAACGAAGACGTTTCCGACCATGGGTTGCTATGCAAACTGAATTCTTTTGATGTCTCCTACCTATCCATAAAGTTTGTCCCAATAATTCTGGGACACCCTATATGCAACAAGGTTTAAAAAAAAATATGTATGAGTAATAAAAAATACGGGATAAATTGTTGATTAACGCCGAACTTGGAAGTTTCATGAGAGCTATTCTCGACGAGAACTATTCAGCTATTTGAATCTCGGCCAAGTAACAAAAACGACACCTAAGCTGGCAGCCCACTCGGAGTTAATTCGAACACATTTTAACACTTAGTCAAAAATACTAGTTTCAAAATATTTTTACTTTCAGTAATTCCTTATCCTAAGTTCAAATATATTTCAAGCGATTTTATTTGAAAAATCTATTTGTAGGTAATTTTTTCACTAAAAACGGAGAGTTTTGCTTCATATAACAAATAAAAGTTTCTAAAATGAATATATATCTTAGAATCTATCTGCAAAGGCACTATGGCCTTAATTTTCAATTACAATATTGGCATAATATACCTGCAATCAGCACTCGAAAGTAAATATACTTATTTTTAATTTATATTGCAGTTTCTAACCTAATCAGTTAATTATGTTTAACATTAACAATTTTAAATGCGGGTATACATATTTTAGTTAAAAACAAACACGCAAGCCCCTATAAAAATGACCTAAATCAGTTTAAAAAGTAGGACAAATTAGGTGGCCCGTATTCATTACTTCACAACAAAAACGGACAATGAATAAGTAACCAAAACAAATGTTCTGGATTACAATTATGTTACGTATTTTTTAATTCAGTAGTAAAAGAGACTTTGATTGTAGTACTAAGCTTTCAACATACTCATAGAAATAAGGATTAATATAAAACGAATCTCATGCTTAAAATTAAATTAAAAAATTATTTCTTTAAAAAACATTTAGCAGTAATTTATAATATTCAGGTAAATTTTACTAAGTTCTATAAATTACTTATTATTTTCTGTTAGTGAAGGTTTTGCATTAAAATTACCTCTTAAAAAATAATTTTAAAACAAATAGGGGAAATAGAAAGGAAATTACATTCAAATAAACACAATATATTTTTAGCTACACAATTTATTAAATTTATAATCATGCTTATATTTCATGCCACTTATATATATATATATATATATATATATATATATATATATATATATATATATATATATATATATAGGAAGAACATTATAATCTCGCGGGCGGCACATAAAAATATGTACATTTATATCAGATTTGGAAACAAAAAAACAATTATTGGAGAGAAAATTTAAAACAAAATGAATTATTATTGTTTTCATTATTTTTCGTGTATACAGACATAGATAATGTTATAAAGTTTATATAATATAATAATAACATGATCAAATAATGTTTAAAATATTACAGTTGCCATTTTCTTGAAAATTAAGGAGTTCCTTTTGAACTGATCTTTCGTTACTCGTTGAAATTTGATTGTGCTGTCATTCTCAAACGATTAAGTATACATTGCCTTTTATCTTAACCGTCCTAAATAATTTTTTTAAACTTAAAAAAACATCTCTGTGATTGCCTCTTGCTTTTTTGGGCACTCCAAACAGAAAAGGAGGGGGAGAAATGAAAGACGCACACACAAAGAATCATGCACCATCCATAGTAAAGGATATGCATAATGCAGTTTGGAATTTATTAAAAAAGTAATCTATTATAGTAAAATCAAACGTAACTGTTTGATGAAATATAAATCTATTTTAATCTAAAGGAAGTTTCTATAGTTAAAAAGGATTTATTTTAAAACAAGAACAGTTAACAGGCAAATACATTGTATATATATATATATATATATATATATATATATATATATATATATATATATATATATATATATATATATAATTTCCCCATATATATATAAATTTCATATAAATTTCAAAATGAAAAAACATTAAAAACCTGGTATTTAAAATTTTTTTAAAAAGAGTCGGCGGGCCGCAACTTACGTACTGGCGGGCCAAATGCGGCCCGCGGACAGCGTGTTGGACACCCCTGATCTAGACAGCAGAAGGCCCCTCACTCCGTGTGGTGTGCCCATCCTTGAATTGTCGAATTCCCTTTCTCATTATTCCATTACTCATTACATTTTCATTATTAATCTCTAGAAGTAGACGATGAATTTCAATTAGCTTAACATTTATTGCGTTCAAAAAACGGATTCTAGAACGCAATTCACAGTCGGCGGGATCGTTAATCGTTTTAAGCATTTTAAATGCTCACTAACACGTGTAAAACAACACATTCCAGTTGTAATGGCGTCACTGGAATGACAATCTACCAGAGAACCATGTGCGCAAGCGTTGAACTGAGATACTACCACTGCGGTTGCGGTAGAACGAAACGGTAAGTAATTTTCGAACACGGCGAATTACACAGAAAATCAACATATATTGCATGTATATTTATTACCTCATATATTCGTCACCCAAACATATAAGGGTTGCAAAATGAAAAGTGGACATAACAGATTGCGTCAAATTGAGTGCAGCTATAGCAGGGCCACCAAACCGGGACACGAAGGACAATAAGAAGTGTACACCGCATACGACGTTTAACAGTGAAACCTGTTAGTGGTAGAGGAAATTAATCAAAAGTAAAATAGAGTTATATAAAGATGCTTTCAGATCGGAATAACGTGCGGTAGTATGGTTTCTGATTGTATGAGGTGAGTTTAATGCGGGCATCTATCAACGAATAGCGTCAGTCTATGGCGATCACTATTTAGGTCGAACTTCTGGGAACAGCTGGAGTAAAATTTTTCGAGAAGGGCAGCAAGCGATATCGGATCCTCCATGACAATGTCTGTCCGTGAAACCAGGGGATTTTTTTTAAAAAAAATCCGTTGGGAAATGTTAGAACAATCACCGTACAGTCCGGATTTGTCACCCTGTGACTTCTGGGCCTTAAAGCCATTTAAGAGAGAATTATTTTTCCATTTGGACGATAAAGCTGGGTAGGACTTTTTCAAGAATCAACCACAATCTTTCTATAGTGAAGACATGGACCTGATGTCGAAATGATGGGACCTGCGTTACAGCCTCTAGACCGATTTCTTTTGATTTCCAATAAATCATTGATTTTATTAAACTTGTCCACTTTTCATTTGGACAACCCTTAAATATGTTGCATTATACATGAAATTAAGTTCGCTAAAAATTATTTTAAAAAATACCGAAACTTCATTACCTAAACATTCAATAATTGCATTTGATTGGTTGACGAATGAAGCAGGTAGAAATGCATTAGCTTACTTTCAGATTTTGGCAAATGTATAATTACATGAGATTTCATTGGTTGACAAATTGGCATGGTGATTATGTTAGGAAATTTCTGACATTAACTCATTTTATAATTTTTCAGTTTATTAATTGCGTAACTGTCATCTTCATTCATTTTATATTAAAAGTATTTTTTTTTTTATCAATTTCAGGAATAAAAGAAAAAAATATTGACTTTTTACAATCTTTTTTAAACATTTTCAGAGGGTAGAAAAAATAAATTAACTACAAGTAAAACAATTAAGCAAGTGAATTGAATTAAAAAATAAACTATGTTTGTATCGTCGGATAACATAGGGGTTTAGGGGGAAAAAACCTAAGATATTTTAAAATCATTTTGCACACACACACACACACACACAACTTTCTAAAAAAGTTTTAACAAGGTCGTTCATCTAAAACCTGCCCAAAAAGTAGTGACAGCTTTAAATGAATGAGAACAATCAGATGTATGTAAAAAGCCAGAAGACTAATTAAATAAAATAAAAAGAGAGAGATATAATAAGATAATTTCGACACAGATAATGACTTTTTAATTTAACCGATATTTTCAATGAAAATAGAAGGAATTTTACTTTCTCAAACTGAACAATTTTTCCTGAAGAGTAAAAATAGAAATAGAATTTCTGAAAAACTCTTTCTCTTAACATTTACAGCGCACGTTATTAGTTCGGATAAAAACCTAGTGATTTGGCTTGTATGACAGCTTAATAAAAATTTGTATTTATAGCGAAGTAAGGAACAAAATATTTGCAATAACATTCAATAAAAATATTTTATAAGAATTCAAATATAAGATAATCAACGATCGATTTCATTCTCAACTCGAAACAACATTCATGGGTAGAGGTTTAGGTTCATTTTAAAAACTATTGGAGCTGGACTACTTCAATTTGACAGCTATAAAAAATGTATTATGTATTTAAGTAAAATGTGCAGCTCTCCGGCACACGTAAAGTAGGATCCAAGGAAAAGAACCTGTAGAATAGGCAAGATACGTGTCATTATTTCTGCTAAAGAAATATTTGTAGAAATTTTTTTCTTGTCTCAGAGGACACATGTTATAGCAGAGAACGTCAGAATACCGTCGAGGGAGGCAACATACACAAGATTTTACGAGGGGCATGGTGATTGGACTGAAAAGAGCAGATTAGTCCATACACCGTCTCAACTGACACCCACCTAGATGCGTCTACGTTGCACCGGTTGCGGCAAAGATGGTTGAAAATAAGAAATGAGAAAGTTGGAGGAATAACGATAAGGACAGAGCAACGTCAGCGCGCGTAGATCGATGCATCGATCAACAAGTAGCTGCCCCTCAAGTCACTTCTTCCACTATTTAGCTGTATGCGCAGGACAACCCTTAATGTTCCCATATCAAACCAGGATCATTACCACACGATTAATTGCCTATGACCTTCACTAGTGGTATCCATTGAGAAGATTGCCATTGAACCCACAGCACAAACGGTTCTGCTGTTACGCTAGGCTAG
The DNA here is from genome assembly GCA_019973935.1 of Trichonephila clavipes. Lineage (NCBI taxonomy): Eukaryota > Metazoa > Arthropoda > Arachnida > Araneae > Nephilidae > Trichonephila > Trichonephila clavipes. Next base: position 1,276,113 of record BMAU01019415.1, on the reverse strand, counting down.
AAGGACTCGGACGAAGGAATAACACAGGGTAGCCTTGTTATACGAATAAAAATCACTCTTCAGTTTGCCGAATGATAGTCGCTGAGTACGAGTGTGGCATCGGTGTGGTGACAGGTACAATCTGGACACATCTGTTGAATGTTGCACAGCGCAACATTATGGTTTGGGACGCCATAACATGCGACAGTTGGTCACCTCTGGTTCGTATTCAAGGTACTATGATGACATTATGATAATGACTGATGTGCTGTTGCCGATAACAATCCCCTTCCTTCGTTGAAATCAATGACCTGAACCAGCAGGACATAACGCGAGCGCGCACTACATCTAACGTGCTCTGCAAGACGTAAAGATGCTTTCCTGACCACCATTCTCCTCAATCTCACTTCAATCGAACATGCCTAGAATGTAATTGGACGTCGCTTGCATGCCCAGCCATCATGGCGTTCAGAAGACGAACTGTAGTAAATGATTGGCAGGAAATGAAAAACAATCTCTTAGGGCGCGTGCACGCGTAAATCGTACTCTCGTTGACTATATACCTAGATGTGTTGCTTCGAGTATCGTCCACAGTGGTCCTACAATTTACTGAGATGACTTAACACTAGTATTTAAACAAAGGCAAATCTTAATATATATAAGAAATACATTAAGATGTATTTTACACAAATAAAATACATGTTAATTAATATTTATAGAATTTTCTTAAGACAAAACACGAACACTAAATGTATCTGTCACACATTATAACTGTTATTCATAGGTTCCAATAATTTTAGAATGCTACATGAAAAAGAAAGAACGAAAAAAAAAACGACATCTATGCGATAAACTGAAAATGCAACAACTGTTCGTCATTCAGTAAATGAAAGCAAGAGTACTAAGACGTCTATTGTTTTCCTACTGTGTCAATACTGCCGTCCTTTGATTAGACTATATTCTAAGAAAATATTATCATATTTCTTAGAATTTATTTGTATGAAATTTAGAATAACGACTTGTTAATGTATTTAAACTATCAACTGTTTGATATACCATAAATTTAAAAACAAAATTCTTAGTTTAACACGTGCCAACAATTTTGTTTAACACTTTGTGGTTAAGTAGTACTTATCGCGAGCGTTGAAAAGATAACAGATAATTACATAAAATTCATGACAGTAACGAAAAAATTTAAGATCACGTTGCAAGAACGGATACAGACAAGTGGTTAAGAGAATATAAAAAATTTTTCAAACATAATGTATTGTATAAAAAAAAGGAAAAACAAATTTTACTTGCATAAAAAAAAACAATTAGTTAACACTAAACACTTAAAAAAAATACTAAAGCACTCAAGCGAGAAATACGGAAATTGTTTCTCGCATCACTAAAAAGAAAAAAAAATCACGAAAGACGGGTTTATAAGGTAAATATTATTGAAAAGAGTCAAACAGTAATTCTTGTTTTGTTACCGAAAGGAATAAGATTTATTATGCACTCAAAATTTTTACAAGATATTACTTTTAACTGGGTATATATATATATATATATATATATATATATATATATATAATTTTATCATAAAACAAAAACAAAAGGATGATTTAGCAGTAAATATATACTACATGAAAGACACACACATATATATGTAATAATTCCCTCTAGTATCCTTTTTATGAACTCTTTGTACTAATATTTAAAATAACTTTAACTCTTTGATTTAAAATTAACATTGTAATCTTAATCGTAATCGGTTAGTCAGAAATCCCTGTCCCGCCCATTCTAGACAATAAGAACTATTATTACGTAATGACCACTGTTGATATAAAAGCAAAAATCTGGTGTAACCGCTCTTTTTTTTCTTTCTTTTTTCCTTCATCATGTAAGAATGTAAATAACTGCAGCTCTCTGTGTCTTTGTGTTGTGTCCGTCAAGATGTCGCTTCTTTTATATGTCTTTGCTTACGTGTTTTTAACAAATAGATGTGAAAATGTACCGCAATTGTGTTTTAATCTGCTGTGTGTGTGATGTGAGCTTCATAATAAAGGAGGAAAATTTATTCTGAAGATGTCTTCAATAAATCAGATATGACAACAACCAATACCGGCCACACTACTACAATACATTACATATATATAGCATTATGACTAACTATTTAATATGAAATAGGTCCATCATTCGCCTTCAAATCCGACAACAACTGGCAAGTCTTTGCCTTGACAAGGTACTGAGAGGTAGTTTAAGGTACTTGATACCAAACACTCACCAACTGGACCAGCAATTAGCGCACATTACGAGGTGATAGCATTACAACACCAATTCGGTTTTCCAGGTGGAACTACTTACGTTCGATTGAATTCATATCAGGAGAAGACATGACTTGAAATTCACCAGAATGTTCCTTGAACCACTCCTAAGAGATCAGGCTCTTATGAAATTGTGCTTTATCGTGTGGGTGTACACAAGGGGTGTCAAACTCAAAGGCTAGCTTGGGCCCAAGCAAACAAGGTTTAACTTTAGGTGGGCCGCAAAAAAAAAAATCAATATTTATAGAAGCATAGATTTATTTCGAATGCATTATAATAAACAGAAATAAAAGGACTAGCAAATTTAATATTTACGTCATGACACTTAGAATCTCTTCTCTGCCAGTATCTTTCCTATTTCGGGAGAAATTTTGATATTTTATAATATATCAGGGGGACCGAAAAGTAATGTCGTTTTGCGCATGCCAATGCTGCTTTACCGTTTATGAGTTCATTGCGTAGATGAAAGTCGTGCCAGAGACATTTCAAAGTTAAAGTGACTTCTTTAGTTGTGAAAATCTAAACCTTAAATTTTCTTTCCCCATTTTGAGTGAATTGATTGATTGATTGATTGAATATTAACGTCGCACTGTTCAGCTACACGAGGGCTTTTGGCGACGGACCACGTAATTTTGAACCATGGTCAAGTGACGTGGACGACACCTGAGCTGGCACCCCCTCTCCTAACTACCACACCACACCAACGGGAGGACGTTTCAGCTCTCGACAGATTTAACGTGCATCGCTGCACTACACGGCGGGTCTTTAGTGGTACTGGGCTCGAACCCGTGACAAAGCAAGCCACGGTCCGATACCTATACCACTTGGCTGCCGCGGCCACCCATTTTGAGTGAAATGGCTAGCCAAATACCAAAAGAGATTCATATCCGCCATTGCACGCTTTTCGAATTTCACAAGAGTAGTACTGCAACAGTTGCTACCAAAAACATTTGCGATGTTTACCCAAGTGCCTTAGATGTTCGTAGATGCCAAAGGTGGTGTTCTAAGTTCAGATCCGGTAATTTCGATCTTTCCGACTCGCATCGATCAGGAAGACCAACAACTTTAGACAATAACGTTATTACGGGCGCAAGTGGAAGAAAATCCGTGCCGGACAATCGAGGAACTGTCAAATGCTCTCAACCAACCTTGGTCGACCATCCAAGAACATTTGCACCAGATTGGTAAAACAAACAGAGCAGGTGTTTGGGTTCCGCATAATCTGTCTGAAGAAAACAGAGCTAACCGATCTACGACATGCAACTTATTGCTCCAACGGTACAATACAGAACCATTTTTTGATCGCTTGATCACTGCAGATGAAAAATGGGTCCTCTCTGATAATCCAAATTGCAAAAGACAGTGGCTCTCTCCGAAAAAACCGCCACGAAGGACTTCTAAGCCAGGTTTACATCCTAAAAAGGCGCTTTTATGTGTTTGGTGGGGTATTCGTGGAATCGTCCATTTTGAAGTGCTTAAACCTGGAGAAACTGGTAATGCAGACCTTTATTGTGAACAATTAGGTCGACTAAATAAATAATTAATTGAAAAGTATCCACCGATTACCAATAGAAAAGGCGTTATATTGCAACACGATAATGCAAGACCGCACTGCGCAAGAAACACGCTGGAAAGAATTAATGGATTGGGTGTGAGGTATTGCTTCACCCACCATACTCGCCTGACATTGCGCCAACGGAATTCCATTTATTCCGTTCAATGCAACACTTCTAAGCAAACAAAAAATTTCAAAATTTGGATGATATGAAAAATGCCATTTCCAGATATTTTACTGAAAAACCAATTGATTTTTATTGATCCGGCATTGAAAATTTGCACACTAGATGGCAAAAGGTTGGTGCCAACGAGGATGATTACATCATTGACTAAAAAGAAAAACTTTAAGAAATTTATTTATTCGAATTTACTGTAAAAAAACGACATAATTTTCCGGTCCCCCTAATATTATTGTGTGCCGATATATTGGTTGGGCACAAAAAGGTTCATTGACCCGCGGGCAACGAGTTTGACACCCCTGGTGTACACCATCACTCGCCGAGAACTTTGATCCCTTAAATGGGTGTATCTCTCCTGCGACGAAGTTCTCATAGCGTGCAGACGTCAGAGATTGTTCTATAAGGATGATGTCCTAATGTGCTATACGAAAACATCGCCCATACTATGATATCGCCACCACAACTTTGTATAAAATTAACTGTACAGCAGCGTATCGAGTGATTTCAACATCCTTATAGATGTTATGACCATTCAACCACTGCAACTTTTGCAATCTGCAACTATAGTCCTTTTATAATAAATCAAATGAATTTGATCTTTTAGCTATGATTAGCGATAGAATGATTATACATTACATGCTTAAAATATGATTCAAAAATAAAGAAATAAGAAAAAGATTGCTACAAATTTGAAAGTATTTAGTACTTTTCATTCATAATGAATGAAAAGTGCTCAATACTTCTTTCGTTTCTTCTTTCTATTGTTTGTGCAATGACTTCATTTGTGACACAGCTTAAATATGATTTTTATATCACAAAAATAAAACATACAGATTTAAAGAAAATGCAATTATCAATGATTGAAAAACTGTATATTTTCATTTAGGTTTATATTTATAATTTGAGGAAGATGAATAAATCAACACAAATCAAATTTAAAAACGAGACCTACTTATTGATAGACATCCCAATTAAAGTCATCAGTTTTAAAATTCAGTTTGAGTATATTTATTTTAATTTGATAGATTATTTAAAGGAAAATAATAACAAAAAATCTCAATTAAAACGTTTGATTTTAAGCCAGTAAGGATCTAATCTAAAGAAACGGTTCAAATCTCTAATTCGACGAGTTAAGAAAAATGCGATATTTGACACCATCATCTTTGAGAGCCTTATTAGAGTACTGAAATTTTACTGGCATGAATCTTTCATCTCGATGAACAGTCGAAGTGATTTCGGTTTTATATCCGCGAGCTTATTTCCAATGACAGTGACAGGAAATGTCAAATAGCTGACCTTAGACCGGGCTATGTGCACGTGCACCAATTCTACTTTGCGTGCTACATGACAATCGAAACAGTAGAGACCCATGAACAAATTACTCAGGGGAATTATTCTGAGTAAGAACCTATTTATTTTCTTTGGGTCAAAAAAGCAATGGTTTGAGTGTGTGTGTGACAGCTTCGCAAACGATGGGGGCAAGTTTTGCTAATTCTTTAAAGCTTTCTTCGCATAATGTAAAGCAAGGGTGAAACTCAGAACACAATTTCAGGCAGAAAAAAAAGAGCCGTAATATTAAAACAAATTCAAGTGTACCATTCAGGTAACATGAATTGGTTTTAGGTATACCATTCATCATATTATGTGCTTAAATTTTTCAAACATTTTATAAATATGCCACTTTTGTGCTGTAATAATAAAAGTTAAATATCAATTTAGCATTACAATAAAAAAGACAAAAAGTAGAATATGTTACATACAGAAAAAAAAATGTATTAAACAGAAATAGGAAATATGATAAAATTTGCTGGATTTCTTCAACTTGACAGTTAAAACACAATAGAACTGTTCGAGTATTTTTTTCAAAAAAAAAGAGGGTATAATAATTTGAGCCTTTCTCCTTATTGTTTAGTGAAGACAGCCTGAGACTTTATTGAAGTAAAAGAAATATAAACTGTGCCAACGAACTTATACTATGATTTTCTATTATTGTAAATAGATTCAGATTTCACAAAATTGATTAAGAACAGTAGCTTCGTTTTCACAAAAGAATTAAGAAATTGTCTTATGTTTTGTTAAGGAATCAAAAGGGCAATGTACTCTGCCAGAGAAAACGATTCCTAGTAACACCAAGTAATAAAACATTGCTTTCTTGCGTTTGAAGAACATACGTTTTACATCAGTTAATTACATTAAATTACAAAATAAACTTCTAGACTCAATTATTTAGAGCATAAAAATTAGCACTGTAATGCTTATGCGATAGACCATAGGTCCCCAATCTTTTTTGAACTGGCGCCCCCCTTTCCAGTGAGTATTCCAATACCGCCCCCCACTCTCCCACTCCAGAGAAATAAGAGCGTACGTAATACATGGTGAAAACAGGAGAATTAAATTTTTTGAAAAATTTTCTATTACTAATAGAATATATATTTTTAATTTAGTTTTTTTTTTCTTTCTAAAGCCCTCTCCCTTTTTTTTACTTGCATATCTGAAATAGCTATTGCCACGAACATACAATTTTCAATACATACAATCAACATGAGGTAACCAGTATTAAAATTTACTTTTCTTAGTACATAATCAGCGTGTTTTTACAGTCTTTTTTAGAATATATATTGCTAATCTGCCCATGCCCTTCCATACCATCTCAAAACTCCCTAACTTACTCTGTGTCTTTTTTTGCCCCCCCTGAAAGCCTCAAACGCCCACGTTGAGAACCTATGCGATAGACGAATAGTTAAAAGAACTGGAAAAAACAGTGATGAACTCTATGCACATACACACACACACACATACAGAACAAATTTCACTTTCATACTACCTATCTATATCTATATATCGGAGAAAAGCGGCATCTTCATCGCGAGATCTCTGGAACTATTAGAACTATAAACTTTTAATTTTGCAGGTGTGTTTCCTGTGTAATGAGTAGAGATCTGCTAAGAACGGGTTTTACGGAAAGCGTCTTCCACAAAGGCATAAAAAATGCTTATATATTTGACAAAGGTAATACATTTATATACAAACTGACAGATAAACCTGGGAAATACCGCGTTATTCGCTTATTTATTTATTTGACTATCCTATTTGTTTGATAAATCGTTCTTTCTCTAATCATTCTATAATTCGCAATTCAATTAAAAATATTCAAAAATACTAAATGAATTTTTACCACACATTTAAACTTTTTTTTTTTTTATTCTCCCATCTCAATCGTTATATTTTTCTATTTTCCTTTGCGAGAAGTGGTTACACCCAGTGGCGCACACAAGGGGGGTCCTTGATTTTTTCCGATTGATTATAATTCTAAGCATATAGTACGTAAAACTTAATTATTTGTTATTTATGATTAATTTTACTAATTAATGCTAATTATTTATTCAATAAATAGTTTTTTACTGTGTTTTGTTCCCGAAAATCGACAAAATCAAAAGGAGCATGATACAAGAATGGTGAACTTTCGACCCCGGTCCTCCCCTCTTGAAAAATTCCTGCGTGCGCTACTGATTACACCTTCTAATACATATATGTTCATGTTTTTAAATTTTACAAGGGAAAGAAGAAAAACAATAGCTTAAACTCTTACAAAAAGAAAAAAAATTACAAATGAATGCAGAAAGAAGAAAAAAAAATCAAAAGAAAGAATAAAAGACAAACGGCTGCCACAGTTCTGTGCCACAAATAACGTTTTGAAGACAAATGCCCTTGAAATTAAGCGAAAAACATTTAAGTCTTAATTCCTGCTAAATGGAAACAACAGCTGATGATACATTTTAAGTGCAATATTTTTAGCACAAAAAATTAACCACAATTAACTTATTTCAAAGTAGAAACATCTTGGCTACATTCCACTATAATCAACAAAATAATTTCTTGAGCTCGTGTAACAGAAGAAATGTTAATAATACTAATTAAAAAAATTTCTTAAAGATAAATTGGAAGAAAGATGAGTAAGACTTCATTTGAAATAAAGAATAAAAAACGTGAATATTTATTTGTATATTATCTTTATTCAAGTTTATAAACAGAGATAATATACTATGAATGCTTTTTCGAAACATGTACTTTGTAATGTGAAATGTAACTTATGGAATAGTAAATCTTATTTGATAAAAAATTAAGATATATTTAAAGTATTAAACATATTTGGGGGGATATCGGTTTTATTTGACTAACTTAAAAACAGTTACAGTATGATGTAGTGTCAGTGGCGCACACAAGGGGGGTCCTGGGGGTCCGGACCCCCAAAGCCCTTGATTTTTTCACCGATTGATTATAATTCTAAGTAAATAGTACGTAAATTTTAATTAATTACTTGTTATTAATGATTACTTTTATTAATTAATGCTAATTATTTATTCAAAAATTAGTTTTTTACTGTATTTTGTTCCCGAAAATCGACAAAATCAAAAGGAGCATGATACAAGAATAGTGAACTTTCGACCCCGGACCCCCTCCTTGAAAAATTCCTGTGCGCGCGCGCCACTGTGTAGTGTCGGTTTCAGATCATTTCGGGCCCTGGGTGCAGAAGATCTACAGACTTCCTTGGCATTGACAAATCGAAATTTATACCAGAAAATCTGGATAAATCCAACTTTACGGGACCCTGGGCACCCAGAGGATAAGGGGTCTCAGGGGTGTTAACTTTCTCTAGAGGGCTGAAAATATAAACAATATTCAAATACATATAACTCTTTGAAATTAAAATTAAATAACTCGAATCTTTTACACATTACTTATAAAGGAATGGGGCTTCAGAAAAATATAGAATGTTTAAAATATAATCATAATTTTCAAAATTATAAACATATGAAAATAAACATTTCTTATAAGAAATATTAATTAAGTCTTACGTTGCACATGCTATTTTCTAAAATAGTAGCTTTAATTACTAGCAATAAAATGATTTATAAAGTTAAATGTATCCCTTATTACACTGTAGTAATTTTATATATTAGTAAAATAATATATTTTTTAAAAAATAAAAAAATTAAATTTTCAATTTTTTTTAAATATTTCAATATTTTTCAAATATTTTGAAATACAAAAGATATATTTTTCTTAAATGATGTAGGGTTTAAAGAGTATGATACATTTTATAATTCTAATAGGCTGCTATTTTAGAAAATATCGTGCGCAACGCAAAAATTATTTAATATTTATTACATATTTTCATATGCTTACAATTTTTTTAAATTATGATTCTATTTTAAATATTTTGTACTTTTTTGAAGCCATATCCCTTTGTAAATAATGTGTAAAAAGTTAGAATTATATTTAATTTAAATTTAAAAGAATTATGCTAGTTTGAAAACTGTTTATACTTTCACCACTCGAGAAAAAGTTGAACACCCCTGAGACCCCATAAACCAGCAGGAATATGATAGAATGGATATTCAGAAAGCATCTTAAACGTAATTCGGAACAGCGATTTAGAAACATAATTATACATTTCAAAGCCATATATATATTAAATAGAAAAAGTTTGTCCCTATTTTGTTTTATAACTTATGTTCAGCACAAGTGACCGAGATAGACAAGGTCTTGGTCGTGAACTCGTGACCGGCGAGTCGCGCATTCGAGTTTTGGTGCCACTAAAGTTCTGCGTGTCACTGTGGGTTTCGCGTCAGAATGACCGGAGCATCTGCTCATGCACCTCAGGGCCCAAGGTCACGTACACTGAGTTGGACACAGTAGGTCTTGACCCTCATGGGCTGTTGCGCCATTAAAAAAAATTTTCTGCGTGTAGAGGATCTAATATACGCTGAATCTATCAAAGCTCAAAGCACTCACGTTGACGTGATGTGGAAGTTTGGAAAATGGGGCGCCACGCAGCTTATGTGTTGTTCTCGCCACTTGAGCGAGGTACAAAATTACGTGGTCCGTTGCCAATAGCCCGTGTTGCTTTGAAGAGTAGGGTAATAAGCAATCAAACAATATGTGCAGTTTTAATACTTAGAATAAGAAATGCTTTTCCAGAAGAATAAGTCCAAATAATTATTAAAGCATAATTTTTTATTACTCACTTCGCATACAAATCATGAATGAACAAAATAAAGCACGTAATTTTTTTTAAGTTACTGCTGTTTACCTCTAAACATGTGTATAGCAATATTCGTGATTTAAATAATACTATATAATTATACATGATATATAAAAAAATTGTAACAGAAAACTTGTTTTAGTCTAATTTATAATAGTCATGTTTCAGTAATATATGTGTGAGCCGCGTTTTTTCTTTGAAAGTGGTATAAGTCCATTTTATATTATATGGAGATTTTTACCACTTCTCCAAAGCACAGTAGAATGTCATTTATCCGAACGTTTATTTTCCGGAGCGTCAAATATCGGGACCAGTATTTTTTCCAACTATATGTACTGTATATGAATACGTTTTCGAACAGTACAATGGTCAACAGTTGTTTCGCGTGAGGCCAGAAGTGACGGGAAAACCCAAGGTCATGGATATTTCGGGAATTTCAGTTGTGTGAATTGGTAAACTGCGCGGAATATTAGGTCAGTTTGTTTCCAAGCGAGGGGGTGTATACGTACTCTTTTGTTAAGTTGTGAACTGCTATGGCTTCGAACTCAAAACGAAAGCGCAACGTCTTCAACATAGAGACAAAACTTGAAATATTCAACCGTCTTGCGAAAGAAGAAAGTTGAGTGTCTGTAGCACAGCTTTATTATGTTGGAAAGTCAACAAATTCTGACATAAAAAAACAATAACAACGAAAGTAGCAAGGGTCCATCAAATGCTGACGCGTTTCCTGCGTTAGAGATAGCTATGGAGAGGTACGAACAACAATCAGAGTGCTGTCCTACTCAACTACTCCTGCTCAGGAGAATCAGAGACCTTGCAACGAAAAAACGAAGAAGTACAATGGTACAGCAAAAAATACGTGATTATTTTCGACAATAAAGGTAAAATTTCGACATTTTGCACCTATTTTGCTTTTCCTTCAAGCACGTTTCCCGCATGTGATGATTTTCAATATTCGTATTGTGTCCAGTTTCATATACTGCATGCATCGCATTCGGTTTTTGGTTATCCGAACAATCGCGTATCCGAACGGTGCCCGGTCCCAATTGATTCGGATAAACGACGTTCTACTGTAATTATTTTTGTAGTTACATTAACTACGTAATTTATTTTGACAAAATAATTAAAATTTCGAAGGATTTTTTGAGGAACTATTCATAGATAAATCATAGTATTTTGCATTCAATGTTATAATTAACTAACTTTTTGTAAAAACTGGACTTACACCACTTTGAAAGAAAACGGCTCATAAATAGCAACCCATAATTCAATAATGAATGAACATGAAAAAAATGTCGAGTATTAAAAAATAAACATATATTAGTCGAATAAAGTCAAAATTTCTCTTCTTCTTTCAAGGTGATTTGCGAATAGTTGACAAATACATTTTCAAAATAATATGTTACTGGGTAGGGTATGCATGTATATTAAAATTAAATCTAAAAATATTCTTCATCAATTAAGTAACATAATATTAAAAAATCTTTTTTCGTAGAAGGTTATTTTATAGTCGACTTCTATTTTCACCATTACTATAGTCTTGACAGACAATTTGGGTGCCAAAAATCTCAAAAACCATGGGAAAGATGATAACGAATAATTATGAAATATTTTACTCTAGAAACAGTCAAATATTTACTTTTTCATATCTTTGAAAGATATATCATCAAGGTTTTTCACCAGGACATTAAAAGGAAATTAACTTACTTCTTTTATTGAACGATTTAATTACAGAAATGAACTAAAAATTGTAAACTTTTGCAAGGTTATCGGGCATCAGTGTCACTTCTATCAACACAAGACTAACTACATGTCAAATTCGAAATTGATCATTATCTCTATCCTGCTTTCTCTCATGAAACTTATTTTAACTTAAAATAGCACTAAGACGTTATATAGAATTCCTTCTTATCTACTTTTTACGAAATGTTCAATAAATTGCCTATTATTTACTTTTTCTCTTAAACATGCCACTTTAGAATTTAAACGAGCTATTTGTAGTTTCAAATTAGTTTCCCGAGAAATACAATATACTTTCACGAATATTTGAGAGAGATATGTAAAGACAAAGAACGATAATTAACTTCTCGAACAAATTATTTTATTAATTTTTCATATATAATAATAAAAAAGACAGCAATTAAGAATGTAAAACATTTCGCAGCTAAGATTGAATAAAAGTATTTCGAACACAGAATATTAAATTTTTAAAATATGATTATACTTGCCGTATAAAAAAGCGCAGCCGTTCATGTAGCATTGTATTAACAAGAAAAAATGCAACCTAAATTGTATACAGTACTGCACCACAAAGTAAAACTAAAGTCATTTAGAGCAGCGCGGAATTTATTCAATATCTAGTTGCTAAATGATAAATTTGCACAACCGTGGACATCAGTATTAAGCCCAACATATTTTGAATTCTTAAAGTTTTAAATATCGTATATTCCGGTGTATACTGCGCCCCTTAAACACAAAAAAATAAGATCGAAATTGACGGGGGCGCGTTTACGAAGGATATAAAAAGTGACTTGAAAATAAAGAATAGATGAGCATTAAAAAAATTAGAATTCTACATTTTTATCTAAATATTGTTCACATTTAAAAGAAAAGACACATACCTCATTAATTTTCAACAATAAAGTACCTAATAAATTTTGTCTCCCCTTTCCATGTGCTTTATGGTATAGGTTTACAAGTATACCATTGTTTAAAAGCCATTGATAATACTTTGAATAAATGGCTTTAAAACATATGAGCATTGCCCAAGTATATTTCAGGCTTCTTCGCATCAAAAAATAGGATACACATTATAACGTGAGTGTACATTAAAATTAAAAACTGAAGTATGATAATATAGGTGTGTATTATACACCGGAATATACCGTACTGAAAAATGCATTAAATAAATTGAGTTTAAATGTAGTCCTTATTCGAAGAATGCAAAAAGCTCGTACTATAGCAACAAAAATTGCAAAAAAAATTTAACGTGTTTTCCACATTACATATACCGTAAAATCCGGGGTATATCGCGCACTTTTAGCATAAAAAAACAAGCTCGAAATGCACGGGTGCACGTTACAACGCCGGGTATAAAAAATTGAGAGCTTTAAAAAGAAAAAGGATCAGCATAGAAAAAATCTACATAGATCGAAATACTGTTTATTTAAAGAAATGATATTCCTTATGAACTTAAAGGGTTGCAGTTCAAGAAATATAAAAAAAATTTCAAGAACTTAGAATAATAACTTGAATAAATGTCTGCATAACGCACGTACATTTCAGGTGCCTTCGTAAAAAAGTGGGTGCGCGTTATACGACGAACACACCTAAAAATTAAAAAATTGCAGCTTGAAAGAATAGGTGCGCGTTATGCGCCGGATTTTACGGTACTTGTATAATTCATGTTACAATGATATATGAACACCATCATTATCCCAAACATTTTGGAAGAAGAATTACGTTTAACACCAAAAAGAATGCGAGTATTTGTATTTTTTACAACATTAAACGTCAGAAAAATGATGCGTCAAAAGACATCGTAAAAAAAAGACAATGTAGGTCAGAAGATTCAAAAGAAGGGAGGATTGTGCAATCAATATGATAAGATTCTCGCTACCTGTGGGCTTTGCATTTGCCATCGAAAATACCATAAACACCTCTTAAAATAGATGTTTTATTCTGGTGTCGGGAAAAATGTACCATGTTAAAGGAAGAATTTCTTTGGAAAAAAGACGCCCGTAAGATAATGACGTAAGATAGTGCGCGGGTGACACCTTATAATTTCCTGCCATTCTGCATCAGCTGAAGGATCATTAGTTCATGAGAGGACCTTAAAACTAAGTCGAAAAGTAAATGAGAGCAGAAAGACAAGGAGAGGGGAAAAAAGGGATATCAGAACCGAAGGTCAGAAGATGGCAATGGGCGTAAGTCAGAACATTAGAGTTCTCCACCTAAGTTCATTGTCGAAGACCATTTCACCTGAGATTCGACAACTACTAACAGGTTCATTTCCCATGGGCCATTAAGATTGTATTTCACTGCTATTCACGTGCAGGATGGTAAAGACTTGTGTTGGATACTCCCATTATTTGCCATTATGAGTAACTCACAAACGTTTCAGAACTCTTGATCTACAATATTATGCGAATGTTTTCACGATAGGAGAAAATATGAACATTGTTCGTGATTTTATTCTATTTTTTAGATACAAACTTCGTAGTATCATATAGAATTACATTTTTTACAAGCATTACAAAATAAAATAGGAGATTTAAGTTACAAGTAACAGACAATGTCATCTCAGTGTCACAATTTTTTAAGATACTTTAATTTACAAAGCACTGAAAGGCTTAATTTATTATTTTAAAGAATCTAATCTGATGTAGTGAAAATTAGAACACACACGCAATGTCCAAAACAAAGTTTCTAAAAATTTATATTTTTGAAATTATTACTCATTTCACAATAAGTGATGCATGAAATAAACGAACAAATGTTCGACGTGTGACCCATTGGTTCACTACAAACATCTAATTTGTAACCAAGTTCGTTCCGCACATTTTGTAGCATCACACTGTGAATGGTTCCTAATGCTGCACAAATGCATTCTTTAAATTCTTGCAGTGTTTTTGGCATCGGCGGTCGACGGTACAAAAAAAAATTAGTACATATATTTTTATAAAATTTCGTGAATCCCTTATTGTAACAAATATAATGGTTTTGAGAATATAAATTTTTAAAATAAGGGTCCTTTTCATTTGAGCTAACCCTGTTAACAATCACACTAAAAGCATTTAAAAATATTGAAAAACCGCGTTACTTATAAACTTCAGTTTACACTAATAAAAATATGAAGGACATGTATTTTAGATATATATATAGCTTAATATTCAAAATTCACATCTTTATCTAACATAACCATACAAAAGTGAACATTATAAGCATTACTAAAGAATATTAATTAACTACATAAAGGAGAATATAAATACAGACATATAAGTAATAAGAATTAATGAATATAGTCTTAATTTTTCAACACACGGTATTACTTAAGACAGGGTAGGTTAACTGTTCTCTATGAATCTTATAAAATAATCACGCACCCTTTAAGAATATAAGAGTTTTGCTTAAATATTATTGTATATAGCTATAAATCATATATTTGATTACAATTTAATTTATTCCTTAATTTTTTTTATCAAGCACATCCCACTGAAATGAGTCCACTCCAGACAAATAAGATTTTTACATTGATTTTAGAAGAATAGAAAGATTTTTTTTCTAGCGGAAAGTGTAGCTATATAATTGCTTATTTTATTTATTTATTTATTTATTTTTTGCAATACATAATTTTTTTTATTTTATTATATTTCTTAAAACTTCCAAAAAATCTATATTCTTCTACATCATTCACCTAATTTATTCGAATTTTAAGTATAATATGCAAAATACATTTGTAAAAGATCTCGCGTTCAAAGTGTAATTTATCAAATTAAAATTTTTACTAAACTTTTAAGTATAAAAGTTGTGTTAGTTATCAATAATATTTATTGAAAGGTTGCATTTCAAATGAATGGCAATAATTTTAATACATAAATAAATAATTAATTAATATATAAAACGATCATTCTCTCATTGAAAACAAGAAATTTAAATGAATGTATTTTTAGTTATCTTATGAATAGTTATTCTAGATGTTTCCAACTTGTTTCAGAACGGATATACATTATTTGTCTTGGTCACACGAATACTTCAGACAATAAATACTTTTACTAGAGAAAGTTCCTTTACCTCGACTTTCTTCAAGAAAAAATACGGTACGTTACATGACGCAAATTACTCCAGCCCGGAAATTAAATTAATGCGGGAAGTCCATGTCACGTCAACAAAGAATTAAGCAGTGTCAAGTCAGCAGGAAGAACAGCTAAATAGCTAATAAGTACAATCCGTCATCTTCCATTCAAGGGGATAGCGAGACAAGTTACTGGAATCTTGGGCGTAGGAACACTTCGGTCAACAGCTTCTTTTTCAACCCACTTATTACAACATTTGACAGCTGTTTTGTTTTCAAAACGTATGATCGCTTATAAAAGTTTTTTTAAAAAAAAATCTCACAAGATGAAACAAATGTTCTTCGAGACGGGGTAAGATTCCCACACTAGTGCTCTTGGATTAAGGATAAGGTTATAGCTTGGGAAAGTCATATCTCCCCTTTGGATGTCTAAAACCCAAGAGGAATTTTGTTTTAACATGGGGATAAGTCAAATTAATCCTCAACAGATGTTCACGATTCATCACCACAGGTTGTTCATTTTAAGAAAATATCCACCACCTCTTACGCACATATTAAATACGACATTTTTCTTTTTCCATCGAAAAGTTTTCGATTCATTTCCACACAATCTAGTGTATTTTAAACAATATATATTAGCGGTATTTCAAATTAAAAGCTTCTAGACAAATTAATGCATTGATTGGCAATGTATAGAAGGAATTAGTTATAAATATAATACATTTAATTTATCCACCCTGATGTATAAATACAGTCGGACCCCGATTTAACGAATTCTTCGGGATGGAATATTTTATTTGTTAATTTGGGGCTATTCGTAATATCAGGATAAAAAAAAAACTTTTTTTTTTTTGCACTTATCTTTTTGAATTTCTAAAAAACAACTACCGTGAAATCCGACGTATAACGAGCACTTTTAACACAACAAATAAGATCGAAATGTACGGGAGCGCGTTATACGCCTGGTATAAAAATAAAAAAAAATAAAAGAGTTGAGCATAAAAACAATTAGACTTCTATATACAGCAAAATACAGTTTATTTGAAAGAAATGACATTTCTTACGAGCAAGGGGTTCTAGTTCTAGAAATATACTATTTTTCAAAAGCTTGGGATAGTTCCTCGAATAAATGAAAACATAAGAGCATTGCACATGCACATTGTACATTTCTTGGTAAAAAAAGGGGATGTGCGTTATACAGCGAATATACCGAAAAATTAAAAAAATACAGCTTGAAAGTATAGATGCGCGTTATACACCGGATTTTACAAGTAATATAAAAAACAAGTAATATAAAAAAATTTTACAAGTAATATAAAAAGATTTTACAAGTAATATAAAAAATTTTACAAGTAATATAAAAAGATTTTACAAGTAATATAAAAAAAATTGAAGTCAACTCCTACTTAGGTCAACAAAGAAAAATTTTATTTTAGCTACTTTTTATCAAATAATTACAATTAATATAAATATGTACATACATATGACGAATCACAATATTAAGAGGCAATTATTTTTTATTAATTATCATTAAAGTATCGTATTGGTACCCAAAACAATTGTGTATAGAAAATTTCAGCTCAAATGAGCGCTTTAAAATGGGAGAAAAAAAACCTTTTAAAGTTTTGACACAAGCAGCCAAAATGGTCTCTAAGTCCCCAAAAATGATGCCAACGTGGCTGTAACAATAATTCTTTGAATAATTAGTTTTAATAAATTAAGTTTTATTAATTATAATCAAATTACCGTATTGTCATCCAAAATAATTATGTATATAAAAACTTCCGCTCAATTGAGCGCTTTGAAATGTATTTTATTAACGATTGAAAATTTGAACAAGATATACATTGGGAGATTGTGAACTAATAGTAAGAATTGAAAAATGACTGTAGTTAGAAATTACACACTTTTTATTCAGCAGCTAAAAATACTATAAGCGAATTATTAAACACCAGTTAATTAGAAAGTCGAAAATACTGACTAACTTGTTTCACAATCTTACAACGCATCTTTTCTTAAAACGGTCGATCCAACCGTTTGAGTAAGAAAACAAATTCATATTATGCATTTCGGCAAGGTGAAAACCTTTTCCTTTGATCAGAAGTCCTTTAAATACTATTTTCTTAGTACGAACGATGTTGAAAAATTTCAATAGTCAGATTCAATGACAGAAAGAAGGGTGGGGCTTTCAATGACTTTCTTATTTTCGATGATTTTTCACCATATTCTGCAGATACCTTTTCAATTTCTGTTTGCTGTTTAATAATTGTAGTTGATATCGACGTAGAAAAGAAATATCCAGTTTTTTCTAACCAAACTATTTTTAAAAATGTTTCGGATGTAGTAATAATTTGATAATTCGGGGTTTATTATTCATTAAGTAGGGTTTTTTTTCCCATTTATTTTAAACGAAGGAAAAGAAAAGGAGTTCGTTAAATCGAGATCCAACTATATATGCATGCAGTGGCGCACACAAGGAGTACAAGGGCCTCAGTGGCGTAACGGAGAGCATTTAGGCTCCCTTGAAGTCAGGTTTTGGGCCCCAAGTTGGATTTTACAAAGGGTAGACACTTGGCGGCAGTCAGGCTTTGAGGCCCCCTAGAACCCTAGCCCCCGCCCGTAATGCGAGGGTGTACGTTACGCCACTGATACACCTCTATCACAGTTGATTTTTTTTGTATTCATTATAATCCCATGTATATAGTACGTAAAATAAGTGGAGTATGATACGAGAATGGTTGAAATAGACCTCGATATTATATATATATATATATATAAAAGAATCTTTTCTATTCGTAGGGTTTTTTTTATTTCAGTTTCAATACAAAATTCGAAGTTCTCATAAGTTCGATTTTGCCTCCTGATGCGCACTTTTCAAAATGATTATCATTTGATTATGAAAACCTACATTGGCAGAAAGAGTACCAAGCTGTTAATTTTTATCTCTTGGGAAACAAATTTTCCTATAAATGTATATTTTACTATTTAATATTGTCCTAAAATTTCAGATTCTGGTATAAAATTAAAAAGAAAAATATATGAAGACAAATTTTAATTTTGAAGAACAAAAGCTAAGCTACATAAAAATGAGCTTCGTATTTTATAATAATAAATTACGACTTAAGATGGCAAATATATTGTAATGTTTCTGAAAGCAAATTCAAAGGACAAAAGAAAGGAAATTCATAACAAGGATGACTACTTTCTCCTTCATAAAAAGATAATGATGTAAAGCCTATTAGAGACAGTCATTATTTTTTTCTTGTGATTAGCTTTATACAATAAGAAAAATAATTTCAATAACTGTCAACCAAAACTTTGGAAATAACCGACGAGTTACAATTTTGTTCATAATTTTTTTTAAACGAATTTTATTCATCTCATGCTCTTTTTCTTTTATCAATTACATCCTGAAGTATAATCATAATTATTCTGAATTATTTTTAAAAAGTAAATAATGGATAATTACAAGCCTGTCAAAGCAAAGAATAGTAAAAAAACATATTCATATCGCGTTCCTATTACCTTTAAAAGTATATAAAAAAAGTTTCAATTTAATACAACTTTCAGAGAGGAAAAAAGTAACTTGGAATTTGTAACAAATTAAGATACAAAGGCCAAAAAGAATTTAGCATTCATGCAAATGGTTTCAGTTGATATTTAATAAAGTTAAAGAAAGAGAATCAGTACAAACGATTGTACATATCTTTTTTACGAAAAAAAGCACAAAAATAATTTCAGCAAAAAGATAAGCAAACACAGACGTGTTAAATAATTTAGAGAATACATTATTTTTTAGTAGACAATCTTGAAAACACGTCACTTAGTTGAAGACTTGATCATATCAAGTGTTTCACCTTGAGCTTAAAAGTACATAATTCCATTGCATATCTTTAACTCAAAACACATACTCTTTTTAGATTAAAAAGTTTTCAAAACTACAAAATTACATACATAAAGAGAAATTATACTTAACATTTATCGACAATATAAAATGCAAGAATTTCAAATTAACAGCTTATCTATCAAATTAATGCAGTATTCAAGTTAATTAGGGTCTAAGAATCAGGGGCGTAGCTACCGCGATAGCAGCCGTATCAACGATATGAGGCCCCCAAACTACAGGGGCCCCAACATGTGTGTAACATTTTGAAACTTTCAAATAAGTTTTTTTTTTAATACGATCATTTATATTTATTTTCCAAAGAAGGGACGCCAAGGAATTTTAATGCAGGGCCCCCTCAGGATTAGCTACGCCAGTGCTATGAATTGAAAACTATATATCTCTCTTTCACACTAATTTTCCTATACAAAATTTTAATCCCTGTATAAATAATTCATTATCAGTTCAATAACAAATCCTTCAAGAAAGCGAGTATTTGTTAGTTTTAAAAATAATTGCATTTTTACGAATTTAATTTTAATTTTATTTTTACTTGTATATTTAACACGTAATTTACAAGTTACGAGAAACCAACTACGACGACCTACAAATATTACTTTCAGCCAGAAATAGTAACTTAAAAAAAGAAATATAACTGGTGTCAATATATGATAATATCCAGAGAATATATAATATCACAATAAAAAAAAATTAGAAAAACTTCCAATGTTTCTAAGTTTTAAAAAGAGAAAAAAATGAAGTTTTAGATAACTAAAGGCAGAAACTAATTTTAAGATGGGCGGGAATGCTTCATTTTTTAAAATAAAATTTGAATGACGCAATTTTTTTTTTAACTTTTAATGCATGGCAAAAAAATCTAAAAGCTATTTTAAGGCTCGAAATGCTGGTGAAACATGCTACTTTGCGGAATCTGTGAAGAATATATCCATTCGAAAAATGATAAGCAACTCTTAATTTCTTAGAATTGAAACTTCTGCGACAGGGGAGAAAAAAAGTCGATGAAAAAAAAAGCGGTAAACTGACCATTTAACATTCTGCCGTGTTCCACATCATAACTCGTTATGAGTAGCATCAACTGTAGAGATCATTATTTCTATTCTAAAATTGTGGAGGGAGGTAATAAGAAACTCTTCTTTTGAGTGTAAAATTGCTTTACGAACCTAAACTGAATCTCGGATTTCTTAGAAAAAGCACGCAACAGTAGATTTGGGAGGAAGATGGAGAATGGTAAATCTCAGTCATTAATTCAGTCTCACGACGTAATTTTTTTTCAAAAAAAAGTCAAAATTCTTGTTGCAAAAAGAAATCGTTAGAAAACAGAGAATTCCTAAATTCGGAGTATTTTATAAAGTTCCAAAGATTGTATCACATAACAGTTATTTAGATCAAGAATAGATAGATTTAAAAACTTTCTGAATCGAAATTCAGAAATTTTCTTTCTAATAATAATGCACAGTATATCAGTTTTGTATACGTTTAGATTCAAAAACATAAGATAAATTTCTAGAAACACAAATGTATAGTGAAATTAATATATAAATATAAATTAAATTTTTTTTAAAAAAATGATAATTTTTTGCTAAAAATTTCAAAATAAATCATCAACGAGCTCTGGTGTTTAACAATAGTAAAAATGCATGCTTTGTAACACATCGTACATTAAAATTTAAAACTTCCAAGAAAAGCACAAATGATAAATAAACGATTATAATCAAAACATGAAGAATAGTAGCATAATAATTAATATATACGGATTTCCATGAGATCATATCAGCAAATTGATCTAAGTTTTATTCTTGTCTCCTCTACATAAAAGAAATAATTTATTTATATGAAGCAAACGCCCATCAAGACGCCAAAATTCTATTCTAAACATATTAGCATTTCCGAAAGAACAAAAGTATTTCCTGAAAACATCCCCTAAAGAATTTTATCATTTCCTCTGTGGTAAGCTGACGGTAATGTCAACTTCTAAAAGAATTGATAACAAAACACAGGAAGATATGGATAATATATATATATAAGTTCAAGTTCAGTAACCTAACTATCAAGATTATACGAAGAATTTAATGCATAAAATTAGATAACTATCTATATAATCATATATGTAACACTCTAACTTTAGTCTATAAAAATAACTTCTAATGCTATAACTAAAATGCTTGCTAAGAAAATTGCCCGAGTTCAATAAATTTCTATAATTGTTGGTATTTATAATGAATTTTTAGAAAACGTACAAACGCGATACCGCGCCGTTGTTATAAATACACTTCAATTAGAAGGTGAAACTGAGTTTCATATTGATTTGATTATTGAACTATAATACATTTGCGATATTTATTAGAAAATTATTTAAATGATCTACCACTCCTTTGAAACTAATCTCGAACCAACATAATAGACAACAGCCATTCCTATGACTCTTAGAATAAAAAGAAAATACTGCGTGATTTTCAGGTCGGGAAAAAAAGATATAATTCCCCTTAAGAAGAATGATGTTTGAAACCTTCGTAACACAAAAACAAAAACAAAAAATTAATATTTTCAGCAGAAGGAAAATACCACATAAAGATTAAAAAAAACTAAGTTTCCTCAAATATTTATTTTATGCCCTTGAATTTTTTTGCAAAAGGGAAAAACTCGAAAATTTATTTACACTTATATCAATTTATCTCAGATAATAGTAATATTTTCCTTAAATATTTTTCGAGATTCATAATTATTAATATCATACTAATTCACTTTGATTATTTAACATAGAGTAAAACATAAAGGGAAAGAATATAAAAGGACGACGCAAAATAATCACAATACAAAGCAAATGCTAAGACTTAGGGCTAGGGTAAAAGGGTTCAACAGTGCTTCAAGGTGTCAATCTTCTTCTTTTGACTATATATATATGCTCACACACACATATATATACATGGTGTATTTGAAATGATGGTCCAAACTGAAAGTGGAGATTGAGGGCAAAAAAAAATCCGAATTCTATGAGGGCTCGATCAGGACCACCTAGAGGGCTCGATCATAATCAAAAAGAAGAATACAGGAAAGATACATATTTAAGGCGAAAAAAATTTTATCAACGAAAAGATTGATGAAATTGCTCAAATGAGTGGCCTTTTGCTACGATGACATCACCGATGGAAAGAATTTCGTACACTTTAAAAAAGATTCCTGGCTTTGCACGAACATCGACAGCTGCGATGTTATTTCTGGCGACGCAGTCTTTTGGTTACTAAAAGGGCATATTGCATATGGTGTCTTTTAACTGTCTCCAGACAATAAGTCCATGCGCTACCCCATCTGTTGTTAAAGGTAATGTCAAGGTAGTTCCGTACATACCTATCATAATGAACTGGCGCTTTACCGTGCTAGAACAACATAATAGTTGAGTGATTTACGGGCACAATTCGGTAGTCATTCTGACAGCACCGTCTGTCGGAAGGTAAAGTATTTAAGTCCCGTTAAGGTGATCTGGCTCAATTAAGTGGTCATGAATTATCCCTGCCTTTACTGGTGGCTTCTTGAACGTATACTGTGTAGTTCTAGTGTAACCCACAAGACTCTTTTAATATTAAATATGTCGACATTTGTGAAAATTGCCTTGTTCATTTAAATAGAGCAGATGCTGCAAATTCTGAATGATATTTGTCTTGAGGCAGGAACCAGCATGCTAATAAGAACGCAATAATCAGCTTCTGTTCAGACCAGCAATCTTTGAAGATGGTTGGGGTGTAATTTGTCTTCACGACATATGACTCACTCGATGTCGAACTAGTGTGCTTCGTTAAGGCCGTCCATCTATTTTATGCCCAATTGCCTCTGTTGCACTTACCGCTCGGACAGTTCTAGCTTGACCTGTCTCACATGATGGGACGTGAAATGAACGAGTTTAAAGCACAACCGCATTTTTGTTTGTTTCGATTACCTTTATATATATCCCAAAGTTTAGTTTCATCATTTCAATTACACTTCGTATGTGTGAGCATTTTGAATCAAATTCACAATTCTTAAGTCATAAAAATTATACAAAACCAATAACGATTAAAAAAATTTTCATTTCTTCATTATTTTCAGTATTCAGATATACGTTTTGAATAACAAAAGGAATTTTAATAAAAATCAAAAATAATAATCATACCTGTGCTTTTTCCAAATAAAGTTCTAATTCTCTGTATGGATCGTGGCAATTTGTCATCTTGATATGCGGCTCAGTAAATATAACTCCCCAACACAATCTTTACTACCCCATTGAAACCTGAAAAAAAATAATACAATAAAATTCTGATCTCATAATGAAACGTACACAAAAAACAACAAAGATAAAGACGTTATTGAGAATTATATAAAATTTCCAGCGCATATGATGATTAAAACTACATATAATAGTGATCCAATCAAAAGCTTCTGATTCAATAAAGTTTAAAGAAGAAAAATTTGATTATAAGCAGGAATTTCAAGTCCATCAATCACTCAAAAGGCACGTTTTCATATAGAAGAGAAAGTCTTCGATTTCATCAAAAGCTAAATATTGAAACCACATTTTTATTTACCTCTTGAAACCATTAAAAATACAAATTATACCGGAGTTTTATACTCTAAAACAGCGATTCCCAAAGTGGTCTATATAGACCCCCAGGGGTCTATGACGACATGCAAGGGGACCACGTCAGCGGAAAAATAATTTGGGGACCATGAGGTGTAAATGAGGGTCTATCATGGTGGCTTTCGTTAAACCAAATCATGATTTTAATTTTAATAGAAAATTTAGTCAAGGGAAAACCTGATTTTATCTATTTAATAGATTTATTTACTAATTTTAATGAGGCGGATTTGCAGTTACAAGGTGACAGCATAAACTTTATTAAAACAAGGACCATGTCCGCAATTTTGGCTACAAGACATACCCGTTATTTATCACAAATTATGGAATATCTTGAGAAAATTTGTAATTACTTTTCCTAGTTAGAAGGAGTTTCAGCGTGGTTACCAATCTCCAAAACAAAACAAAAAAGAAGGGGGAGGGGATAAGGTCTGTGAACCCTACTAACCGAGGAGATATAGGGTTAAACATGGCACGATTGATACCAAATGTTTAAAAAATTTTATTGACGCACTAGATTTATTCTTCCCTTTAAAAGCATTTATTTGTTTCTCATTTATTTTACGTATTAATTAAATTTTAATTTAATTAACATGCTTTTCTTCAGTTTTAAACACCATACCTCACTTCATTTAGAAATATAAATCGTTTAAAGTAAGTAGCTCTGTACCAGCAGTCAAAAATACATTTAAATTGGCAAATTTGTAAAAATTCAATATTGGGTAAGCAAGGGTCTACCCCAAACCGAAAAACATGGCAAGGGTTTGAACATGAGACAAAAAAGTTTGGGAACCTATGCTCTAAAATAAATCAACTCATAACACTAGGCTGAAATATTTGCCGCACTAGATAAAAACACTTTTAAAATGTTATATTAAAAAATAGATAAATGCCATTACGTCGGTTATCGTCAGAACTAAATAGATTCAAGAGTAATGAATGAACACATTAATGTATTGTGTGGCATCCTATACAGTAAGAAAATACCCCAAAATGAAAGTACACAGCATCTTTGATAAATAGTTGAAGGAAAAAAATTTACGAGGACATTAATATATAAAAACTTTCAAAGACATAAATTTTTCATGAATCCGAACCATAAAAAGTTTCAAAAGTATGCAAACACTTCACCATTTCTCATCTCGGTGCACTCGAGAAACTTTTCTAAAGGATGGTGAATGTCTTTAACTTTCCCACGGTTAAATTTTAATCCTCAACACAAGCGGTAAATGTTTCAGACAGTTAGATCGCATAATCAAGTCAAAGCTTAGATCACATCCAATGAATGTCCAAAATGAAGAAAGGAACCTCTCCAATCCTTGTTCCGGGGGGTAAAAGGAAAACTACTTTTTACGCAGCGGTATTGAGGTTTCAAACTTTTGAATGGAGGAACACCGTTCAATGAATTACAATGACGTAACTTCCCTGACCTCATGATCCAGAAACATAATAAAAAGATTTTCCATGTGTCAGGTCTCAAGAGTGTTCTCATGAGCTTTGAATTTCTAGGGATCGCTAGTTCAAGGTGTATTTAAATATTTTTTTCATTTAGTACATGAATCAGTGAAGGGTAAAATTCCAAAAGAGATATAGAGCAAATTAAAATGCATTGAATCATTACAAAGCGGAAACATTGTTCACAATAAACGATTACATATACTATAAGAGTTTTTATCATACGGAGTGTCAGAGTTTGATGCATCCTTAAATGTTGTGGTGATAGTTGAAAATTATTTTTGATTAGATTAGGATTGGCTATAAAAGTTAAAAACAACATAATAAAAGTATAGAAAGGTATGCTACATACAAATTTTAAGTGGGGAATATATTTATCAAATTGAGATAAAAAGTACTCAGCAAGTAACACAAAAATATTTTTAAAATGAACGAAATTTAAATAATAAATTAACAGTGATGCGCTTTTTACGACAACATTTATATATATATATTTCAAAACTAAAATAATTTCCCAATTTTCCTATATCTTAATAATAATCTAGAACATGCTTCCAGTTTAATCTTTTATAACCTACAAATAGCATTACAAAAGTGTGAGATCTTAGTAAATAAAAAATAATTTTTTCTTCTTTTATATACACCGAAATAATTCCTCCTAATCACATACACAAATACTTTCCTTAATTTAACTGATATAAAAGAGGGGGGGATACATCCACAAGTAACGAAACGGCTAAAATTTGCTTAATTAAGAAATGCAAAAAATTATAAATGTCAACTGTAAGATAATATGCAAATTTCTATTTTTCTTTTTACATTGTAATAAGTCTATTTTAATTTTCTTCTTGAGAGGGATTTTCTTTTATTCATTATAGTCTAAAAACCAAAAGACATTGCATTACAATTAATTCTTTTTATTTACCCAACTAACGGGAAATACGATTTTAAATACAACTTAGATCTTACAGTGCTGTGTCGTCAAATTTTATGTGAAGTGATGCAATGCTGCATCAGTCACCGAATCTCACCAATCAGCGTGCTAAAGCTTGGAAATCTGAGTTTTAGCGCGTAAAGAAAATTCTAGAACTCCCAAAAATAGAAATCCACTACTATCCCCCGATTTACACTATATATTTTTTTAAAGATTTCCCTCTAACACAGTTTTTTATATGTAAATATGGTTCTTTTAAAAAAAAATTTGCAGTCATTTTTTTTATTCTGTTACTTTGGTAGCATTGACGCTTATATATATATTTCTAGTCTCTCATTTTTAATTCCATTCAATTCTGAACTACATTTATTTCAATCTAAAAATAGGGGTTCCTCACTTTGTATGTGCGATCAAATTTCCTGTTCATGTGATTTAGTGCAATAAATTATTAGCAGCAGAAAGGTAAACGTCATTGCATTTTTCGATTCGGATTTTTTTAAAACTTCAGTTATTGATTAGTGATACTAGTTTTTGTAGCATTTTTCTAATTTTATTAAAATCTTAAGGGTTTTGCTGTATTAAAAGGTATTTCAAAAAAAATGAAAAGAAAAGTTACATTTTTAAAATTTTAGATGGACTACATAATGGAGAAAGAGCAACAGATGTTGCTAGATTTTATTCCGAAAATGAAGCTGCAAAAGGGACTTTAAAAAAATGAAAACTTCATTAGAAAAATTGTAGTAACTCGATCTTCTATGAGTAAAGCTTCATATGTAACAGAAGGTGCAATGGAAAAGGCATTGATGATATGGCTAGAAGACTACTCAAAAGCGGATTTCAACTGATACCAATACACTAACAGATTAGTTTTATTTTACGTTGAAATAAATGGTTGAATTACACAACTTTTAGTTTGTTTTCAATTTGCACGTTTTATGTATAAAAATCTACGATTTCAATGTACATGGTTTTTTATAAGGAACCTACCTTCCATGTAAATCGAGGGCGTATATAAGTTGAGCTTTTTTGGAATGAAGAACGCTTTAGTCCGTTAAGATTTCCTCGTGTGTTCTGTTGCTGCTGTTATGTAACGCGTGTTTGTTTAAAGTAACGTGAATAATCGAAACTAAATTCAATCGTCATCAAGATGTCTGAAAATTAGAGTATCTCCAAGGTAAATTTCAATGAATATAAAACGTTTTGGAGCATATATAATGTGAAAATATGTAGCGTTTCTCCAGATTTGAATTTAGACATTATGTTGGATGGAATCAATTACATTGATCAGAAGGCATGTTACAATTTTAAAAACACATTTGTTTGACAATCACAAAGGGACGACACGAATAAAAACACACAGAAGCAAAACAAAGAACAAAAGCTTTCTCTTTCACTGCGGATATCTCGTCTAATTATAATCATGGTCAACCAGAAGCTACAAAAATCCCGACCAATCGCGTGGATGCTTGAAAGTTGATAGAAAAGCAAGCATAGCGCAGCGACCGGAGGTCGTATAGTTAAGTCAAGTTGAAAGATTATCCAAGGATTATTCTAGTATTGAGGAGAAGAGCACTCAAGGAATGAGATAAGTGTTCTCCTATTTCTATTACATTTAAAATGATTAAACTTGATTGCTCCTCGGGTTTAGTGATATAAGTGCATTCTCCCCTTAAGTTGTATAAAGTTATTAAGTGAATTAACCAAAAAAATTGTTAGTATTAAAATGGTTTATCTTCTCTCGAACCCTCCAACACCTGAGCTCACTGGATCACGACAAGGTGACATTATTCTGTTTTATAAACGCTGTAGCTTTAATTTTTTGGTAGATAAGGTTATGGTTATTTCACGTTAAGCGGATAAACTAGAGATCAATAATCACGCGAAGTCTTGGAGGGCTTAAGACTATTATGAATTATTACACACAAACACACACAAAATGAAATTCAGCTTTATCTTCTTACTTGAAAAGTTACTCCCCAAAACACGTTGAAAAAACAGAGAACATGTAAAAAATATATAAATAACAAGCACCAATACAAAAAAAAAATGTCTAGATTATATATAACACATCTCCAACGAAAAATATCTTTCAAACTTTTCCTTTGCTGATTACGCTAATTCGTTGCTGAACAAATGCCTTCTTAGAACAAGGTCACACGACCACTAGACTTCCTTGTAGTAGATGAATGACAGTTCTGACGTCACTTCCAGTTAAAAACACAGAATCGTTAGGGTCTTGACCTCATGTCCCTCCCATCACAGGATGACATCACTAGATAATTTTACTACAGAAATTTTCGAAAGAACAGCGCAGGGTGTAATACGCAATTAGAAATCAGAAATGTCTTGACGGATTCCGTTTATCAGGGGAAGGGGTGGGGAAACTCTATACGAAATTGTTTCACATACTTGAATCAAAAAGAAAATGTATAGCAGTTTCAAATAAATATATGCCCCAGTATATTCCTTTGCTTAATTATCTCGGTCTTAATTATCTATATTTTTCTATAACTGGAATATATTACGGTCATATACAGTCAACCCTCCTATAACGCGGTACTCTCAGAACGCGGTTTCTATATAACGCGGAGCTGAAATTGCGACAGCCCTCCTATAACGCGGTACTCTTACAGCGCGGTTTCCGTTTAACAACGTCCCATCAGTTCTTTCCGATAGGGATAACGTATATTAGTGTTAGTTTTTTGTTTTATTTTTTTTTCACAGGATCTCTGCTCAGCAAAAGTAACGCATTGTTTCAAATTTTGTGTAATGAACGCTTAAGAAATAGTGTAAATAATTTACATCTGGAAGTGTAATACATTAATGTTACTTTCTGTTGTATTTATTTTATGCTAAAATCTTGCCACCACCTCTCCCTTCGAAATCTAGTTTTATTATGAAATAAAAAAAGTAGTGATGACACTGATCGAGGAATAAACTAAAAGCGGAGCGCGCACTGAGGGATGGCGTAGACAAAACAAAATCAGTAACACCGGTGGAGTTTATCTCGTCTTTTGTATTTATTGGTCTCCATATAACGCGGTACAAATGATGTGATTTGTACTAATTCTGAGTTTCTTATAGCGCGGTTTCCATACAACGCGGTAGACGGTTTCCATAGAACGCGCTACGAATTAGCCTGGTTTGTACGGTTAAATCCGAGTTTCTTATAGCGCGGTTTCCATATAACGCGGTACGCACTCACCGCGTTATAGGAGGGTTGACTGTATTGCTCAATCTTCAAAGGAAAACAATGATGGTTTAGATTTATAGCAGTTTGTGATTGCCGGAAATTCTTAAAAGCGTACATTTAACTCCATATGAGAGAAAAAAATATTATTTTCGAAAGGAAATAATGCTGATAGTTTATTGTTATCTTAACCCGAGATAAGAAATGAGATCTGATTACCCATTCTTAAAATATGATTGGTAAAAGTAGCTATAGAATCAGAAAGAAATGAGACGGAACAATAGTCATTAGTTTAACATTTCGAGCATAGATAGGAAGTCACTGCAAGATGCAGAAGGTCATTAACAACGAACAGAATGAAAAATCGTGAGTGGTGAAGTTCCATTAACTTAAAAGCAAGTGCCTATTTTTTTTTATCCATATAACAGCATAGTAAGCGGGCTGCAAAAGCTCTAAGTACCTTTCGCTACCAATATGAATTGAATTATGTTCGAAAATGTGTCAAAAAAGTCATAGTTTCAGCACTAAAAAAGAATAGTAACATAGAAATTCATTTTCCAGTGTGTTAAATCTAGCTTACTTCAACACTAAGAGAAAAAAATTCAGTAATAAAAAAAAGCAAATTCTGTCATAGCAACAGTGTATTTTTCCCTCCAGAATATTTAAAATATATGCATTTCAATAAAAAGGTCGCAAGATATTACATTATACATAAACTTACAGATGTAAAACAGTTCATTTCTGAATGAAACTATGTCACTTAACGCCTAAAAGTGCGTGAAATTTATAACTGCGATGATAATGATACATAGAAAAATAATAAAAATTTATTGCACTTAATTTTTTTTCTATTTTACTTTATAAGTTATCAAAATAAAGATCGCAAAAAAAAATTGAAGGTAAAGGTTTAACCTACTTTTTCACAATAAAACTTACATCATGTAATTTCTTTAAGACATTTACCACACAAAATAAACAAAGTTTTTTCTTCATTTAAATCCCAACAAATATATATATGCATAAGGTTCGCACCTTTTGACATGCATTAACTATCACCATATATCTAAAATATATAAGAACTAGTTATTAAATTATAAATCTCAGAAAAAGGGGGAGGTAAAGTTGTCACCTACTTTTCACAGAAAAGATTATATTGTCTATCAACATACAGAGTTAAAACTAAAATCAACACACCCAAAGAAAATGTGCCTAAAAACAAACTACCAATTTCTTGAATTGAAACAGCGAATCTTCCATTTCTAGCACACTCCGATTACTAGGTGGTCTGCGGATCTAATGGACTTTTTAGTGCGCGGACGAGTGATGTTTCACTTAGGGGGAGGGGTCACGGACAGGGGAAGAAAAATTTACAACGCTATGATTCACCCCCTGGCAAAGACAGCTACTAGCAACAATGTAGATTTTATTTTTTTTTTTTTTTTTTTTTTTTTGCTCAGTTCTGCAGTTTGTTTAACATTGCTTCGTTGATATTCGATAGGGCAAACAGACCGAGGAATGCTAAAAAAACAATAAATGCATACAGGAAGATTCTCCTTCAAAGAACATCTAATAAATAAATAGATACAACTGACGTCAAGTCACGATATATATATATATATATCTCTCTACTATAGGGACAGAAATCATTAGAACACTAAAGTAAATGAAACATACAAAAGCATATATTGGAATTTAAAACAGATATTAAAATTTGAAAAAGATAATAGAATTTAAATGTATGTGTGGATGCTGTATTATAAACATTACTGACTTCGGACAGGTCTTGCATATCAAATAATATACATATAAATGACATGATCGTGGTCATTGGTAATGATTACTGTAACGATCATATATTTAGATTGTTGATGTAATATCGATGTTACTGACGAGGCAGTCTTGCTGAATGGCAATCTGGTTTATTGTACATTAAACACATAGAAACATAGAAATGGACGGCACACAGCACAAATAAGACATACGCGCGTATTACATTGTGACGAAGACAAAAGAGGAGTTCCAAGTGTCGGGGGCTTGTATATGTCGCAGGAAAACGATGAAATTAGGAATTTGATCAAATCCCTAAGGGATATGATCAATTGGCGGGAAATTAAGATAACATATCTTCAAGGTCATTTTCCTGATGAAAGTAAGAGATTTGAACAAATCTTGATCTGTTTCAGTGAAATGATGAAATAATATTGTCAAGAGTTTAAAAGTGCTGATTTAATACAAATATGGAGCATTATTAAACGTAGAAGTAATACAACAAAGTCAATGAAATGCAAATTATTTATTCGAAACTAATTAACAAATAATTAGAAAATTAGGCTGGTATTTTTTGCTGCGTAACATCTTGTGGGAGTGATTTCGTGTAAGGGAATGGAAATGTGTAACAGGAAACCGAGGAAACGCGCGGAGTGGCGTCGATCGACATGGCCTGTCCCCCCCCTCCCTTCATAGTTTCTTTACTAATGATGACCTACTTTGGGCAGGGGAGGGCTTACACACTAAAATATCAATCTCCATGTTAATCCTATGATGCCATTTTTTTAAAGATATGGGGTTGATATTTGGGGTATCGATAGTACTGCCTGTTTGTTTAGGAAGTACAAGGAGTCGATTCCCTTCCCCCAGGTGCCTCTCCTACCTGGACAGCATTTTGCCAATGCAAATTCTGACTAGTTTATTTCATCATTTCACTGAAATAGTTAAGGGATTTGATAAAATCACTTACTTTCATCAGGGAAATGACCTTGAAGAGACGTTATTTTAACATCTCGCGTCAATTGATCCTATCCCTTAGGGATTTGATCAAACTCCCAATTTTGTCATTTCCCAGCGACATATATAGCGGCAAACGGAAGTTCCGAATTCATGACTTCCGTGGGTGGAGCTTGCTATTGGTGTAAAGATATCGTACGATAGCATATTACGTAAGCTTACTTTTAAAACGCAGATCACTTAATTTTTTTAAAGAGACACAGTTACGAAGATTCTCGTTAGGCAGGTATTTAGTAATAATTTACGCGTCAGTCCTGAAGGCCAGAACCATTACAAATTAAAAAGTCGTTTAGAGAAATTGAAGGAAATTTTTCATAAATATATATATATATATATATATATATATATATATATATATATAAATGTGGGAGACAACAAGGGGTCCAAGACGTTGGTCTATCTTCTATTTTATTTTAACATTAAACAAAAATTAATTAAAAAGGTAGTTTTTACAGATAAGTTTGACGATGATATTCAGAAGGTAACGCCTGCTCGCGCACCTCTCGTTCTTCTTTCTCTCTACTCTTTTTGCTCTAATGTCCAAAAGTTTTAGTTTTGGTTTTTGCTGCGCCTGCGCGCGAAGACTGCTTGGCTTTGGCTGCATGCCACAACGGCCATTCTGACCGTACGCTGTCCGCAGCGGTATTTCCATGGAGACCAGAGGAGAATCTGAAACATACAAAAAAAAAAAAAAAAAACGGAACAGACAAGGACTATACGACAAATATACAGAGATTAAACATATCATAATTTTTCTGAACTAGACAGTTTCTCTATCATGTGAAGGCACCTCTTCGACATCCGGAAGGTTCCACAGGAAAACATTGTTTTTCACAGGCAGAAGAACGTCTTTTTCAACAAGTTGATCTTTGGTTGAACGCATCGATATTTTCCTCTGTAGAGTTCTGGACGTCTGTTCAAAACGATTTCTCTTTTTCCTTCGCTTCCACTGCCAGGGCTGAAAGATCCTTTGGAGCAACACAAACCGACGATGTTTACTCTTCATAGGTAAAGGGTTAGGTGAGCGGGAGATAAATTCCACGGAACTCGTTTTCATGGCACCATTGGCTTTCTCGAAATACTATATCAGAACATTTTTCTCCTTACAATACTCAATTTTAACTTAGTACTCTTAATGTGATTGCATTTATAATTCTTAACTAGAGAACTCAAATCATTTCTAGTATTAAAGTTCTTAACATATGGCAAATCATAACTACAGTTTTTTATCACATTTGAAACAGAAACATTTGGAAAAGAAACACTTGAATTAAACTGAACACCCAAATCTGCACTCAAAGAGGATCCACTTTCACTCAATAAAACATCGCTCTTTGCGTGGTCTAGTTTCTCTATTTCAGAATATACACTGGGATGTATAATAAATTCTTCGGTCAAGGTCGGTGATATTGCCGTTCCAACACTTAAGCTAGGAAAGTGTTGATTAAGAGAAATATTTATGGGTTTAACTTCTACCATACGCTGTTCGCCAAAACATGAACTTAATGTTATGATTTCTTCGGAAGGTGTTTGCACTCTAATTAGTGAGGAATTTAAAACTGGGATCTGGCAACCTGAATCAATCAATGCTGTTACGGGCTGATTTTCCACAAAAATGTTTACGTATTGAAGATTTGCGCATTCTTCGCTATTTTTGTTTTTCGCTCTCGACTTTCAAAGTATTCACATTTATTCTATTATTGGATGTGGTCATTAGATTCTTTAGATTTAAAACGCTTCTCACAGTCTCTTGCGCAATGAGATGAATCACCGCATATATAGCAATTTTTTTTTTTTCTTTCAAGATATTGGGGATAGTTCTCTTTAATCTTTGGTTTAAAGTTTTGTGATCTATTTTTAAAGGGGTCTTGGGTATATCCATAAGTAATAGGAATTTCTTTTACGTGATCCGCTTCTAGATGAAATATAAATATCACACTCTTTAGCTAAATCAATAGGCCTAAACCAATCTTCTGCTTCTCGAATGCCAATATGGGTTGCGGTTTCCTTATTTAAAGTTTCGAATTGTTTCTCTTCGACTTTAGCTGCAGGATTTAAACTTAATGCTTTATTTTTAACCCTTTGAAGTTCGACTTCTTTTTCCTAACTGTGCTAACTGTAGTTTCGCGAGCTCTATTTTTTGTTCTGAAGTTACCTCTCTTTCGTTTTGCGATACTCTCTCATCTATACAGTTTTGAATTAAAGTTTTAACGAAATCTGGATCACTTTCAAATGTACTACTGTTCTCAATTTTAGTCTTTAGTTTAACTATAGTGTCAGTACTTTCGACAATACCGTCTAGCTCCTGAACAACTCTTATGAGATCCTCTTTAAGAGCGTTTTTATACATTTTAGAAATGGAAAGATCCTACCTTTTTTTTTTCTGGCTCCCTTGTTGCTCGCACGTACGATGTATCAATAAAAACGTTGATTCCACCGATTTCACCTCTTCGCAGGTAATATAGTTGAAATTGTGGTTCCGGCCTCTACACAGGCGGATTATTCACACTGAATTAGTTCCAACCTCTACACAGGCGGGATTTTCGTCGATGGGTTTTCCAACCTCTACACAGGCGGAATGAAGTTGAAAAATTCAACCTCTACACAGGTTGAACGAAGTTTCCGAAAATGGCGGCGCGTCTCCTTCACGGACGCTGTTGTTCATTGTCCAGACTTTGGTTCAAAATCGAAATTTTAACTATCTCGGCCGAGCCCCCCATAATTTGTGGGAGACAACAAGGGGTCCAAGACGTTGGTCTATCTTCTATTTTATTTTAACATTAAACAAAAATTAATTAAAAAAAAGGTAGTTTTTACAGATAAGTTTGACGATGATATTCAGAAGGTAACGCCTGCTCGCGCACCTCTCGCGTTCTTCTTTCTCTCTACTCTTTTTGCTCTAATGTCCAAAAGTTTTAGTTTTGGTTTTGCTGCGCCTGCGCGCGAAGACTGAATTTAAAGTGTACCATAATAACATATATTATTGCAATAACAAATTATTTCATGCATATATTGTTAAGAGTTTAGTCCATATCACTAAAAATATTTCATTAGATGCTATTATATTTATATTATTTCTATCAAATCAAAAATGCAGACACAATGAAGTATTTCTCTGGAAACAGAAGGACGAAGAAACGAAGCGTTTACTTTTTTTAAATCTCAAATCATGGAAGAAAATACATATTCATTGAACATGTGTATCAAGAAAAAAAATGCGGAATCGATATCAGAATATATAAATGAGAGAAAAATAATTTTTTTGAGAATTACAACCCAGTGGAAAGTAATACAGTCGATAACACTAAATGTTTAATAACTCATTCAATCATTTTAGTCTATTTGTTTCACATTTTAAAAAATTCAGAATTGAAAACGCTATTTTTTCTGGAGAACCAGACTTACAAAAATAAATCATTAATTGGGGCATTTCCCCTATCTGGAGTTAAATCCAGATTAATTGTTTGATAACGTCGCACTCTCAAAGCTACACGAGTAACAAGGTGACGGGACCACGTAATTTTGAACCTCGTCAAAAGGCATCGATTTGATATGATTTTTTAGTAACCACGCACTCTAAAGCAACGCGAAGGATATTGGCGAAGAACATGGCAACTGAACATCAGTCAAGTGACGAGGATGACTCGAGCTGGAAACCCACTCTCCAAACTTCTGCATCACGCCAACGTGAGAACTTGGAGCCTTCGCAGATCTTAAGTGCAGCAGCCTCTCTACACGATTAGTCTTAAGTGGCGTGAGTGAGTGAATAGGCACGTCGCACTGTTCAGGTACACGAGGGCATTTGGCGACGGACCACGTAATTTTGAGCCATGGTCAAGTGACGTGAACGACACCTGAGCTTGCACGCCCCTCTCCTAACTACCACACTACACCAACGGGAGGACGTTTCAGCTGTCGACAGATTTAACGTGCATCGCTTCCCTACACGGCGGGTCTTTAGTGGTACTGGGCTCGAACTCACGACATGCCTGTCATGATCCAATACCCTGACCACTGGGCTACCGCAGCCCCTAGTCTTAAGTGGACCCACGACTCGACCGTGACCACTCGGCTTGTTAATAAATGGATACGCAGTGTGACATTTCAAGTCATACAGCTGAAATTTCGGCCTCTTTTTGTGGATAGGATAAGTGTGTTCCTATGTACACGTGGACATCAAAATATTGCGAGGTTCTGTCATCACCCAGGGACAGTAGCACACACAGGAATTTTTCAGGGGGGGGTCCAAGGTCGAAAGTCCCCCATTCTTATATCATGCTCCTTTTGATTTTGTCGATTTTCGGGAATAAAAAAACAGTAAAAAAACTGATTATTGAATAAATAACTAGCATTAATTAATAAAATTAATCACATTAATAACAAATACTTAATTAAATTTTACGTACTATATACTTAGAATTATAGTCAATCGGAAAAAAAATCAAGGGCTTTGGGGGGATCCGGAACCCTAGGACCGCCCCCCTTGTGTACGCCACTGCCCAGGGAACCTTTGACACCGTGAGAAACTTCTCCCACCCACGAACCGGATGTAACTCTAGGATATAGGGGGACCGCCCCTCCATCCGATGAGCCTATAAAAGGGGCAGTGGAAGTCCGTTGGCAAACTTCGAACATGACGGATGTATTCTCCTCCCTCACAAACATCAGAATTTGGACTCTAATGAATTAACCTATCTTTTTCATAACTTCAATGGAATTACCGTAATTAATAGCTGTGACGTAAATAAACCAAATATTTTAATTAATAAATATCACGCTACCATTATTTTTCTCAAACGTCACAGTTGTCTTTGAAATCTTCCAATATATGCCACTGGATTATTTTGAATAACTGCTAGCTAATAAACTATGCAATTTTACAGAAAGTTATAGATAGAATATGTAAATTTAAATCAATTTTATGAAATTAACTCGCTACCAATAAAACTAATATTGTGCTTTTGAAATTTATTCTACATAAGTTGGTTGAGCATTCAAATTCATACAAAATTTAATAAAAAAACATTTTTTTAAAAAATACCAAGCAGAAAACGGGCCAAATTTTCTAATGCATTATAGAAACAATCTCAAGAGATATTAAAAGTCTGATTTTTTTATCGGTCTCACATAGTACAAATAAAACAAATAAAAAAATATCTAAATATCTTCGGTTTGTTTTTATTCTTACAAAATTACACGACCTCATGGGTATTACGAAACGTACGTGGTATTCCAGAAATATTTGTTGATCCTTGGCTGATGTGTAGATTATCAGTCCCAAAAAGCAAACAAGAATAAAATAATATTGTTTGTCAAGCTATCGTATTTTGCGCTTCACAGTAAAATCTTCAGTCTCAGAAAGACAAGGCATGATAGCATGGCGACATTTCTGATAATAATGCAGAGATTGAGAATAACAAAAAAGCACATGCGATGGGTTTTTAAAGCCAAAAAGATAAGTCGCGTTGTTTAATACTGATATCAGACTCATTCACAACGTTGTTGCAAAATTTCAATTATGAAAAAAAAAGAACAGAACTATTTATTAAGCCTTATAATCATCATTCAATTAATTTCATGAAAGTAAATTATATTACTTATGTACAATTATTGTTAAACAAAGATTTTCTCAATCCGACGTACAAAAAAATACACCTGTGTTTAGGCATTTTAGTATAGTAGGTGCGTTAACAGATCTCACAAAAATACTGATTTTGATGATTAATTTTGTATAAGTAGCTTCGAAGCAAAAACTTCCCATAACAAAAATAAATAAAACACTCGTGTGAAAATTTTGTAAACAATAAGGTCAAACCAGAGAGAGAGAGAGATCTTCGTATTCAAATCGAAACAGTAACAAATATATAATTTTTTTTATAATTAAAAAAATTATGAACTCTATGACAAAAGTAATGGTGGAACGCTACTGCTAAGATAGCACAACTAAGCTACTAGCACTGTAACATACTTACATTTTCTTTGGAGGCCGATTCCTAGCATATCAAAGAAACATCATTAATTACATAATTTCGAATACAGTCGATCCAGAAATTTAATTTCGTTCGAAATTTTTTAAAAAAAGGAAACGAGGGAAAGATATGTTGTACAGTAAAAAGAAAATAAAGAAAATGGAAAATCGTCGATTCTGGGGTTTAATTTTTTTGTTATAATAAGATAACTATAAGCCACATGTCCACTAAAATAAACTATCTCGCAGAATCAGAAGTATTTTAAATACAAACTTAAAGCTTTCGGTACACAGAGGGTTGTCGGAAATCGGTGATTAGATTCACTTAATATAAACATTAGAATTTTTAGTCATGGTCTGGCAATGGCGCACACAAGGGGGTAGGGGGGCCTCGGGTCTGGACCTCCTTCCCCATCGCCCTTGATTTTTTTCGATTGATAATAATTATAATTAATTATAAATTAATTTGTTATCAATAATTAATTTATTAATAAATGCTAATTATTTATTCAATAATTTACTTTTTACTGTGTTCGGTTCTCGACAGTCGACAAAATCAGAAGAATATGGTTAATGGCGTATTGGGGTATGATAAGAGAATGGTGGACTTTCGAACGTGGACCCTCCCTAGAAAACTTACTGTGTGCGCCACTGTGGTCTGGTGGTACGTCAGGAAAATTATTATATAGCCAAAGGGTATATATGTTATAAAAAAATTTTAAAGCCATTTGTTTAACAGTATCCGTGAGATTGTAAGTCTTGCGAAAAAAAATTTGTATTTACATTTTACTTAAATGCTAACACAGTTTCCATTAAGTATTAAAAGACTTCCGAGAAAAAGATAAATTTGTCCACAAATGTAAAAATGGTTATTCGTAAATAACTATGATTGTGAACATCTAGCCATATAATCAGAAAATACAAGTAGCTCGACAAATAGTAGAACACATTATGCAACCATCTACTTTTTTGAAATGTTATTATATATCCCAGTCTATATATACATAGATATACTAAAAAAATTTAACTACATATTTGCATGAATTTGAAATTAAAATATAATAAAGCATTACAAAGTAACCAACTATGAACATTCAAGAGTTTTATCTCCATTGTATTCTCTTAAAATTAACACGTGTTCCATTTCTCATTCATGGACTCTTAACAGATAAGATATATCAAAAAATTAGATGCATCTTTCCATTAAGCATTATCATCAAGAGGGAGTGCAATTATCAGTATTATACTGATTTCATGGAGGTTTATTTGCAACATTTGTAAATCAATAGCATACATAAATGTTTCAATAAATAAAAAGTTTTTATCAATTTGAAAGTACTTTATTTAAAAAAGGAGCTTAAAACTACTTTTAGAAATATATCCGGTTGAATCTTAAGTAGGTGTTTATCTATATCATTTCTATTCTTTATTATAAGAGATACAGCAATTGCAGAAAGCTCCTTGTTAATCATTTAAAGTTAACTTCAAGATATTACAAATTTAGAATAGAACATCAATCAGAAAAAAAAAAGTCGCTTTTATTCAATATGTATGTATACAATGATAGCAAAATGCAATAAATGTTTG
Organism: Trichonephila clavipes; assembly: GCA_019973935.1. Classification (NCBI taxonomy): domain Eukaryota; kingdom Metazoa; phylum Arthropoda; class Arachnida; order Araneae; family Nephilidae; genus Trichonephila; species Trichonephila clavipes. Next base: position 1,235,821 of record BMAU01019415.1, on the reverse strand, counting down.
AATGCAAACAGTTTGCTCACATTATTTGGTCAAAAGAAAATATTAAAAATTAGTACAGAATTTACATCTCATCTTGAATGAAAGATTATATAATAAATACTATAAATATGGGGGGGGAATTAAAATAAATCCATTTTAAATATGCGTAAATTACTATAAAGAGGTATATAAGAATCTCCTTCTAATTATATAACAATACACAGTGCGAAATAACAGTAACCGAGTACGTGACTGGAGTCACTGCGATATTCAAGTACATGAAAGTCGTTACAAGCGCAAGTTCAAACCGTTTCATTTACTGCAAATTAAGCCAGTGGAGAATATCACTACAGATGAAAGAACCAGACGATCCATTCATAAAGATAAGTAGTGAAAATCTTGAGATAGCAAGATTCATTCATAACTAGCGATAGAATTAAAAAGTCATTTTATAAGCTCATACAAGTTAGATTTCCATTCATATATTAAATGCCGAAACTTCAATCCATTCTCTTTTTTTTAAACAAAAAAATAATATTCTAGAAATAATATTTTCGCAACAGAACAATATTCACAATTTTGAGGGGCAAGTGGAGGAAAATGGTAATAGAAGCCAGGCCAATTCCATATTTACAATAAATCTACGATATGTACCGTAAAATTCGGTGTATAACGCCGAACCCTTTTTTTTTTACGAAGGAACCTGAAATGTACATGATGAATGCTCTTATGTTTTTAAGTAATTTGTTCCAGCAGTGGCGTAACGTACATCCCCACAACCCTCGCATTGCGGAGGTCATGTGTCCCAAACGTGACTGATATCATGTACATATTTGGGCTTGGAGCCCAAAATCTGATTTTTCAGGGGACCCCTAAAATTCTTCGTTACACCACTGTATTTGAAGTATCATTTCAAGTCTTAGAAAACAATAGTATACTTTTAGAACTACAACCCTTTAATTTCGTAATAAATGCTATTTTTTTAACTACTCCAATGTACACTGGTGCGCAAAAATTAAGGACGAAATCGAAAAATTAACATATCAGCTGAACGAAGAGGCAGAGCGGACAGAAAGACCAATCAGGAGATTAAGTAAGCTGATGTACGGTAGCACATGCGCAGATATGCAGGTAGACGTAATGGGGGAGTGTCTGAGTAGTATAAAGCATGTTGTCGGTGTAAGATCAGTATTTCTGGCAAAGAGATTGCACGCCGTATAGCAGTTAAAATCACACCGAGTTGCTGCCTCAGCGAGAAATGGCGAATAATCAATCTGTTAGACGACATCTGGATGCTTTTACCCGAGGTCGAATCATTGGGAAGTCGGAGGAAGGCCGCAGTGTAACAAGTGTGGCTGCAGAGTTCGGAATTGCTCACAGCATCGTTTCACGACTTTGGAGACAATTTCAAACTACAGGAACAGCTATCCGGGGGTTCAGTAGTGGTCGTCCACGAGTAACCACACCCGCAGATGACCGGTACATTGTCTTACAGGCCAGAAGAAATAGGCGACAGACAGCGGGAGAAATCGCTAGACACACGGCACAGGCGACTGGAAGACCGATATCGCGTTTTACCGTGGCCAGAAGACTGCACGGTGGTGGTCTGTTTGCACGACGCCCTGTACGGTGTGTACCTTTAAAGCCTGCCCATCGGAGAAGGCGTTCTCTGTGGTGCCGGGAACACCGGAATTGGAGACACAATGAATGGAGACGAGAACTCTTTACAGATGAGAGCAGATTCAGTTTGAGTAGCGATTCTCATCGCATACTCATCTGGAGAGAGCGGGGAAGCCGCAATCATCCCTCGAACATCATTGAAAGGGATAGGTATGGAGGTCGCGGTGTTCTCGTTTGGGGAGGCATCATGCTTGGTAGTCGTACAGACCTTCACATCTTCGACGCAGGTTCAGTCAACGGGACCCGTTATTGTAACGAGATTCTTCTTCCATATGTGCGTCTTTTAGAGGCGCTATGGGTCTGCAGTTCCTTTCATGGACGACAATGCACCATGTCATCGCACAGTAGCTGCCGAACAGCTCTTAGAGAGTGAGGATATTGAACGTATGGATTAGCCGGCACGATCTCCGGATCTCAATCCCATCGAGCATGTATGGGTTTTAGGCAGACGCTTGGCAGCTCGTACCTTACCACCAGTAACGATTCGGGAGCTTCGATTGGCGCTGCAAGACGAATGGGCAGCAATGCCTCAACAACTCATTGACACCCTCATTCTCAGCATGGGCAGACGCTGTGAAACCTGCCTAGCAGTCAGGGAGATCATATCCCCTACTAAAGACCGGATGTTTCTTGCTGGACACCCATCACAGGGATGTTTCGGCCTTCAGTCGCATTGCGCTCCATGCTACTTTTTCAATCAAGCTTCTTTATCCCTCTGATTTCTCTTTTTAGTAAGTGTTGCTTACATATTACACATGTCCTTACGTATTGGGGATCTTACGGTATTAAATGTGTTGATTTGGAAAGCTTTTGTACAAAGTTATATTGAAAAAACCGTCTCGTCCTTAATTTTTGCACACCAGTGTATGTAGATATCTAATTTTTTTTCGATGTTCATATTTTATTGTTTTTAAAGCTTTCATTTTTATACCCGCCGTAAATTTCAATTTTTTTTTTTTTGTGTGTGTTAAAAGTCCGCGTTATACGCCGGATTTTACGGTTTATGAAGATAAAAACAGGGTTTTGTACCGTAATTTTTTTCATTCCGGTTCAACTAAAAAAATATATTGGTTCAGTTCCGGTTTTCGTTCTACCAAAAATAACAGTTTTCGATTCAGTTCCGAATGAATAATTTTATTTTATGTATATTCTTATTTGCACTAAAAAAATAATTATATCAAAATTTAAATTTTATTCTTTTTTTGAACTGGTACACTATGAGAATATATACAATTAACCAGCATGTACGATACGAGCGGTGAGCAGAGAACGGCGAGTATTGGTATTGTTATCCATTCTAAAAATCGCATGTGACAACTAGGTTTATGATTCTGGTTTGTCTATCTAAAAAGTCAAATAAGCATTCGCGAATGATCGCATGCTGAGATGCGAAAAATATAACTCAGGCTGATATTTTTCTTAAAAAATCCTCCAGTTCATTCAATTGAATGAAATCTGCCTACTACAAGTAGTTTCATGCGAAACTGAAACAGAAAAGTACTAGTGAACATTAAAACAGGAAATAGAGAAGCAATGCACATCTAATGATGATATTATATGGTCGAAACTAAATTAGAAAATATTGTTAAGTTGGATGGCAAAATGACTGAAGGTATATCGAACCGAAATAAACCGATATTTTTTGGTTCAGTTCCGGTTCAAAGCCCTGGGTAAAAATATAAGATATAAATTTGGATAAATATGCATTCAACACAGAAAAAATTCACAGCTGTTCTTAAGAGTGTACTAAGAAAGGGTTTACAACAAAAGTCGATGGAAACTGTTAAGAATATAGCAATTCACCACCAATAGACCATGTATTCAGAACTCGGGGTGGCCCTCAAGCAAGGAAAAGAGGAAAGGAAGGAAAAAAAACTTTTGTTTGCGTGGAGTCAAGATTTGAGCGATGAATTGCCCTCAACTACACTAATCAGCAAAAACTTGGGGTATCCTCAAATAGTTTCGGGTATTCACGCCAGACTCTTAAAAAGAGTTAATCACCATCAAAAATAATTCTTTCAGCGAAAGGCAAGAAAAAAAGGGTGGAAAAAGCAATAAATTTAAGAACGACTGTCCAACTTGAAGTCAAGTGGCAAACCTAGCAGTTAGTTGACAACTAAGGCCTTTGACTTAAAATGAGAGTTTAAAAAATAAAAGACGAGAAATAACGAGCATTTCCCTCTCCACAGTTGTTATTATTTAATGAAAAGGGAGGCACGTGGAGTCATAAAACTTCTCAGTCAAGCATGTTGTCCTGGTCATAACATTACCACAAAGACGGACCAAAGAAAGATGACTTGACGGAAGTTCAATAAAAAGAAAGATTCTGTGATAGATGTTTTTTTATTCTCAACCATAACAGTATATATAAAAAAAAAGAGTGCGTAAAAAATAACCAAAAAGGGACTCTTTTTATGTCGCCGATGAACTTGAGAGGAGATTTCAGAATACACAAAAGAAAAAAAAAAGTCTCAAAATTGTCATTAAAATTCTATATCCACACGACTATAATTTTTGTTGGTAGTATTTGCATAGAACAAAACAAATTTTAATACTTACTCAGACAAATTTTTATGCATTACGTTATGGTAGGAGAGTCATTACTCTCTGTACGCTCATTCATCTCGAATTTATTTTCAAATATAGAAAAACAGTGTAGATAATTCTCTCTCTCTCTCTCGTCTTATTAAGATAATATATTAATTATTCAAAAAATGAGTTTCTAACCGTTAGAGGTTTGCGTCAACGTTTCTCCAATTGAATAAACCGGAAATAAGCAACTCAAATAAAATATTTAACATAATTAAACTTTAACTTATTTTTCACCACATATTTTTAGCGTACAAATGGGGTTTTTTTTGTCTCTTACGAATGGCAACGCATTGAAAAAAAAGTCGTCTATGAACTTGCGGGTTGGATAAGAAGTCACGTGCCGTTATGCCTCCCTCCCTCCCTCTACCTTTTAAATATTGAAAACAGATTCAGATTTTAACTTGAAGCATTCAAAAGAGAATCTTTACAAAACATGTATTTGTTTATTTTCCTCATTACGCCAGAAAAAATTCCAGGAGTTATTACTACTGTCCACCCTTCCAATTTTAATATCAAGGTAATTAATTACATAGAGTCCACTGAAGAACTTCGAAGTCAAATTTACTATTAAATGTACATTAGAGCACACAGCAACATATCGTAAAAATAAAATTAGGGCATTACTAATGGCCTAATTTAGCATTTATAAAGCTAAATTTATTTGTATTTTGCAACACAGCACAGCTTTAAATTAAAATACTGACTAGAAGTTTTTAAGGTTCATTTACCTCAAAAAGGTCAAAAACCTCCAACTTTATTATACCAACATATACGTCATACACGTCTTTATTATACACACTGTTAACGTATAAGATACGTGCGACTTCAAATTGATCTATGAATAATGCTCAACACAGTGCATAAAATTAATACTTTTTAATTCCTTTGTATTTTTCAAATGTCATCTGAATTTGATTTTAATAACCATCTATATCTTAGGAAAGTTGTGCTTACACTTTCAGAGAAAATAATACCTATAAAAGCCGAATGAATTTAATAATTATTAGGGTATACGCGCGCGTGTGTGAAAAATCTACTTACAACTTTATCGTTAATTTTCTTTAAAAATTTCTTTTATCTGAATTATATTTAATGATAAAATTATCTTTATAAAATATGAGGACTTTATATATAAATATATATATATATATATATATATATATATATACACTGCTATTATACAAAGAAAATCCTATTTTTCTTTAAATCAATTAAATATTAAGACTTTTCCTAAAGTAATTGATTTAAAAACTTAGGTAATTTCAATTGCACTGTGTAATGGTTTAAAATATTATTGACTGATTCGTTAACATAAATTTTTGTGCGTACTTCTTTGCCTTCCAAAATCTTAACTAAAACTATGTCCTTTTTTTTTACTTTAATGCTGAGAATTTAAATTTAATATTACTGTTTTATAGGATAAATCATTAAATTAAACAGGATATGTTTTTATCTCATTTAAAGCTATTTCTAAAAATAATATTAGATATATGGCTGCTTTTATATAAATATAGTCATCTAAAAACACCATATATATTTCTGTATTGTTCAATATATATAAAATAAAATTGATGGAAGGTAAAATTTTTTAAAGAAAACAAATGACAAGAAGAATTAAAAAAAAAACCAGTTGTATTGAATAATCATCTTTTGTTTTTAACATTTGTATAAAAATTTTTCCGAAGATATTATTTAATTCTGACAAACACTAAAGAGTCAAATGTCAAAAATGGAACATTGAATTCCTTAAACATTTTTTGAAGTCATAATAAGTTAAATAATAATTTTTTAAAATATAAGTGCGCTGAATAAGAAACACACAAGATCAGTATTCTTCCTTTAGGAACCCCCCCTACACTTACTCTACATCGAACAGGTAGGAAACTTAGGTTTAAAAAAGGATACATTTTTGTATGTTAAACATATCCAATATACAGGAACGTCTTACGGCATGGGCCAACTAGGCCCGAGCCTAGGGCTTCGGTGGGGGCCTCGTTTCGTTCTCGACTCTGTCTTAATAAGATCATGATCCAAATGTTTTAATGGTCAAATAAAGGGTGTTTTTTTTAGAGGTATAGAACTTTAAATTGCAATAAAACAACGATGTATTATTCGATTGACATGAATTTTTTTTATTCGAAAGATAATCTTGTGGCATTACATTTTAAATATGATTTCTGGCATAGGACTGCCACGGCTGGCTCGGATGTAGTCCAATCTGGACGTCCAATTTTCGATGACTTTTTCCAACATTTGTGGCCGTATATCGGCAATAACACGGCGAATGTTGTCTTCCAAATGGTCAAGCCTTTGTGGCTTATCCGCATAGACCAATGACTTAACATAGCTCCACAGAAAATAGTCTAGCGGTGTTAAATCACAAGATCTTGGAGGCCAATTCACAGGTCCAAAACGTGAAATTAGGCGGTCACCAAACGTGTCTTTCAATAAATCGATTGTGGCTCGAGCTGTGTGACATGTTGCGCCGTCTTGTTGGAACCACAGCTCCTGGACATCATGATTATTCAATTCAGGAATGAAAAAGTTAGTAATCATGGCTCTATGCCGATCACCATTGACTGTAACGTTGAGGCCTTCATCGTTTTTAAAGAAGGATTCCACCAGCCCATAAAGCGAACCAAACAGTCAGTTTTTCTGGATGTAACGGTGTTTCGACATACACTTGTGGATTAGCTTCACTCCAAATGCGGAAGTTTTGTTTGTTGACGTAGCCATTCAACCAGAAGTGCGCTTCATCGCTAAACAAAATTCGCTTATGAAAATCGACCATTATTTTCGAAATAAAATTGCACAATTTGAAAGCGTTGTTCAGGCGTGAGTCTATTCATGATGAATTGCCAAACCAAAATGAGAATAAATCACTTGACAGCTGTTAAATCGGTCGCCATCTTGGAAAGTAATGCCAACTTAAACTTCTATACCTGGAAAAAAAAAACACTCTGTATTATTCCCATACATATTCTTCGAAAAAGGGGGAATTTCGAACTGCATGTCAACTGGATAAAGTGGTAAGACTGTATTATGTGATGCTTAATACCATAAACAATCATTCAGCCTATTTAGTAGAAATGCGGTTGTTGGTCACGCCGGTTTGTGCCTATGTTTTTGAGATTGTGAGTCGAGAACATTTATTTGTTTCGAATTACCGTTTGAACGAGTATTTGACTATGAATGCTATATAGTGTCTACTTTTAAAAATCTCAGGTCGGGCCTACTTTTGTATAGGGGCCCAGGACCTCAAAAAATCTTTAAATTTCTCTGTGCCCAGGGCTTCAAAGAGTCTTAAGACGTCCCCGCCAATAAATTTAATGAATTGCAATCCGAAAAAGAAGCAAAAAATTTGGCAATAATAGTAATAGTAATAATAAAGGAAATAAAACCACAATGAAAAACGAGTGGCACTGTAATTGGCAGAAAAATAAAATCGAAAGGGGCCATTCTTTGCTGACTTACTCCCTAGCAAACAATTCGAATCAACGGAAGATAGGAAATTTCCTGCCCGTATCGAGGCACTTTTAGAAGTATCCAAACATTCACTGCAGATAAGATAAAACTACTCTAGTCTTAGGACAGGATTGTTCTTAAAACCTCTCGAAATTATCTCATTTTATGTCACTAATCTGGATAATGTAGGCATTTGCTATTTTTCCTTCATATATTTTGCTATCCGTATAACAGATAACTTTGCGAAACAAATGCTTTTATCTGTGCTACGACGAGCAGCTAAACCGAAAGTTTAGCACGATTTTTTTACATGTTGGAAATGAAAACATTTTAAGAAATCATGATTAAATTTTATACATATTTGCACACACACGTGTGTGAGTGTTATATCCATACATAAATATATAGATTATGTGTGAGAATGAGTATTTATTAATTTCGCACTATAAAACATCGCGAAAGCTACTGGCAACGGATCTCGTAATTTTGAAACATGGTCAAATGCCGAGGAACATATCTGAGCTGGCAACCCTACTCCGAACTTCAACACCACTCCAACGGGAGGACTTTGAGCTACAGATTTAGCGCGCATCAACCTGTACGCGACAGGTCTTCAGTGACACAAGGGCTCGAACTTACGACACGCCGGCCACGAATGTGTTACCATAACAACAAAGCTACCGTGCCCACTATATATATTTATATATATATATAGAGAGAGAGAGAAAAAGAAAACCACTAGCGGAAATGTTAATGTTTGGTTTACGTAATAATATCACTACTTATTTGCGGATTCATTTGAAGTAAATACTTGACATAGCATATTGTTTGTTTGAACAATTTTAGAAGTAACATAAAATCGTGTCATTTTAGTTTTCAATTTTTAACATATTACAGTAAACTCCAACATTGCAATAGGATTTAGTTTAAGAAACTTATCTTCTAGATTAGGGGTGTCCAACGCGCGGCCCGCATGTGGCCCACCAGTACGTAAATTGCGGCCCCGCGACTCTTGTTAAAAAATATTTAAATATCAAATTTTTAAAGTTTTTTCATTTTGAAATTTATTTGAGGAAAATTATATATATATATATATATATATATATATATATATATATATATATATATATATAATGAATTTGCCTGATACCTGTTCTTGTTTTAAAATAAATCCTTTTTGATAATAGAAATGTCCTTTAGATTAAAATAGATTTATATTTTATCAAACAGTTACATTTGATTTCACTATAGTAAATTACTTTTTTTAATAAATTTCGAATTGCATTGTGCATATCCTTTCCTATGTATGGTACATGATTCTCTCTGTGTGTAGACTTTCGTTTCTCCTCCTCCTTTTCTGTTTGGAGTGCCCAAAAAGCAAGAGGCAATCAGAGATGTTTTTTAAAGTTTTAAAAAAATATTCAGGACGGTTAAGATAAAGAACAATGCATACTTGATCGTTTGAGAATGACAGCACTGTCGAATTTCAACTATGAGAACGAAAGATAAATTCAATAGGAACACCGTAATTTTCAAGAAAATGGCAACTGTAATATTTTGAACATCTGATTATTGCATTATTATATTACACAAACATTATTATATTATCTCTGTCTGTATACTTGAAAAATAATGAAAACAATAATAATAATTCATTCTGTTTTAAATTTTCACTCCAATAAATGGTGGTTTTTTTTTTTCCAAATCTGATATAAAGGTACATATTTTTATGTGCGGCTCGCGAGATTATAATGTTTTTCTGAAGTGGCCCGCGAGGTCAATTGGGTTGGACATCCCTGTTCTAGATATAACGTGGTGGTATATTTTATGCAGCGTTCAACCTCTTTAGGTCTTATAAATAACGCGAGAGCTCTTTGGTGAGATATGACATGAAATTTACCCTTGACCTGAATTATTTTTAAAATAAAAAAACAAAACAATTTTTTTAATTTACTTTCATTGCATTAATTTAGAAATTTTAAAAAAAATTTAAATTACTAGAAAATAATCAATTTATTGTGAAAAACTCTTTGTAAGGGTGTAAACCAATAAGAAAATGAAAGCAAGATGAATGGTTCGTATATCCAATGGAAACCCAGAAGGATAGCAGAGTTTGGAAGAGAGAAAATATTAATGATCAAATGTTGAAGATTTTTCCGACTCTGCAGGGAACTAAGATCGAGAAATTTGACTGGTCACGAAATTCGGCCAATTATTTTTGCATTTAATATTTATTTTTCTAATAAAATAACACTTGTTTCAATAGTTCATAAAAATTGGATAACTTATATACAAATGATGCGCAAAACTAATGTAAATAAAATTAATAAATAAAATTTTAAAATAATGCTGTAAATTTAAAACACTAATGAATTGTAATTAGACTAGGAATGGGGGGTACCCACTGTTCTCCTAACGGCAGACCAACCCCCATTGTACAAATTATACAACTCTCTGTTCATGAGACAACGCCTTTCTCCCTCACGCAACGATTTCAGTCCAGGCAATCGTTGCGATATTTTCTGCGTCAGCCTGCAATAATGTACTATCGCAACCGTATTGGCGAAAAAAAAATTATATGAAACAAATCACACGGTTGCCAAATCATTTGAAATCTGTGTTGCCAACTTGGCGAGTAATTTCTAACGCTAGTATTGTTGCGATAGTACGTAATAAATTTACTACAGCATCACGAAAAACTGAGAGATATACGTTAATAACTTTAAGTATCAATCATAATAAAATGATATTAATGCATAAATATTTTTAGTTTTAATATTTGAATTAAATACTTAAAAAGTTGTTCATAGGAAGCCTTTTCCACAAAAATCTAAATTTGCTGCTTTATAACTTTTAACTTATATTAACAATTTAACCCAGACTTTTAAAATAAAAATATTCATACAATAATATTTATTTATTCAATATGTGAGTGAAGATATAATAAGACATCTATATCTATACATATAAATAAAAATGAAGCGTCTGTTGGTAATTTGAAATTAACAGCTTTTTACTAAATGCATTTAAAAGTGTATACGGTACTTACATGAAAAAATCAATTTTTAAAATTTTTGTCTGTCTGTCTATGTATCTATCTGTCTTTCTGTCGGTCTGTTTGTTCCGGCTAATTTCTGAAACGGCTGGACCAATTTTGACGAAACTTTCGCTGACAGATAGCTAATGTTATAAGGAATAATTTAGGCTACTTTTATTTTTGAAAAAAAATTAAGGATTCCGAGAAAATAAAATTAAAACCAATGAAATACTGAGCAATATCTGATTCAAATAGGGATTATTTATTTCAATAGGGACTATATTTATTCAATAGGGATTATTTTATTTCGCGAGCCTTCTGTCTCAACGATTACTAGCAGTTATATCAAACTTTTTTCTTTGATTAGGTTGCCGTCATTCGCGACATTTCTCGTTCATGTCTTGATCCTAATGATTTTACAGTCCTTAACTGCATTGTCAAAGGTCATGCGTCCCTCTCACCCCCTTCTTTGCGGCTTCGTTTGTGTTAGCGTTTCACCCTACTTGCTACTTAGACCTATTTGGATCCTAAAGATTTTAGTCCTCACCTCATTGACAGTCAACAAAAAGCAAAGAAAAAAAATAAAACAAAAAAGAAACAGATTCACAAAGTAGAAGAAAAGTTTTCGTAAACTCTGCGATGTGAATAAACACTTTTTTGTGTTAAATTCCACGTGGACAAAGTCGCGGGTAACAGCTATTCAACGTAAAATAAATGCATCAGAAAGTAATATTAATGTATTACACATCCAGATAAAAATTATTTACACTATTTTTAGAGTTTATTACACAAAACTTGTAACAATGTGTTACTTTTGCTGAGCAGGTAGGTGTTTTCAAAAATCGACCCACAAGAAAGTTACGGAGCGTCACAAATAATAACAATAATAAAAAAAAAAATCAGCAATTATATCTAAAGACTAAAAATTTAGCAAACATGGGTTTTTTGTTCAGCTGAGTTACGTAAAAAGCTTTTTTTTTTTGTTTAATTTATACAATTCACGTAAAATTAACTCATTAAAAACTTCTTTATCCTTCAGTCTGTACTTTTTAATTTTTAAATTCACCCGTACGAAGAACGGGTATACCAGCTAGTATATATATATAATTAAAATCTATTATTTTGTTCTTCCATCATTATTACAAATCTAATTTATTGATTTCATTTGCATCAATTTTGCATATCGTTTCGTATTGGTCATGTACTGAATACGAACAAGTGTTATTTTGTACGAAAAATAAAAATTAAATAAAAATATACTGGCAGGGAACGATGTTATCAAAGTGCTCACTTGTTACTTCATCAAAACGTCAGAATAGGTTGACCTCTCACAAAGGAAAAAATGGATTCTCCAACTGAAATCTAGTAGGCAAGGAGGATAAAAAGAGACATAACAATCGATAAGATCACACGCTGACACAAAGAAACATTAATAATAAGCTCTGAGTATTTAATTAAGATTCTATCTCAATGATTTCTTTAGTCTTTCTCAACTGGGGGCGTGATAAAACGGGCGAAATAACGGTTTGGGTGATGAAAAAGACAACCAAAGCCCGCCGCCCTATCACAGTTAACACATTTTTGCTTAACTTCTTTACAGATCATTTTAACAGTATAAAGTAATCCATTTTAGTTGGCGGTTTAACAATTCTATCCCAGGTTAGACAAGAGGTTAAAAGGAAGAAAAGACAACATAAACAGAACGCTTCAGGAGCGGTGGCTTTTGAGAAATAGACGATTTGTTTCTTCTTTTTTTTCTTCAGTTCTTTGTCTTGTACATTTAATGACTAAAACAACCACAGTAATGTACTTATTATGAAATATATCTCAGGAAAGAGATGCTGGAGTATGAGATGAGTAGCTTGATCAAACAGGCTGAGTTTGGGCTGTGAGGGCAGTGAGTGGGAGCTGTTTAGTATGCCGTAAAGCGCTGCAATGCCAAATTAAGAACTCGGTGAGTGCCCCTATGACCTACCTTTATCTTAAGGACCTTTAACACCGCGTATCATGCACGGACCTTGTCTGTTTTAATTACCAATCACAAAACTTTATCTAAGAGTAATCGGGGCCCAACAAAAGGGCCGTCAAAAGGAGTCTAACCTCCGATAATAAATTAAATGGCGAGAAATTTCGTTGATGTCAGGTTAATAAAGTGATTGAAGTTGAAAGCTAAGATTTATTATGCATTTACAGAACCCTGAGGGTAAGCATGTTTCTATCATCATTGAATAGCCCATAATATAGATTAAATATAATTTCGAGAAACACAGAAAGTGCAATTAAATATCAACTATGTGGATTAAAGTTGTGTTAGATACTTGTTTAAAAGATGCCCTAATAAAAAGAAACTTAACATCATTTGCAAGTTTATGTGAATATTAATAACATTTAATCGCTATAATCATGACAATCAAAAATAGAACACGTTGGAGATTTTATTCATGATTAAGTTCATGCGTAATGTGATCACGTTCACACACTCTTGTACCAACAAGAAAACAAGTTGAGTGTATATATAAATCTTTTGTATACATATATACACAAGGAGTGTTTAACTAATAACTCTATCCACTTTCTTTGCGGCAATAATCAATAGTTTACTTTTTGAAAAAAACAGCATTTAATTTTACACATTTTCAAAACAAAAAGAAAATGTTTATACACATTTAAGTTTAGATTTTGTTTCATAGAATTTTTTCTTAAATTTATTGAAAATAAATTTACTGCTTGATGTAATTTAGAAATCATTAGGGATCTCTGAAATTCACACTTAAATAAAAAAGTTTTATATAATACTTGAAGTGCAAAAACTTCAACGATAAATAAAGAATGCAAATTTATTCTAGATTTCTGCAAAAATTCAATATCCATCCATCAATAAACATAAAGAATTGTTTATTATGATGCCCCAGTAGTATACTTTAAAGCTACATCCGAATTAAATTAAAGTTTGTGGTTTAAATTATTGCAGTGAAAAATTCGATCGTGTTATTTTCTCATATATGCATGTTTTTAATTAGAAAATCTATTTATTTTCAAAAGCAAATATATGTATGTCGTTGCACAGTGTCCAATAAAGAACCGATATCTAAGTGAATCACAGTACAAAAGATTAGTACAAAATAAGATGTTAAAAAAATTAAGTACATAAATGAAAAAAAAAATTAAAATATGAAGCAATAAAGAAAACTTATTTTAACCAAAATTTTGCCATAGTAATAATAATTTAATATGATAACATTATCATCATTATCAGAAAAATAAAGCTCAATACAGAAAAGCAATTGAACTAAAATGTGTGTGTGTGTGTTAGATTTCTCATAAAATCTTTTAATAATGTTATATTTTTTATTTTTCATGTTCAAAACATGTGCACAAAGATAAATGTGTAAAATAATGTGAATGTTGCATATATATATACAAAATACCTAGAACATACCTAGAGCTCGCTGTTTCCAGTTTCGAAAAGTTTACAAAATTGTATGGCTTCAAAGTCTGTTTAAAGATATTATTAAACCAGAGATTTGTTCAGAAGGAATTTAAGGAATCCTTTTGAATTTTATCACAATGATATAAAATTCAATGAAAACACTTTGAGGACCGGATTGTTGAAACAGCTACAGATAACATTTTGTAACAAATAAGAGATTCTGAAGTATACTTAAATCGACATTAAATTCCTTGGAACTTTTCTTGGCTTTATTTTTATTACATCATTTACCTATTTTTGTAAGATTATTGGCTAGTAATAATGCCTCTGAATCAGTTATGTTTATGTTTCTTGAAAAGAGTATCCCCATATTTTTTCAATGTTAACAATAATTTCAGATATTTTTACGTATTTCACGAGTTATTAAATAAATAAATTTGATGCAATCTTACCTAGATAAAATCAACAGAATGCTTTTTTCCCCATTGATAATTCAACTTGGAAACTAAACGAAATGTGTAACAACTATAGATATCTAATGCATTTTGAAAGATTGTCCCATTTTAACTGACAGTAAACTGTATTAAGACAGGTAAAAATCAACGAAATGAAAAAAAGTTGTAAGAGCCAGAAAAATAAACATAATTTTAAGATATTTTTATTTCTCAACTTGGTATGATTTGTAAGAAATACTTTTTCTATCAAAACTAAAGGAACCATAACTTGATTTAATGTTTCGACACTCATTTAATACCCACACACCAATTTTCTTGGCCTAACACCTAACTCACAATTGCGCCTTTAAAATGGTACGGATTAAGGGCAAAGAAGTAAAAGCTGACGTACTTAAGGATAATCTCTTTTTAAGGGTTGGACTGTCTTATTTATAAGAACTTTAAAGACGAATCCCAAAATTTTAAACCCTAATTTTTATAGAAAAGGAACGAATTACACCACACCATATCAACCTTTCCATCGAGATAACAAAAAGTAATTGCAACGCATGGATTGTTGAAAGGTTAAAGCGACACACATATGTGTCAGTTACAACGGCCCACCCAAAAACGAATAGTTAAGCTCGCGTATGAGAAGTTTTGAATTGAAAAGTTTTTATAGCACACACAATGTTAAATATAAAAAAAGATGTTACTAAATCTATATTAACTACACAGTTGAAAAAACAAGTTTATTGTGACAGACCTCGTTTTTTGTTTCTTGTGACTGCGCTGAAATTTTATACAAAACAAAAGTACAACACCAACTCTATAATCTAGATTTAATTCATTGAGTAAAAAAATCAGAACAACTTTTTTTAAAAAAATGTTGAACTAGACATAACAACAAATAAACTGAAATATTTATATGGAATTGTGGAAGAAAGCTAGATTCATAAATAATTCTTTAAAAGCTTATCTTTAAATTTATAATGTAATATTTAAGCAGAGAGTAAACAAATCACAAACAGAAACTGAAATAAGATACAAATATGAAGTGAATTTAGCTCTACATTTTCCACATCTCTTTGAAATACAACAAGTTCTGATACTCTTATCAACAATTTATAAGACGTACTTGTAACGAGTCTATTCTCGTTCTTCCAACTAATCCTCAAGAGGAATAACGGGTCTTTAAAAATTATTCTATTGAAAACTTTCCTCCGAAGAAGAAGACGTGAATATCCAAATCAAGGCTTGTATTTAAAGATTAAAGTTTCAAGTTAGAGGAAGAGAGATGTTAGAAGCTAATAGAATAGCAAGAAGTGAATAACGTAAAGCTAGGCGAGAGCGCTTAATAGATTATTTGATTAATATTAAGATACTGACGATTTCGTCAACTAGTGGTTAAATTGGATTCGATCGGTTTGAATTAGATTACTTTAGAAATTATCTTCACATATAAGAAGGTGTATTGCCTGGACGTGCTAAGTGTCAGTGAACCGATTTATTATTATTACTCCCATTATCTCGTCACCTCTCTATTGCTCCCCATATTTATCAATTGGTGTATTTCTTAACTTGGGTTGTTGAATTTGTGCCATTGTTGAGAATTTATTAATAAATAGAGTTTGTATTGTGACTATGGCTCATCTTCCTTTTGACCCTCTCATACTAATGGTCGGCACCGGCCATCCATTATATACTTTTAAAAAAATTTTGCAATTCCGACTACAATCTAATATGTGGTTTGTGTTACTAATTATTAACACAATTTACTTCAGAACGAACTACAACAATTATCATATAATCCGTATTTTCTTAAATTCAAATTTGATTGTAAAATTTAGAGAGAACATTCCATTTTTAATAATGAAAAGATGAATACGAAACAATCAAATGTGGAGATTATTGGGTGATCCCAACTTTTTCTCATAAGAAACAAATGGGTTAAAGATTTCGCAATTCACGCATTAATGCACCTATAATCTTATATATAAGGCTGTCTTCTCGTAATGGGACCCAAATTCGGAATATTCGTTCAGAAATAAAAAATACTCCAATATTAATAATATATTCTGACTTCTCTCTCTCTCTCGTTAACCTATACAGAGTAATATATTCCATCAAATTATTTATTTTTATCCGAGATTATCTATTTTTTCTGGTATAAAATGTCTCGCAATTTTTTTCCAATATCATTATGCTAAACACGCTATCCATTTACATGTTAAAATGAAAAGTTAATTATTTATGGTATACTTTGAAATTTTGAAAACGCTACGTTATAAACCGATACATGATTAACATTGTTGCAAACTTACGTGAAAATTGGAAACATTTTTCTGTTTGAAAATGTGATTTGCGTTTAATTCAAGCTCTCGTACATTTGGTACAGACGGCCATAAAACCGATTTAAACTCATTTCGAGCACTGGGCGCAGAAGATCTATAGGCCCCCTTGGCAATGGGGGATCGAAATTTATAACCAAAAAATCTGGTTAAGTCCAGCTTATCCGGGCCCTTCTGAGCCAATCCGGGATAAATCGGCACTGGACGGCCATAAAAAATGCTCTATATAAAGGTGATTTTTTGGGGGGAAGCAAACGAAGCAAATTACATCAGGCAGAAATCACTAACTGCCTAAAAAAAAGGAGCGTAATTTTTTCAAATCATTTTAGATTTTACTTATCTATTAAATCACCTTAACATATTAAGTTAATTGACATTCCAAAAAGATTCTCTTATGTTATTAAATTTTTCACTTGTCCATCGAATTCATTTACAACCCTTTTTTTATCAACCTCTGCATCAAAGTAACAGGTCACTGTATGCAAAATTAACATTTAGAATAAGAAAGAAAAAAGCAATTCCAAGAGATAATGCATGGTTTCTCTCCACTGCTAGCCATTATTTTCTTTTCACTGGTTAAGAAAATTAATTATCATGGAAACCTCAAAGGATGTTTATCTACATTCTTCATTAAAAATATTGGGCATTTCGCTCATTACTTTCAATTATTGATGTGCCTTGTCAAAATAAGTGGAAGAACGTGTCCCCGTCAGAAAAAAAGTCAAGTTAATTCCCCTACGCAAGCCGCTGACACAACGCAGGTCAGAGGTGATAAGTTGATAAGCAAGGCATCTGTACTCTCTGACCTATTCTATCAATTCCGTCTTTCTTCAGTGAGCTGTGAGCTACACACGTACAGGACACATCTTAATCCTGAGTGATTTGATGCAAAAATTACCCACTTGTCAATCCCACTGCACCTGTTGATCAATTTTTCAGAGGTCACTACCCTGTCGACTCCCTGGGTTTATCAAAGGCGGAAGATGGAAATTAATCAAGGGAAAAGAATAATGTGTTTCAGTCAGAAAGGGATTATTCGCTAAAAAAAAAACCTTCGGAAAAAAAACAATTCTAAAAAAAATGACAGATTCAGCTATCAATAGCGTCTACATTTCAGACCATAGATTTTTTTTTATATATATAAACATGTATTTTATGAAGTAACTTTTGAAATTTGAATTGAAAGTTTTTTGGGATGAATTGTATTTGTCAAATCGCATTAGTGGCGTATACAAGGGTGGGAGGGGGAGGTACAACCCCCTCCACAGTTTAACAAATTCTTTATTTTTACCATATAAGAAATATCCTCTCAATATTATTCAGGGGTCCGTGAGGAAAATAAAAATTGATTTGGGGGTCCCTGAACAACGTCAGGGGTCCACGCAAGGTTCAATATAAAATAAAAAAAATTTTGATCCATTTATCTTTTTATGGAAATTTAAATAAATAACAATAATGCAATTAGA
This sequence comes from Trichonephila clavipes, assembly GCA_019973935.1. NCBI lineage: Eukaryota > Metazoa > Arthropoda > Arachnida > Araneae > Nephilidae > Trichonephila > Trichonephila clavipes. The sequence goes on along the minus strand of BMAU01019415.1, from coordinate 1,217,387 downwards.
TATTCCCGACTGGGTGTTGAACCCTTTTCAGTGTGGACTAATTCAGATCCCAAACACAGATGACTCCATACTAATACAGGAGCATCTTACTAAAATAATCACAAATGAGGGACCTAAGCCAATATTTGAACAAGGATACCACAAATTCTGCTTACACAAAAACAGATCTCAATTTTATATCCTGCATTATGGGTTATTGTACTGAAGTTATTGACAGCTCTTTCCCGTCTTCTAATTTGGTAGAACGAGGATTTAGTACCGTAAAAACCTCATAACAAGAAAAAGAGGGGGGAAAACCCGACTAAAAACTAGTGCTCGTGGGGAATTGCGGTTGCTACTCACAAATATTGAGACGGGAATAAAAACATTCATGACATCTCATCAAGTTCATCCAAGTCATTATTTTTTTTTTATTTTTTTTTTAAACAAAAGTTATAATTTCAATAAATAATTCTCCAACATAATGTTTTCCTTTAATTTGTAATTTTGATATGCATTTATACAGCATTTTCACTCGGGGACCCTTGGACAAGTTTTGACTATAAAAAGGGGTTTAAAATGTTTGAGAATCACTAGTCAAGGTCAAGGGAATCAAACTCAAGATTTAATTTTAAGGTGGGCCTCAAAAAATTAATATTCATAGAAACGTAGGATTATTTCGAATAATACATTATAATATACACATAAATGAACGAACAAAAAAAACTTATTGTTTACGTCCTGACACTTGATATCTCTTCTCTTCAACTATCTTTCCCATTTCGGGAGAAATTTATTTTATTTTATTATATATTATTGTATGCCGATATATTTCCCGGGCAGCTAAACTGTTCGTTGCGGGCCGAGAGTTTGATACCCCTGCTTTAGATGTTTTTTTAAAATGTAAGCCCCCTCCCCCATAAGAGAGGTCTATGCACGCCACTGATTTATTACTGAAGGGAGGAGCATTATTTTTTACTAAGACAAGTACTCAAAAAAAATTTATTGATTCCTTACAAAACAAAAATCTTTCTCCGTCTGATTCATCTGTATACTTACACATATAATAATAAGATTTATTTTAAAGTAGAAAACCAAAGCTTATTATTTTGATATTAGTTCATTTTGATTAAACTATTAAAAATTATGTTACACAAATCGAGGTTTAATCATTTTTAATTATTATTTACAAAGAAAATTCCCATGAATATATATTCACAAAAAATTTCTTATATAAAATAAATAAATATATACCTTTACATAAAACAACATATTTTGAGAATAAAAAAGATGAGAAAGATAGGTTTTTCCTTTTACAAAAACCAAGACTCAACATTCAAATTGCATAAATTAACTGATTCATTTGGATTCACGCATTTTTGCACCCATTTATACAAGCATTTTAACACTGACATCTGGACCTCCCAGAAAAACAATTTCGGGGTCCACCTATAGAATCAACTAAGTATTACTCAATTCAACGCAGGTCATGTTTCAAAATATTTGATTCTGAGACAGTCAAGTATCTAAACCGGAAAACCATTGTATGTCATATTTGACACTCTCCATGCAAGTCACGTGAGAATGTGGCTCTAAGTAAATACCTTGATATATAAACACACATAGGTCTTATCCTTTCTTTTGAATTAACTTCTTCCTTTTTGGAGTTATCTAATTTATATTTGAGATGTATGTTTTATTTTTGCTTAATTTATTTTTTAATGATTGCTTAAATAATATTTAAAGCTTATTCTTCAAAAAATCCGATTAAATATATCTCCAATTTTTTTTTAAAAAAAATCAATATTGTATCTTTTTTAGAATTTATTTCAATATTACAGGAAAGAAAAAAAGTTTTTTGGAAAAGAGGTTACATATTTTATGAAAAAATGCTATGTTGTAAAAAAGACATTACATTTTAGAAAAAGACTCCAGGGCCAAGACATAACTAATTTATACACCAATAATCATAAGCAAAAATTGAAATTTAAAAGACCAGCCGCTGTTTTTGATTTACTGTTTATTAACGACATATTTGGACATCGTAATTTTAAACCATGGCCAAGGGGCTAGAACGACACTAGAGCTAGAACCCCACTTTCAAACTTTCACACCAACGTGAAAACTTTTTGAGCCTCGACAGGTTAAACGTCTGTCCAACCCCCAACACCCATACGTAAGGTCTTAAGTGGACCCAGGACTCCAGCTTACAACACAACCAACGTCGACCGCAAGTGCGATCACGATCACTACTGTCGTATACATTCCTAAATCATTCCAATAATGAATTTAATCACGCCCATTTATAGGCACCTTAATAAAATTAACAAAATATCAACAGAATTTATGTTTCTTTTGATTCCATTTTTTTAGCACGTCTTTTATCGTAAAAAAATTATCAAACATCTGGGTTTTTTTTTTCTTTTCCCATATACAATTTTAACAAATTTAGATATGTATTTGAAAAATACATCTAAAAAAATTCATCCTAAAAGATTTCTGGTTTGTTATTACGAATATATGGCTCTTTAAAAAAATATTCATTTAAACGTGTTGCATGTAACTAGATTTTTCATGAAAATCTCCCTGGCATTAATGCTTTATTTTTTTAAAAAAACTATTATATTTTTACAAAAAAATATCTAGTGGAATTTTTTTTTTTAATATTATTATTTTTTATAAACCAACTTATGTAGATATCTTTCATTAACACTTTCAGAGACAGTGGTTATGCAGGGAAAAAGAAATTTAATACGAAAAATGAATTAACGATGAACGCGAGTGACTTTTCTACAAGAAACGTTACAATTAATTTTGCTAATTGCAGTACGTTTATTTATAAAAATGTGCAACTTGGTAAATAAAAATCCCAATCAAAAACTGTTTACTCAGTTATTCATTGAGACAAAATACTACAAGCTAACTACGAGTTAAAAAATATCTCACTTGTACTTTTTCCAATTAAAATTATCCTTAATTCTCTGAACATATATCACTTCATGACATACTGGTTCATACCCGTATGAAACAGAACCGGAAAAAGCTACACAATTTTTCTCTTTACAGCCATATTCTGTAAGTGTAAATAAAAATAATAAAAGGAACAGGAACAGCTATTACTATACTAAGCGTGACTACCTCAAACTTTTAATAATATCTCTGTCAAAATAACGAATATATATAGCCAAAGGAAGAACTAAGAAATTTTTTATGGGGTGAAGGACCAAGGACAATTACATTACACAATCAAATCCAATTGAGAGAAGCATAACTTACGTATATTATTTCTTCCGGCTTGTAGATAGGGGATTCCTACCCTTCTATTTAAAACGAGCTTTGAAAAAATCATATATTCATTTATTCTTTCCACTTGTTAATGGATAATTTATTTATTTTGACTTTAAAAACTTAGAAAATGCGATGCACTAGAAGCTACTTTTTAAGGTATCTCGACTACGTTCGGAACCGTGATTTTACAAAAGCGTATAAATGGATAGTATTTATGATATTTAGTGTCACTTAGATTACAAAATGTATATAAAATTGTTTTAAGAATAGTATTACAATAAAAAATTATTTAAGTAAAATATTTTGACAAAAAATGAACATAAAATGATCAATTTTCAAAATAAAATACTTCTATTATAAAAAATATTCTGCCTGCATATAGCTCAGACCTCTGTACAAAGGCTCAACTACAATTTTTGAAATATATAACTTATAAGTGGGTTTATCCATGTGCTTTACGACAACAGAGAGGAGAAATTTTAAGAAAAAAACGCCGATAAGTATTTCAATTGGTTGTAACTCTGAAAATAATGTGAATTTTTCAAAAAAAAATATAGTTCAGACTCTCTGGAGAAGTCTTTACTTTATATAAGCAAAATATTATTATTTTAGAAGCATTTTTTTATAAAAGGAGAACATTTTGAAAAAAGGTTATTCTAAGATAATTTTTTGCCAAAATATTGTATTTAAATAATTTTTTTGTCAAACTGTCCTTAAAACAATTTTATACATGTTCTATTCTAAGTGACACTAAATATCATGAAAATTATCCATTTATGCGCTTTTTTAAAATCCCGGTTCCGAACGTAGTCGGATACGTTAAGACATTATTTCGGAAAAATCAAAATATTTTTATCGTACAAATGTAAAAGAAAGGGTAAACAAGGGAAAATTTACTTAATAATAATCAACGAGCATGATTAATTTGTTTTTAATATCCGAAAGATATATCATATGTTATCAAACTTGCAAAGACTTTTAAACCAATACAGATTAGTGACTAAAACAGTGGCGCACACAGAGTACTTTTAAGGGAGTGGTTTACATTTTATAAAACAAATAGAAGAAATCGCTGGGGCGTTATCTTTATGCTAAAAATTAAAATTCTCTTGATGTATGGAAGGGGTTTGAACCCCCAAAACAAAACCCCTTGCGTACGCCATTGGACAAAAATACCTAAAGAAACTACCATTTTATTTTCTGAAGAACTTAGTATTTTCAAAAAAATAACTTCTAATACAAATTAATATGATATTTAGAAAGAGATTTAAGTAGTTAATAGTGTTAGTTTAAGAATACTAAAAAAAAACATGTAATCGTAAATAAAAATTGAATAGAAAATGACGGAAAATATTGAGAGATTTATTCCGCATCAAAAGGTGAAATAGCCAACAGAAGTCAAAAGCATATTCAAAATATTTAGATACACACATAGTTGTTAGCTCATGTAGTAAGAATAGTTAGTAGGTTAGAAAATGAAGTCTGTAAAAGAAATCAGATGGTGACGATGGAAGTACAATGCCGTATATTTAACCAAGAGTTAAACAACATGTAAGACCTAAATCAAACAACTGAATAAAATCGCCTATTAAGATGTCAGGAAGAAAAAAAATAAAGACAAGGAATTGATGACGTTCGTAGTAAGAGGCCAATGACAGTGCATCAACTTGAACACGCAAACTATTTATTAATATCCTAAAAGGCCAATGCCATTAAGAGTTATGTATCATTCTGTCAAGAACATTTTTTTTTTTTGTAAATGACTAGGAGAAAAACAGTTTTATAAATTCTTTACTTTTGTCATGTTTTGAGATATCACGAGAATATATATATATATGGTATAACGTCTCAAGTGATTGTTACTCTTAGTTTTTATAAATGCGAATAATCAGAAAATTATTCGAAATATTAAAATAAAACACACTCACACAATGTGTGTGTGTGTGTTGTCAATATAAGTCAATTGACCAAAATGGAAAAATATTGTTTTCCAAAGTTGTCATTGGCTTAGGGCGGTGAAGTAGGGTTAAACTTTTTTATGGGATCCAAACCTTCCCCTTCAGCTGAAAATTTATATATTATAGTGAAATAATATATAAATTTTCTTTCTCAAGATTGAGAAAGACTTAACTTAAGCTCGCATGTAATACAGAAATCTAATAAACAATTAAACTAAAAAAATGACTATACTATAAATGGTCTTCATTGCAAAAAAAAAAAAACACTTAATAAACAACATAAATTTATGCATTTGCCAAAATATTTTTTCATATACATGATATACATACAGAGAGAGAGAGAGAGATAAATAGACAGAAATATATAGGTATTTGAATCTATATTCCCGAAATAACTTAAATACGCGGTTTTCCCCTTTAAATTAAAACAGCGCCATCAATATCTTACCCTTTTTATAAGAAAGGTGACCGCATAAAATTACTGTACTTAGAATTATTAGACTCGCAAAAAGTTTATATATATATATATATATATATATATATATATATATATATATATATATATATATATATATATATATATATATATTTCACAAATTTTCAGTTATGTTTTCTCCCTAAATATTGGCTCGGGAAAATAGCAATTCCACACAGCACAAACTTAGAGAAAGAAAATTAAAACATGAACTGTTTATCTTCAGTTCTTTGGGCTAAAAGCAACTTTTCAATTTCAATAACAAAAATTCATTCTATTTTAGCCATAGAAAGCTAAAAAGGGTATTCATCTGTTCCCCCTACGCACAAATGTAAACGTGGTTTAAAAAAGAGAGAGAGAAAGGATTTAAGTCACGACCATAAATTAAACACTAGTCTTAAGAAATTACTAACATTAAAAAATGCGTGTTACTTAAAAAAAAATGTTTTTTAATAAATTATTCTTCTAAATTCTGGAAAATAAGGTGAAAATTGCATATGTATAACTACTTTCTGACCTTCGTTATGAAATTTTTAAAAAAATATTTCGCGTTCTCACGACAGAGATAATACTTGTACCGGTTTTCAAGAGATTCAAGACAGAAGTGAAAGCAAATTTAAGATATAAAGTTTTTAAGTTGTCTAAAAACTTTTACTCTTTATTGCACGTAGTAATAAACCTCTACAAAACGACTACTATGCACTTTTTATGAAACTTGAGTCCTGAAAAGGTAAGATTAAGTCACGGCCGAGGGAAGTAGACGTAATATAATACTTCATACGAACGCTTAGAAAACATTTTCGTTTAATTTTCTTCACACTTTCCTTAAATATGACATACGGATGTCTTGATTTTTAGTTTATTCATTTTTTTAAAATACATCTTCCTCTCGTCATTCCTGTAACAAATCACTATATTTATTGGGGTAGAAGGGATGAAATATCATAAAAAATGAGAAAATATAACCAAACTACTTATTTCCTAAAATTCACTTTTACAAAATATCTAGACTCATATTAGTACAATGATATAATATGACTAGAAAATGTTACTGTTTTCTGCACCCCAGGTTACACGAATAATTCTGTACCCAGGGTCATCTTAAGGAATGGGCCAACTGGGCCCAGGGCCTCTGCCGCTATGGGGGCCTTGTTTCGTTCTCGACTCAGCCTTAAGAAGATCATAATTCGAATAATTTCAAAGTCAAATGTTATTTTCGGCTGTATTCTCCGAAAAACTAAAAATTTCGGACGATGTGTCAACTGGCTACATGTGATGACCGTCGTCCACACACATGCTTAGGCCTACCACTATATATATCATTCAGTCAAAAAGCGGCGGTCGGTCAAGCCGATTTGTGCGATTGTGAGTCATGCACATTTATTTGTTACGGGGTATTGTTTGTACGAGTATTTGACAACGTATGTTATGTACTTACTTTTAAGGGTCATAGGTTGGGCCTACAATTGTGTAAGGGCCCAGGGCCTCAAGAAATCTTAAGACGTCCCTTTCTGAACAGTTTTCCCACACTCAGAACAAGTTATTAATTCATAAAGGGCCAATTTATTTTTCAATATTTATTTTTTTATTAAAGAATTTATTTATATTTTTTTTCCTTTGAGTATTTCAATTAAAAATAAAACATAACTAAACAGCCAAAATTGAAAAGATAAAACATTTAAATGTTAAGAATTTGATTGGCGTGTTTCGCCTCATTACACCCTTCGTCCTTAGACAATGGTTTAGGTTGGCAGTACAGGAAATCCAGCTATGAATGACATACAGCATAAAAAAGGCAATTCGTGGTATAAAATAGAATGATAAATGCGTAAAGGTGAAAAATTCAATTGTAAATACCGTAAGGACAGGGATCTTTTAATGCATGAGTCAACTAGGCGCAGGACCACATCTCGTTCTCGACTGGGCCTTATTAAAATCCTCATTCGTGTCTAGGCCTATAGACGTACCAACATACACTATCATTACTCATTTAGTCGAAAGGAGGCATTCGGTTGAGTTGCTTTGTGCCTAAGTTTGTGAGACAGTAATACTTATTTGTGAAATTCAGCACATGTATTCGTTACGGGTTATGTATAAGTATTTGATAAAGTATGCTATACAATGTCACTTTTATAGGGTCGAAAGGGAGCAGCTATTTTTGCATAGGGACCCAGGGCCTCAAGAAGTCTTTAAGACGTCACTGTGTAAGGTTGTCTTTGCCTACCGCAGAAGAGTGAAATCCTTAACTCGGAAGACATTGTTAAGTGGAAAATGCAACAATATTTAAGTAAGTTTGAGTGTGTTATAACGCATTTTCTCCCAAGCTATATATATATATATATATATATATATATACATCCTTAAAATTTATGAAGTTCAATACAAGCACAATTTTTTGGGTAGGGAATATAAAATTATCTATGAATTTAAATTTAGAATTGCAACAAAAACGACAAAATATAGGGAACATATTTTATAACAGAAGAAAATGGCTTTAATCCAAACAGAAATGGATAGTACGTTGGGTATTTTGTGATAATCTATATTGCACATAATAAAATTTAAGGTAACAAAAAAATTTAAAATATTTATAGTCACATAGATTCCAAACATCAAAAACTGAAACAGACAGTGGCGCACACAAGGGGGGGTCCGGGGTCCGGACCCCCCAAAGCCCTTGATTTTTTTTCCGATTGATTATAATTCTAAGTACATAGTACGTAAAATTTAATTAAGTATTTGTTATTAATGATTAATTTTATTAATTAATGCTAATTATTTATTCAATAATTAGTTTGTTACTGTGTTTTGTTCCCGAAAATCGACAAAATCAAAAGGAGCATGATACAAGAATAGTGAACTTTCGACCCCGGACCCCCCTTGAAAAATTCCTGCGTGCGCCACTGGAAACAGATATTGGTAAATTGCGTTGATGAGTTATTGATGGTTATTCGTCAGCATCGGGAACATAACTACTTTCTTTTGATCTGTGTTTACCTCGAGGCGTGCGCTGATTGCAACTCCAAGTTGTGTTAAGTTGCAGCCTTCTTGGTTCTCGACAATTGCTACAAATATAACTAATGGGGTGAGGATATAATGAAAAAGTTGCAGTAATTTTTAATTTGAAAAAAGATTCCCAAAAACTGATCTAATTCTTTAACCCTAATTCCACTGAAAACCTATAGTACGTAATAATAGGGTTCATAACAGGTAGATGGAACTGAAAAACTCTTAAGTCCTAACGTGATGTGGAAGTTCCAAGAATGATATACCAATTCAAGTGTTATCATGACATCTGACCATGGATTTGGAGTCATCAGACTCCGTCGCCAATAACTCTGGATTGCTTTAGAATGTGATTGACAAACTGCGGCCAGCCTAGAAGTTTTATGTAGCCCCACCGCAGAGTTTGCATAAGTGAAAAATACAATTGCAAAATTTACATGAAATCAATTTTAAAACTTTCGCATGTGAATGAATTTGAACTCTCTCTAGTAAATGTGTAGCAAATTATTAAAATAAGCAGAGAGATTTGCTTTTATATTAAGTTATACAAATTTTTAAAAAAAAACTACAGAAAGTCACAACAGATTTATAGCATTTATATCAAATAATTTTTTTTTAAATGTATTTTTCTTATATCTTTATTGGGCTTTATAAAAATTATTTTGGCTCATCACACTAAAAAATTCTTTGATTCCCACCTTTGAAAAATTCGGCTTTTATTGCTTTAATGCATATTAATAAATTCAAATAATTCCTTAATAATAGATTATTAATAGTCTATTAATGGTATTATTAGTGATTTAGTAAAAAGTAGGATAAAAACAAACGTAATTTGAAAAAGGAACTTACTAACAATATGATTACAACTAATATTGTAATAATGATTCAAACAAATTTTGAAGTAATTTATAAAATATTCTTCCTTTTTGTACTTCATAACAAATAAAAATATACTATAGAAAATTACAACTTATTTGCATTGTCTCTTTTAAAAGATAATTTTAAAATCGTAAACAAGGGAAATATATAGTACACAAATTCATTAATTTTAAAGAATCATATATAACTGAAAAACTATTACGATACTCAGATTTTATTTTATTTCTCGATTCGGTGTTCCAAATGACTCTTAACACCATAAGAAGCATTCACTATAGTGGAGCAAAAATTACAGTTCTGAATCCGAAATCGTCCGATGACTTTAGGAGACTAAGAAAACCTACAGAAATCAACTACATACCTATATGGATTTAAAGTTAGCAAAAATGTGGTACATAATAAATCAACGATCAAGTCATGCCAAAAATGTAATCACCACAGGTGATCACATTTTGAGTTGTGCTGTACATTAAGCCCTGCAGCTACAAATTGGTATAGCAGCAGGTGCGCTCAGCTGTTTGTACTAAAAGCACGTGACTATAGTTGACGTAATCCAAACATCTGTAATGAATGAAACCAGTTTACTGACAACCTAAGGAGATTGAAACTTTTGCTCTGGGATTACCGTTATGTAGTTCCGGGCTATTATTTCTCTTGGGCACTTTCCCCTACTTCCATTGAAAAAACTTCTCATTCAACTTTTACCAGAGTCAAATACCATATGCACGAGTCCTCGGCACAATATGATAAAAACTGATACCTGGATCTGTGGGAGGTTTTTAATACCCCAATGTCGTTTTTCATCCGATCTTGATTCAGCTTCACTACGTCAAAACGTTTAGATGTTGCAGTCATTATAGGCTTCAAAGCTAGTTTACTTTCCTCTTTTTAAGAGGAATTTATCATGAAAATATTTACGCAGCTTACTCGTTCACTTGACAGATCGGGGCACAAGGGCATGTGATTAAGATTATCTTTCGTTAGTAAAAAAAGCAAGAAACTATTTTAATCTTACCTTTCTAAATATTTATTCCTATCACATATACACACAAAGAACATGCTCATGAATTTACTATCTTTTCCATTTGATGAAAATTAAAATAAAAATTCGTATTTGTAAAAAAAAATATATATATAAGATTGACATACTATAAATCCAAGTTCTTTTGGTGAAGTTATTGAAGATAGGAAGTTCCTTTTCCAAAATTAACCTCATTAAAAACATTTAACTAAAATTTAAAGCGTAATTAGGGATTTACGTAACTAAAAAAGTAAAATTTCTAAGATCTAATCATTAAATTTTAAAATTATCGTTTTAGGATGACTTTATTCAAGCTGTAAGAAATTGATTTGAATACAGAAATGCAATTGAATTTTAAAAAAATTCTCCAAAAAGGGAAAAGTATTAAATTAATGTACTTCTGACTTATTGATATATGAACATCTTAGTTTCGCTTGGGAAGCAGCGAGTGGCAAAACTGCTCCCCACTGTCGATACTTCGTAAGAAAAGCTTCATTTATTATACTTAAAAATTACATAAACATTTTGTATATTATAATAAGAAAAAATATTTTTCATCATGTCACGGAACATATAAGAAGTTGCTGAATAACTCTAAATTATAATCAAATAATTTTAACCTACTGAACTGTCCTATTCGACGCACATTGGCTTTGGTTAAATCGGAAATGGAATCCACTATTCTCAACGCAAATTCTTTATCCACTTAACTTGCAATTTTAACCACTGCAATCGTCAAAAATCAGTATAGTAAATTTTTTAACCGTATTTTGACTGTGGTTAAATCACGATAACTATTTCGACACATTCTTTTTTTTTTCAATCTGTTTAACTCAACAAACAAAACAGAGGGAGGATGCAATTACAAAAGGATGAACTATTAAACTAGAATAATTTATTTCTAGTCATCACTGCAAGTTTGACATCATCGAGGAATTTTAAATGGACAAACGATACCGTAATACGTCTCAGGAAAATCCTTTGATTCGATTAAGAGTCATAGACAGTGCCGCACATAAGGGGGGTGTTCTAGGGGTCCGGACACCCCCCATAGCCCTTGTTTTTTTCGATTGGTTATAATCCTATGTATATATTACGTAAAATTTAATTACGTAATTGTTTCAATATAGTTAATTTTATCAATTAATGCTATTTATTCAATAATTAATTTTACATTGATTTTGTTCCCGAAAATCGACAAAATCAAAAAAATATGTTGGGTGGCGTATTGGAGCATGATACCAAAATGGTGTACTTTCGACTCTGGACACCCCGCTTGAAAAATTTGTGTTGTAACGTCGCTTCTTCGAACATCAACAGCGGTCGGCATCTTTGTTGGACCCGACACCCACACGTGATCTTGCAGCTGCAGCGCAACCCCTTTTTGACCCCCCTAAGAATCGAACACCGTCGACCAGAAGAGGAGAGAAGAGAGATGCTTTGAACTTACACGGGAGCGGTGGCCAACGAATCCTCCTCTCACAAAATAGTGGACTCTATCAATCTATAATTAAATTTAATAACTTTAATGTATCATTCAGTAAATAATATTCAATAGTTGTGGCGTAGATAAATTCCATATTTAAATTAACCAAGAATACGCTACCGTTATTCTTTCAAACGTTACAGTGTGTGCGCTACTGGTCATAAATATTTATTCAAAGCTCTGTCATCATCATTTTGAACTAAATATTCAAATGAAGAGCTGATCTTATAACTGAACTGAACCTAATGTTTTTAAAGTCGTACATATCGTGTTTTTACTTTCTATTAAGTCGAACAAGACATAAATTCATTTTAGTTTACAATAAAGAAGTCTACAATTTAAATTGATGTAAAGCATGTAAAAAACAGATTTAGCAGTGGTCAATTATATCATGAAGTATGAGTCATAACTCAGAGCAAGAAGGAACCGAACGAACTTGAGTTTCATCTGCCTTTTGTTAAAGCTAGTATTCCGTCGGAATTTTTGTTTGTGTTTGTTTATTTACAAATTAATCATTCATTAAAGTGTAGATTATATATTCTCGTATATTTTAAGCTTTCAGTGTACAAGTAAAAGATTTTCATAAATTTCTTAGTATAATTTTCTTATATATGAATTAAAATGTGCCCTTTAACAGGGGAGGGTATAAGCAGTGGCGTAATGGATAATATTAGGGCCACCTCCTACAAAGTCAATTTTTGCTTTAATATTTTAGAAATTGGGTGAATACGTACTTGGCGTCAGTCAGGCTTAGGGGCTCCTAGAATCCAGACCCCACCCGTGATGCGGGAGTGTACGTTACGCCACTGGGTACAAGGTGGTAGGCCAATAGATTTTTAATTTTTACCGTAAAGATTACTCCTCGGTGCTTTTGTCTACGTGTGATTTTTCAGAATGTAGCCCCCTCCCTTCCCCAAAAGAGAGATCTGTGTACGCCAGTGGTGCACACAAGGGGGGTGTCCTAGGGGTCCGGACCCCCCAAAAGCCCTTACTTTTCCCGATTGATTGTAATTTTAAGTATATAATACGTAAAATTTAATTAAATATTTGTTCTTAATGATCAATTTTATTAATTAATACTAATTATTCATTCAATAATTAGTTTATTGTTTTTTGTTCCCCAAAATCGACAAAATCAAAAGGAGTATGATACAAGAATGGTGGACTTTCGACCCAGGACCCCCTTGGAAAACTTCTGTGTGCGCTACTGGTGTACGCTATTGTCCTTCTCTCAATAAGAAATACACAGTCTGTTACATAATCTTAACATTTCCCTTTCGTAAAATGAATCTTAAGTTGATTAAAGATTTAAAAAACATCAGCCCTTCGACACGGCGGTTCTTTAGCAGCACATAAGGGCTCGAACTCATGATTCAACAACAGAAGTAACGTCAACCACGAGTTCGTGGCCATGACCTGCGACCTGATCATGTGCAAAATCAAATCATATTTTTAAAGTTGTGCTCTCCCTTGAAGACTTATAAAAAAAATGCTCACATTATCAAAATCTATAACAAAAGATATATCTAATAAATCTATTATATGACAGAGAATGTGTGACAGGAAACAAATATCTTTATGAGAAACTTTTAATGACTTTACGATAAAAAAGATAATTATACCTTTTACTATACATCCTATAAATATCTCGCTACTGTATTGTCTCCCAACATAATTTTTTTCCAGAAACGAACTAACAATATGTTTATATTTAATTATCTCCAACACAATGGATAAAATATCTTTTACTAAGGTTACAAGACACTCCTCCATAACTGAACATCTCATGCTACAGCATTTCGCAACCTAACACGGTTTATACAAACGCAACATATTTCTAACAAGATATTTTTTAATTGAAAACAAGTCGGCAGCAGGGGAAAGAAATTTTTTCTCTTTCTTTTTACTATTTCTCATACGATACGATTGTTAGAACAGCATACAGCTGGAAGGGGGAAAATACCATCCATCTAAAGTGTTCGGAACCGTTAAAGTCAACGGAAGGGAACAAAACGGGTCCAGAGAGGAATCAATGTCACGGTTCGAAATATTTATGGCTGCTATACATTCTTTATAGTTTTTTCGGGTAATGTTAAACAGGAAATCAGAAGCAAAGACCAAAAGGCGGGAGAAAGGCCAGTAAAATGTACGGAGCATAAAAACAGCTAAGAATAAACAAGTGTCAAAAGAATTTGGGGCAAAAATTTTTCATCTAGTCTTATCACACAATAATATAATGACCCACACGAAAAGTCAATAAGCGACTAAAAAAATTTATGATTAATCGACCTTGAAATTTGTTTTTATGTAAGCAGAATAAGAGCAGTTCTTGAATTGTCTGCTAGAACCAGGAACGAGGTGGTTAAGAACGGGTCATCAAGTAAATGGTCCGTAAATGATATCAAATTTTGCAGATACACACATACACATATATGAATACGTGTGTATAGGTTTCCCATCAACAAAATACTACAACTATCTAATTATCAACTGCAATTACTGCCACAGGAAATCGTAGGTTTCAATCACTAGCGTAGCTAGTCCTGAGTGGGCCCCGTATCGAAATTCCTTAGAGGCCGTTTTTGGCGCCTCTCAACATTTTACGATTTATTCTAGCACATTTTGGGGCCCCTGAAGCTTGGGGGCCCCGTATCATTGATACGGTGGTAGTTACGCCCCTGGTTTCAATACTAATGTTCCGAACATTTAAAGTTAACTTTTAAACTGTTCAAGATGACGTCCTAATAAAATTGCAGCATGTGTCAACTTCCCCACTTCATAGATATTTTTATCAATTTAGGGAAAATAGAATTTTTCAGGAAATATATAAATTTTAAAGTACATTTAAGTAGTTTTTTTTAATAGTGTCCTTAGCAAGTCTCAAATGTATTTGGATAGCCTTGCTAAATTAGAGATACACTAATAATGTCTTATTAAACTATTAATATACTAATGGGGTGTTTTATCAAACTACAAGAAGTAATGCTGACTTATTAGACTACAAACAATTTAATACGCCTTTTAAATTAAAAAAGAGAGATGGGGACTCCTAAACGGATGTTCATAGTGTTATACTGACAGATTGAAGATAAATGTTGCGCTAACACATACTCAGGTGCAAACAAATAAATAATTTAATTCATTATTTAAAGGTAATTTATCAAATTTAAAAATAGTATTAACAATAAAGTATTATTCTCAGAAGTATAATTAATCACGAATAAGATATTTATCTTAAAGATAAAATGAATTTGTGACTATTAACAATGACAAGATAGAAAAAAACGAGAGACAATGACATTGAAATAAACACTTAACTACCTGCCACAATGGAGATGAATCCTTTTCCCCCATTTCATCAGGCGTAACTGATTATGGGTGTAACACACCTGAACAATTTTTAAACACACGCCCAAGTGGTCATCAGGATAATGTATAACCTACACATTTTAAATAACTGCCAACATTTACTTGAATGCTTAGATAAAATAAATTAAAATAGAATCTGTAAAACTAGACAGGTGATAAATTTGTTTCAAATGGTGTAGCTTCAACGTTGATCGCTGTGCATTGAAGCTTTCTTTAGAAAGAACTACTGATCGAATCGAGTTAAAGTAAATTAAATAATTAAAAACGTTAATACATAATCATCAATCAGTAGAATTAGAAAAAAAAGCAGGTTTATTTTTTGGAAGGGGGAACGATTTTTAATGAATTTGCTACAATTTTTTTTCAATCTCAGCATTTTTCTTACTGTACTTAAATGTCTGCAGAAACGTCTTAAAGCATAGATCAACTGGGCCCAGGGCCTTGCCCTCGGTGGGGGCCTCGTTACGTTCTCGACTCTTGTTTTAACGGGATAATGATCATGATAATTTTTTAACGTCTGGTTAAATATTTTTCCCGTACACATTATTCTCCGAAAAACAGGGAATTTCAAATTGCATGTCAACCGGCAAAAGTGGTAAAACTGTATTATTATGTGTGATGACCGTTGCCCATGTTCAGGCCTAGGCCTAATACCTTAAACCAGTGATTCCCAAAGTGGTCTATGACGATCTGCAAGGGGTCCACATGGGTGAAAAAAAATTTGGGGGTCCATGATGTGTAAATGGGGGTCTCCGATGTTGGCTCTCATTAAACCAGATCGTGACTAATATTAAAAGGAAATTTAATCAAATAGAAACCAGACTTACCTATTTAACAGATTTATTTACTAAATTTAATGAGGCTAATTTGCAGTTACAAGGCGACAGCATAAATTTTATTAAAACTAAGACCACATTTCAGCCTTTCTTGTGCCAGAATTAAGCTATAGGAGTACAATTTTGGGTGTCGCCAACATTTAAATGCCTTTTTTTCAGATTTTGAAACTAGGTTTGAGAATGTGTTTTGACTATCGTAATACAACAGTAGGCAAAGAAATAATATGGTCAATTTGAAAAAAAAATGTCAGATTACAAGAATTAGGCACTAGCGAAGATATTTTTGGCTTTAAAAAGAATTACCTGCTATTTATTCCATACTATGGAATATCTTGAGGAAGTTTTTAATTGTTTTTCCGATTTAGAAGGAGTTTCAGTGCGCTTGCCAATCTCCAAATGAATGAAGAAAAGACTGGACACTGTGTGTGTGTGTGTGTTAGCCGAGGAGATATTTAGGGTTAAACATGATAAGATTGATGCCAAATGTTGAAAATTTGTTATTTTATCCCCAGAGATTCATCCCTCCCAATAAAAGCATTTGAGTGTTGCTCAGTTATTTTATGTAACAGTCATTTTATGCATTAATTAAATTTTAATTTAAATAATTAACGTGTCTTTTCTCTTAAGTTTTAAGCACTATACTTCACTACAGTTAAATTTTTTTATTTTTTTTAAGTAAATAGCTCCATACCTGCAATCAAAAACACATTTAAATTGATAAATTTGCAAAAAAGTAATATTAGGTAAGTAGGGGGTCTATCCCGAACTGAAAACCTGTCAAGGGGTCTATGAGGCAAAAAAAGTTCGGGAACCTCTACCTTAAACAATCATTCGACTCATTTAGTCGAAATGCGGCCATCGGCCAAGCCAGTTTGTGCCTAGGTTATTGAGATTGTGGTCGTGCACGTTTATTTGTTTCAAATTAACGTTTAAACGCGTATTTGACAATGCATGCTATATACTGTCAACTTTTAAATATCTCAAGCAGAGCCGGTTTATTCACTGATGGCTGGGAGAAGGAACCCAGGGGGTCTTTAAGGGCCTGGATAAGTTAAGACTTAGCTAGATTTGCTAGTTATAAATTTCGATCCGCCAGTGTCATGGGGGTCTGTAGATCTGCATCCAGAGTTCCGAACTGAGCTTAAATCACCACTGATCTCAAGTACAGTCTACTTTTGAATAGAGGCCCAAGGCGTCAAAAATTCTCAAGATTTCTCTGGGCCCAGGGCCTAAAAAAGCCTTAAGATGTCCCTGAATGTCCGTATAAAATTCATCATTAAAACAAATTTTTTTTAAAGGAACGCGGTACCTCTCTTGTACATATTTTTTTTAATTTATGAAAATGTTTACATGTACACAGTTTAAACCAGGGGTGGCCAAACATTTTGGGAAGAGTGACACTATTTGGTAAAAAAAAAAATTATTATGCCGTACCACTTTCAATTTTTTAAAAAAACAAAAAGATGTGAAAACGTGTTGCTTATAGGCCTTATTATGGAATTTTTACGCAAATAGACCGTTTTCTTTTAATGCAAGTCTATGTAATCGAAATTTAAAAATAATATAACAAAATAGTCTAATGCACAAACTTTGGTTTTATTGCTAATAAACTTTTACAAGTTCAATCATTTAGGTTAAGTATAAAATAAAAATTAGTTCAATCATTTAATTCTAATTAATTATTAAACAGTCAGTATTTACTTAATGTGGCTTTTGAATTTCTGCTTGTTTTACCAAATCATTTATATTAGAATTAGCTCTTGAAAATGCTAACAAAATTAGATTATTTATGTGTATATCAGCTAGTTTTGAGTGATATTTTATTATGTTCATAATACAAAACATTTATTCGCAAACATATTTTGATCCAAATTTTGAGGTTTTTTTATCTGAGACAACCCAATTTCAATACCCCTTTTCATTTTTTTTTAATTTTTCAGTAAGACTTCGTGTGCCACTGTTACAACTCCACGGTGCCACACTGTGGCACGCGTGCCGTGATTGGACACCCCTGGTTTAAACACACTTGAAATCTGCATTTTAGAAGATTAACACCATTATTTAAAAAAGCAACCATTTTAAATCATAATTTTTTAAAAATATTTCACAATGTTTTAAAATTATCACTACTTTACAAATTTTAGTATTTTTCAATATTTTTTTTTTCTAATATTGTTAGGAGTGTTCCTCACAACTCTGTGCATGGGATTAGTATATTACGATGTATTTTTATGTCTACAATTTTTTCCGTGTCTGCCACTATAAAAAACAGTAAAAATACAACTATTTCATTGGTGATTTTGATCCAAATTTTGAGGGTTTTTATCTGAGACAATCCCATTTCAATAACGTTGAAAAAAAATGCTTTTTTATCATTACCTCTTTTCAATTTTTCAGTAAGATTTCGTGTGCCACTGTTACAACTCCGTGGTGCCACACTGTGGCACGCGTGCCGTGAGTTGGACACCCCTGGTTTAAACACACATGAAATATGCATTTCAGAAGATTAACACCATTATTAAAAAAAGCAACCATTTTAAATCATAATTTTTTTTAAATATTTCAATATTTTAAAATTCTCACTAAAAAATTTACAAATTTTAATATTTTCGAATAATTTTTTTTCTAATATTGTTAGGAGTGTTCCTCACAACTCTGTGGATGGGATTAGTATTATGAGATATTTTTACGTCTACAATTTTTTTCGTGTCGGCCACAATAAAAAACAGTAAAAATACAACTATTTCATTGGTGTTTTTAAAGATAACCCATTCACATAAGTCCTTAATACATGCACAGAGTTATCAAACACATTACAATGTAGCTAGAGACACGAAATATTGTACACATATTTAGAAAAGCCTCACAATTAAAATGAGCTAATGTAAAGTTTCTATATATTGGTATTTTTAGTGTAATATATCACCTTAAAGAGAAAATTTACAGAACTTTGTTATTTTTTTAATCTGTTAATTTCGTCAATATTCACATTTAAAACATAATAAATTATAAAAATATTTCACTGAGAGAGAAATAAAACAAATTCTATAAAAAATTCAGGATTTATCACGATATGATTTTATAAATAAACGATTATATAAAATCTGTTGACTATTCTTACTTTTAGATTTGTAACAGCACAATTTTTGATTACATAAATAAAAAATATTTTTATTAGAGCCCCTTCGGATAAATGTATGCGTACATATTTGAAGAAAACCATTTAATATGTGCCTAATTTTTTTTTATTCTTTTTATAAAAATTTAATAAAAGCATCACACTGCCGCACATCTCCTACACCAAATGCAATACAAAAACTAAGCCTCGCAACAAAAAAAAATTTTTTTTAAATATTTTCTTTTCATTTCCTGGTAATAAAAGAAGAGGGAGATTAGGAAGATTCAAACAAGTGTGTGAGAGCTACTATTACATTCCAAAAGAAAAATCTGAGATAGAAAAAGAAAAATCCCATTGCACCACAGAATGTGACGAAGACGAGGGACAATACGGGAAAAAAATATGACAGAAAACCAGCGTTTAAAAGGAAGATACTTTCCTTAAAGAGAAGTAGTGACAAGGGCTACTTGAGACAACGCCCGCGCAAAGGAAGATAACATATTGCTATAGCTGACTTCAAAGTAAACAACAGCTACTGGGCACTCTTTCGGTTCTTGGATCTTTGCCCGTGTTCATAGTGCAAATAAAAAACAAAACAATCCTCCCTTTTTAAGAACTGACAATGAAAATATGTTTATTACTTTTTTTATTCATTCTTTGAATTTTTTTCACTCTCCAGATTTATTCTCTCTCTCTCAGTCCATCCTTAAACAAAGTAAGTGATAGTATTCAGGAGCAGGAACAGCTGTTTCAAAATGAAATGCGGTGACACGTGAGCATAGTTGAAGAAATCCCTCCTCCCCAAGGAAGAATGCCTTTCACTATTCATGCTTCCTTTTCTTTTCGCTTTTCTGATGCTAAGCAATCAGAATATACAGAACTATTTAAATATAATCGAAAAATGAAATAAATATGTGAATAGCAGAAAGCTTTCTATGTATTCGAATCACGAATACATATGTATTTGAAAAGATTTGGGAAATACAGGATACTGAAGTTTTAGCTTGCTATTCACAGAAAGAAAAAGAGAAAATTCTTTTATCAGCAAAGTTGCTAATGTGTATCAGATAACCGCATTACCTAAAATTGTGTGGGTATCTTAAATAATCACAAAAGAAATTTTAATTTATTGACAGTTTATTAATGACAAAACACAATCCGTGGTTACAAATTATTGCATTATAAAGATTTTACTATTTTGCACACATAAACTGTTCTAAAAAAAAATTTTTTTTTAATATTGCGATACATAAATTAGACATTTTAAATGTGCATTTATTGTTTAGGTTTTAGATTGCTTTGATTTAATAATTTTAATTTAATTATATCTTAACTCTCAAAACTCAAACCCAAACGGTGTGGCGCAACAGCCCATGAGGGCTAAGGCCTACTGTGCCCATCCCAATATACGTGATCATTGGGCGCTGAGGTGCATGAGCATATGTCCCGATCAGGTAGCCAGTCTGAAGCGAGACCACCAGTGTTTAAGTCCCCACGCAAGCTTAGTACTCATTTATCGACTCACTGCAGAGGGATGAAAGGTTAAGTCGACCTTGGCCAGCCCAGGAATAGAACCCAGACCTGTGGTGTGGAAGCGCGATACGCTACCTCTTGACCACTGGGCTTTCCAGAGTAAAAGATCTACACCAAAAAATGAATATAAAGTGATTTCCATGAAAAGCTGCACAGAGAAAGAGAAATACACCAGAATAAATAAAATGGGAGTAATTTAATTTTACTTGGGAGGCCGGTACTATTTGATATACGGCCCGGTGGGGGGGGGAGGGATTAACTGTCTTAAATGTTTAAGCGAATATGTATTTTTAAATTAACGTTTATGATGATGAACTCTAATGTTCAAAAAGAAAATAAACTTACGAATTTTAGACAAAAATATTATACATTAGCTTAATGCAAGCGAATAATTTGAAAGAAATTGCCTAAAAAGTTCACATTTAGACTCCGAAGGTAAAGGAACCAAAGAGATATCAGATATTGGAAACTTAAAAATATAGATGCTGCAGCATTATAAACAAAGCTGGCTTAGAACAGCTTCTAATAATTTATAAAAGAGGGGCTTAACCAATCTTCTAGCTAGCCAACCTTCCCCCTTTCTGTTCATCATACTGAGGGGTTTATAAATATATTTATAAAACCTCAGAATGTACTTTCATAAAGTACTTTTTTTCAAAAAAAAAAAAATATTTCTTTAGCATGTTGAGCGTGCAGTCTAAGAGTAAAGTTAGAAACACTGCATATATAGCAAAGATAAGTAATTGAGAAGTTAAAACAGCCAATCGCGGAGAAATAATTGAGCCAAATAGAAAATTTATGTATATGAATAGAATATATTAGGAAATATACGATAAAAAAATTTACGTATCATTATTACAACCACTCGACTCATAATAGTAAAATCCCTTACCAGAAAAGATTACTTAAAGAAACGAAATATTTTCAATATTTAAGAGAATGAAATATACTTAAGAGTGCATTTTTTTATACAGCCAATCTGAAGTTTAGTTTTCTTTCAAAAATCTTTTAAAAAGCGTTCCACAAATAATTTTTACAAAGAAAGACAATACTTCTATACCCGACTAACAAAAAAAATGAATCCTAAGGTAGAAAAAGGAATATTATGTTAATGTAAGAAAGAAGAACTATCACACAATTGTTTTACAAACAAAAGCCTTTTTCTAAGGAAATAACACCTACACACACACGGGGTTTATTATACTTTCATTATATCCAGAACTGAAGTAATATAAAGAAATTTTAAAACTGATTCTTCTCGAAGACAGTTGATGCCTTGATAACAAAACAGAAGTTAACAATTGTCAATAAACTCAATTTTTCGGACGAATAATGTTTTTTTTTTCCTGGCAAAAACTCAGTTGTTTCCTCCATTACATATCCATTTCAAAAACCAAAGAAAAAAAAGTGCCCGAAGTATGGCTTTAAAAACTGGCATCTTGAGCAAATAAGCTACATTGCGCAAGCTAGGATGGTAAAAAATTTACACTGCACGACACAACTTGTTCTTCCTCTACGATTATCTAATTGTAATATTATAATAATTTTATTTTCAAGTATGACTTAATTCTACACCAGCGCAAATGAATATTAAACCAAGGAAATACCTTTACCTAGCAAGCTTTCGTTTCATGCAGGTGCTAGAAGGTCAGTGGGAGACCAGTTTCTCTTTCGACGTCACCTAACAGATTAAAGGTCAAAAAAAAAGTTTTGCTCTTTAATATTCTAACATATCTTCAACAAATGCGAAGAGTTAATTATTGCATTTCGTCTATGAAACAGGTCTATAGTTATAATTACATAATTTCCCCACTTTGAATAGGGCAGGTGATGGGATTTTCATACAGAACTCTACGAAAAATTTTCCTATGAAGATATGCATACATATTATATCTGATATCCCATTAGCATTATTCTCATATATTTTACTGCGTACAAATATACATATGCAGTGGCGTAACGGAGAACATTAGGGCCCCCCTGCAAAGTCAGGTTTTGGGCCCCAAGCTGGATCTTGCAAAGGATTGCAAAACCATATGTACTTGGTGTCAGTCAGGTTTTAGCCTCCCTAGAACCCTGCCCCCCCCACGATGCGAGGGTGTACATTACGCCACTGCACATATGTATATTAAGGCATACCTCTTGTGTGAAAAAAAATTTAACGTGCTAATTGAGGGCAGAAAGGAACTGTAGTAGGCAGTTGGGCAAACAGGAATTTTTCAAGTTGAAGGGGGATCGAAAATCCACCATTCTCGTATCTCACGCCGCCCAACATATTCTTTTGATTTTATCGATTGTCGGGGACAAAAAACAAAAAAAAAAATAATAAGTCACTGAATAAAATAAATAATTAGTATTAATTAATAAATTTATGTGTGTGCATTTACTTTTCTTGTAATTCAAAAATAAAAACAGCAAAGTTCGCATGCAGTTCAGTTTTGAAAAAGAAGAAAAAGAGAAGAAATTTTATTTTTTCGAATAAAAAAATATAATCGAAAAAAAAATCAAGAGCGATGGTGGGGGGAAGGCCGAACTTCCTGGACCTCCCCCCCCCTTGTGTGCCCAACTGGTAGTTGGAAAAATACTAGTTCTCTAAATGCACAGCAAATAGATAAGTCATAAAAAAGTATCACACAATAACAATATTGAGAAAATAAATTAGCATGAAAAAAAAGCTTCAAAGTAAAAACTTAAATAATAAATATAAAAAGAATGAAATTCAATGCAAAAAAAAAAGTTTTACAATTTGATAAACATGCATGACAATGCACTACGGTACCTTTAAAGAAACAATAAAGAAAATATGAAGGAAAAATTAACCAGGGAAAGGCTTAGAAACAACAGAAAATACAATACAATGAATTCCGAAATTTTCAGCTTTCTATATAACCGATTTCATATTTTGAATTAAACTTAAAAGGTACTGAAAATTTCATTACTTCGGTTACGGAAGGATTAATCGAAAAAATGATTATTTCCGCTATTTTCTCCCCTTTTCCCCCTTGTGTCCATTTTATTTCTATCTGAAAAACATTTAAAAATTTCAAAAAAAAAATCGAAACAAAGCATTTAATTCAATACAAACGTAGTATATCAAAACACATTTGATGATTAAGATTATTTTTAGTTAAGTTTCCTTCATCAACTATTCAAGTAAATAGAATTAAAAACTAATAACCGTCCTTTTCTGTAATATAATTGTTTTCAAGAAAATGGAATATGGGGTTAAAAACACATATGTCTGAAAAAGCAATACAGTTTTTGATGTTCTGATAAAATGATATTCACGTCCACAGGATATTCTTTCTCAGTAAAGTCTATGTCCATCCATTTTGACAAGGCAAATATGTGTACAAGCAATAGAAGTAGTATTTTATACATGAAAGCTAATTCAGCACGTATTAATTTAATTTTAAAATGTACCAAATAACCCAGGAACAAATTGCTGTTGTAAAAATAAAAAAAGTCACTTCTGATTGGTTCTTTCTGTGTTTCATCAACCAGCAGCTGGCTCATAAAAAGATGACTATTCAGTTTCCATCTTATACCGAACTTCTAATATTCTCCTCAGCGTGATAAGTCCTGCATTATGATCCATCCTAATATAGCAGACTGATGATGAAACATAATAGTACTTCTACTGTAATGAACGATGCAATTTTTTAGAAACAACATTTCTGCAGATGTTCCATCAATTACATCTGCGATCCTCTAAATATGTCACGATAGGATTTCAAAACAAAATTTATTTTAACCCTATCTTGGATAAGCTTGATGAATTTTTGCATCTAAGATTTCAAAAAATGAAAACATTTTGTTGGGTGGGAAAAAGAAATGCAATTCACTAACCCCGACTGATTTTTTAAAGAGTTGAAATTAAAACTTCATAATCTAAATGACATCGATTTAATATTTAAAAAATACATTAAACTATTTTCAAGAAAAAATTATTTATTTCCTGGATGCATCAATACTAAAAATGCTTCTCGTATTTGCACATCACATTTAAAAATAAAAGTAAATGCCTTATGCATTTATTACTACCCTGTACATTACGGTGGATCGCGGTTATATGGGGAGAATAATATTATAATCAATCGGAGCCCGAATGATTCGGTTCCAGGTTGTTGTTTTTCGTCAGAGTATAATTAATAACTTTAAAAAAATATTAGTGGCACACTTCAAGAATTTGGTGGTACACAGAAGTGACGCGAAACAGTGGTTGAGATTCAGTGTTCTACAGCAGTGATACGCAACCCCCAGTCCGTGGACCAGTACCGGTCCATGGATCAAATGGTGCCGGGCCGCCTAAAGAGCATTAAACTATTGCCATTTTATTTAAAGTGGTGCACTTCTATCGGATTTGCGTAACTTTCCACGGAAATCACTTTATATTCCACGTTAAATCACTTTTATTCATTTTTGGTGTAACTATATTTTATTCTGAAGGCATATTTATTTAAATATAACTAAATTAAAATTGTTGAATCAAAACAATCTAAAATATAAACAATCAACCTTCAGCGGGCCGCGGGCCGCGGTTAAATTATCAAACGTTGACCGGTCCGCCGAGATAAAAAGGTTGCGGAGCGCTGTTCAACAATATGAAAAGATTAGGAGAAAAATAATTAAAAAAAAAAAGATTGCAAAAATGTATTGCCACAAAGGGCTTGAATTGTCGAAAAAAATGGAAAAAGACTTAGTTTTGGTTAGATATGATTTTAGACTCAAAATAGTTATTTTTCTACAATATAATTAATCAAAAGTTATTATTATTGATTGGTGAGTATAAGTGTAGTGTTAACATTACAATATTTTACTATCCAGTTTTTCCCAGCACCGTCGATCCCTGCAATCTGATCTTCCGCTTTATCCTGCTCTGAATTTCGACAGTAGGTTTGTACTTTCTTAAAATTTAATACTAAAGAAGCTAGTAAATGTACATAACTGATGTTTTCTCTTGTAACTGTTTATTTAGTATGCGTCCTCTCATCGCAATAAATGTTAAAAAGTATTAAAATACTGTTTGACAAAAATTACTTTGACTTTTTACCATAAAAAAAAATCAAATACCTAACCTTCATTCCTCTAGAGGCGGTATTTAAATTTAAAATTAATTCTTTGTTTTGTTTTTCCCTTTATCTGTACATCATACAGCCTCTTTTGCATAAGGATAGGATCAAATTCGATCCACTTCACTATACATCCCAACAAACTTTTGTAAACTATTCAACTAAAGAAAAATGTTACAAATTTCAAGATATTTATTTATTTATTGGGGGGTAAAAAAAAATTAAACTTGAAATATTTCACATTAAATAAAGCGGGGGATTTAGTTTAATTTACATAAATTAATATTGTATTTAATTGGCATAATGAGCTAGTACTTAATATTTCTGATACAAAAGAGAATAAACTATAAAAACTACATTTACATGTGAGAATTTAATGATGGAAATTTGGAAAAGAAAACGTAATTTTTTTTTTAAAGAAGAATATATGTAATTATATAAAAATCCATCTCATGAGATAACGTATATTTGTACATGCAATATGTGTTATTCTACGTTGAATTCGTCAACTATTTAAAGCAATGATTACCAAAGTAATCTATATCGACCTGCAATGGGTCCACGTCAGCGGAAAAATAATTTGCCAGATCATAAGGTGTAAATGGGGGTCTACGTGCACGCGATAGGGGTTATCATTAAACCAGAACGTGGTTTTAATTTTAAAAGAAAATTTAATCAAATGGAAACCAGATTTTACCAATTTAACAGATTTATTTACTTAATTGAATGAGGTTAATTTGCAGTTACTAAACTGAAAAATGCTAGGACTATGGTAATTACCACAGTAGGCAATGAATTAATTTGGTCTCATTAAAAAAAAATGTCACATCACAAGAGGAACTGACCGGAATAGGCAGTAACGGAGAACTAAAAAGTACAGTTTAGAAACGGATATCAGCAATTTTGGCTTTTAAAAGACATACCTGTTATTTCTCCCGAATTGTGAAGTATTGTTAGAAAGCTTTTAATTGCTTTTCTTAGTAAGAAGGAGTTTCAGCGCGGTTGCCAATCTCTTCAAAATAAAAAGAGAAAGAAAGAAGACTGGATACTACTAACCGAGGAGATTTAGTGCTAAACCTGGCAAGATAGATCCCAAATTATGAAACTTGTTTATTGAAGCACCAAATTCATTCCTCTTGTAATAAACATTTGCTTGTTGATCAGTTATTTTACGTATTCAAGTTTTAATTTAATTAACATGTGATTCTTAAGTTTTGTGTGTGAACTTTATACTTCCCTACAGTAAGAAATTTAAATCTTTTAAAGTAAGTAGCTCTATACTAGCTGTCAAAAAGACGTAAAAGTTGATAAATTTGCAAAACATTAATATTAGGTAAGCAGGGGTCTACCCAAAACTGAAAAACATGGTAAGGGGTCTATGAGAAAAAAATTGGGGGAACCTCTGATTTAAACCCATGACAGTTATAAACGAGATGTGTCCGACATTAGTATTCTTCTCAATATATTTGCATACAAGAATTTATACCAAATCACACGCATTTGTCATGAGATCAGTCGAAGCAATTATTCACACCTAGGTGGATACAGATAACGCTACCAACACAAGATAAGGGGGCAAGAACACCCACCAAAGAAATGTATAAAACATTCGTTCTGGTTTGAAAGCAACTGCCCGGATGCGTTCACGTTCGACAAGATATTAGGGTCGGCAACTTGCTATCGAGCATGGATTTCCCTTCTATCATCAACTGGCAAAAAGCAGTGTTTGAAAGTCTCGGTCGTAAATAGAAGGAATAAAATATAAAGAAGGTTGAACGATGCAAGTTTGTGTGTCAGTAGTAAATTATATCATGTTCCTATCATTGAAAAGATAAGTGGTATGTTTCACTTTTTCAGTTTGAAGACTTTCTTTTTTTCCTTTCTTTCTTATTGTAGCCCTTTGACCCAAATCGTGGAGCAGCTTTAAAAAAATAACATTACCTGTCTGGGGAAGGTTGGTGGGGAAAAAAAGTCCTTAACGATCCTATTGTTGCTCTCGCAAATCTATACCTGAGAGAAACCTGATGAATACCCATGAAGTGCGACTCAGTTGTCACTGACATCAAATGTTACAAGTGAGGTTATTACTACTACTGGTTTCAACGTTTCAAAAGAACTGCTATAAATCGTCTATCATATCGCGCTATGAGAATTTCAGCCGTAACCACTTGGAGCCTCATAAATTGAGAAGTGCCGATGTTTTTCATTCGTGTGCTCGGAATTAAGTCCGTGGCCTGAAAGAAGGAAATGCAAGTATTTATTTTCGAAGACGTGGAATCAAGAAAACTTTTGACCTTCGTCTATTTTAATAAATACCAAAACAGAAGGTCAGTACTTCGATCAAGGGCGCGCACAAGATCTTAAGAAAGTGAGAAGCGATTCATGCATAATGTAAATATTGATATTTGCTACTTGTATTTTTAAAACCGTTACGCGATTCGTCAGAGTGGTACGTTTATAATGCTTATAAACACTAAATTTTTCATCTAATAATTGGGTAAAAAAAAAATCAAATTTCGAGAAAGAATTTAATCCTAGCATTTTTTGACGCTATTTTTTCCCAATACAAAAACATTCCGATTCCAAATAAACAGTACTAAAAAATGACCCAGACAACAAAAAAAATTATGTAGGGTAATTAAATACATCAGATTTGAATTATACCTCAATAAACATGTATATATTTATACATATTTATTTTTCCATATACATGATACTCAGAAAAGCATGTTATTATTATTCAACATTGGGGACATTTGCATTAAATTTGATAGTTATTTGTCAAACCTTACACAATTTATCAGACAGAAATACAATATATATATATTTATCCTATCTAATCATTAATTCGAAGCAAGAACCTTCATAACTGAAGCGATATTTTAAAATGTATATTAATAAAGTCGAGAAATAAAATACAGGTATACATCTCGTCAATTTATACTTAAATATAAAATTCTGAACGACAATAGTAATAAAAACAGTGAACAGCAAAACAATTAAATTTAAGTAACAGAAACATGTCAACATAAAGAAAATAAACCAGAAACCGATGCATCTTACTTAAAGAGAACATTAACAAGTTTAGTTAACAAGATTTCCTTCTGTCTACTGATTTTAAATCCCGGCCCCAGGCAGTCTGCAAAGTTCATTTCATAAAAGAGCTTTTAAAGTACGCTGCAGACAGTTCCTGATCTGCTTTCTGATCTAAGAACTAAAACGCGATAAGCCCTTTATATAAACAACGAAATTCTTGAACCCGTACAATCAATTGATCAGGAAACGTCATCAAGTAAATATGTTACAATTCATATTGACCTTCGAAAAATTTTTAAGGCTATCAACTATTTCTAAGTCTGAGCCATTTTCGGTACGGTTTTTATATAAGATATTAGAAATACTTCTAATTAATTTAATACTTGATGCTTTTAATGAAAGAAAGCTTTGTTTTTGAAAAAAGTTTCACTTTATTCTTCAGCGGGTTTTTTAAGTAACATATGCTTTTAAAATAAAACCAATAAAACTAAAAAATTATGGATCTCTTTCATAAAGTTTGAAAAAATTTAAGTTTTTACAAAAAGGAAATTTTTATCACATGAGTTACGAAACATCTATTACAAAAATACTTTATTTCGACGTACAGTTCTAATCAGCTCTACCCTTAAAACAACACAGTGTAAATTTCGTTAGACAGAGTAATATGTACGTTAACCCATCGTCAATTAAAATGTTTATTACAAGACTCGCGTTCATTTATCGTCATTTAATAATTCATCCGTATGTATATTAATTTTAGTAATAAATCGTTGTTCCTAGCTAAGATTTTACATTTACATCATTCGAAAACGGTTAATATCTATTACAAAAAATGTTAACTATTTATAATAACTAACGGTTAAAGCTAAATTCGTTCAAAGTTAATACAAGACAAAAATGTTTAAGCAAACAAAAAAATGTGTGTGAAACGTGACTTTTTAGAATGTTCGAATTAAAATTTAATATTTATATAAAAAAAGTATTACATAATAAAAGCTCTAATCCTTTAATGACTTTTGCAACGCTCCGCGTGCAACTAGTGGAGAGGAATTTTTCACAGTAATAGAAACAAGCAAAACTACTTTGAAAATAGAATGAAAAAATGTTTGCTTATATATATAACGTATAACGATATTTTTACACAGTATGGGGATTCGGTATCAAGATTAATTATTCTCAGTATAATCTATATTCTTTTTTACTACTTAAATATATATATCAGTAGTTGAAAAAAATTACAATTTTTTGTAAACAACACAAAAACTATAATAAACATTTTAAAAAACCAAATGCTCTTTTAATGAGATTTTTGTTGGCACGAACCATTTAGCACCTCAAACCACGTTCGCTTTTTAGTCCTGACTTTTTTTAATAATGGAATCACGAGTAATTCGCTAACAAACTGAAATGACCAAGCATTTGGTTAACGGAGATTTCATACTACTTGATTCTTCTAAAACAGTGATTCTCAACCAATGTGCCGCGGCACTTTTGTGTGCCTCCAAATTCTTAAAATGTGCCGCTAAATGTTTTTAAAATTATTAATTTCACTCTTGAGGGGAAAAAAATAATAATCCGGAACCAAATCATTTGGCCGTTTTATAGAAATAAATTATTTACAAAATTGTTATTGACTACACTAAACGAGGAGTTTTATTCAATACTTACTTACTTTAGATATAAAAAATTTGATTAGACTCTTAATCCATTTGTGATAACGGATACATCTGTATATGAATCAACTTTGAATGAACAGGAATGACTAATTTCGCTCTGTGTAATAATCTAGATTTAGTTTCGAAACATTCGGAAGAGTCAATTCATTTTGGATAAAAGTTAGAAGCAAATATCTTATAATAGCCAAAGAAGCTTTAAAATTATTGTTACAATTTTCTACGTCTTATTTGTGTTAACAGATTTTCAGCGTTAACAAATATAAAAATGCAGAAAGATCGAAACTTTTTTTTAAAATGTAGATGATATAGTGGCATTATCGTTTTTACGACCAAATATAAAAGAAATTATCAAAAACCATCACGCTCAAATTTCACATTAAACGTATTCTTATAATTAATTTGTAATTAAGCACTCAAACATTTTATGTAGTCTTTCTCGTATTTAATATATTTTACTTAACATTGAAGATTTTATTAAACTTAATTTATTGATAGAGTGCCACCAAGTTTTGAAATTGTTAAAAGTGTACCAACGAGAAAAAAAAAGGTTTAGAATTACGGATTTATAGCACCTCAAACCAAGTTTGCCCTAGTCCTATCTTTTTTTTTTTAGAAATTGAATCATAGCTAACGCATTAACACTTAGTTAACGAGAGATTTCACGCTACTTGATTCTTCTAATATAGGAGAGACCAATTACTTTTTTCCAAATAGTCAATAGACAAACCAAGAGCAGGATAATTTAAATCAACGAAAGAAAAAAAGGTTTAGAATCACTGATTTAGCACCTCACAAACCACATTTGCTTTAGACCTGTCATTTTTTAGTTATGGAATCACAGCTAACGCGTTAACAGAATTGACTAAGCACTCAGTTAACGAGTGATTTCATGCTACTTGATTCTTCTAATATAGCATGGACAAATTACTTTTTTCCAAATAGTCAGACAAACCGGGAGCAGAATAATTTAAATCAACAAAAGAAAAAAAGTTTAGAATCAATGATTTAGCACCTCAAACCGCACTTGTTCTAGTCCTGTATTTTTTTAGTAATTGAATCATAACTAACTCGTTAACAAACAGAAATGACTAAGCACTCGGTTAACGAGAGATTTCACGCTACTTGATTCTTCTAATAGCATGGAGCAATTACTTTTTTCCAAAATAGTCAACTGACAAACCGGGAGCAGAATAAATTACTCTTCACTCTACGATTTGCCTACGATAAATAAAGGTTGGGGGGTCTCTGGTTCAACTACTTGATATTCCTCTAGAGTTTAAATCTTCCCAAAGTGCCGAGATAAACGGGTGGAGTAGCTTCTAAAAAATGTCAAATAAAGGAAGGAGTTCAAAAAAAAGAATCTGAAGAAGTTATCTGTGATAGATACTGAAAAAAAAAATCGCAATTAATACGATCGAAGATCAATCGTACTCAAGATCAATTAATCACGATTCATGATTTCATACGCCCTTATTGTGCAAGAAAAGGTAAAATTCTATTTTTCGATTCATATAACTATTGGTGAGTCAATAAAATTTATATGATTGATGATTTATTGACAGTATAATTACTGAATTAGATTTCGATTAAAGTAATGAAAAATGTTAATCACAACCATGTGTAGGACAGCAATTTCAGAAAATGAACTGTGATGGCAAATTCAAAAAGAATTGAATACAATAAAAGCTCTGTTCAAGTTTTTATGTTTTTTTATTAAGAGCGCGTTTGTTCCTTTAATATTGCAAGTGAGTCAGCTAATTTATATTATTAATGACTAAATGACATTGTAATTACTGAATAACACATCTCTCTATTATATATATATATATATATATATATATATATATATATATATATATATATATATATATATATAATATATAATCAATAACCACATATGCTAAATTGCCATAAATCTAAAAAGAGCAAAGCAATAAGAAATATAACAAAATAATATAGAACAAAAATAAGATATATTTTTATCTATAATTATCTTGTTATATTTCAACTTATCTCAGCAGTATGATAGCAAACTCTTGGCCTTAGAAACTAAGATTGTAGAGTTAAAATAGTTTTAAAGCCAGTCAAAACCTTCCCCTATATACATATATATATTTGCCTATATTACTGGGCTGCACGGAAAAGAAAATAGAGCAAGAATAAGTTTCCCTTAATACTAAAGATAAGAATCATATAACACTAGTTACCAATGCCAAACATCAAGAAAAATAAATAAATCTATTAACATAAGCCAAAAATTGTCAGTTCTATCAATAAGTACGATAGAAATATGATGAAGTGAAAATAAACTGCAGTCAATTATCAAAAAACAATAGAATGCGATAAAAATTATTTAAAAATTTATACTTATGAGTTACAATTCTATAAATGTAAATCAATAATAAAACACTCATACAGAACTTTTTTATTGAGGCACTTAATTGCAAAAAAAGTTTATTTCGTTAAATAATTATTAATATTTTTAATGTATGATATAGCCTGCATTCTCCACATCTAAACAGAATCGAATGATATAAAAATCATTTAGGATTTCACTTATACCGAGGTATTAATAAGATAAATAAAACCGGTATCTGTCGCATCTTTTCATGACATATACACCTCCTTGGTACATGATGTAATGTACATGGTCTGTTCGTAAAATACAAATTTCAGACTTGTTTTTCTGTTACAACAGAAATGCGACTGACTAGAAGGGAGGGCAATAAATATTCTGCATATAATGCAAACGTATATTTTTCTTCCCAGTTCTCATTCCCCATTCCCTGGGGTTTATTTACGAGTCAATTGAAAGAAAAAAGAAACTGCACTTGTTGTCACTTGTTCACTTATTCAGCTTTACGACCATGAATTAGAACAAAGAGTTCTTCGTCATTACTAAATTGAGTTTGAAAAGAACTCAAGTTTTCTTTCTTTTTTTTTATAGTAACTTCTTTTGTTACTTCAAACCTGAAAGAACATAAATAAAGATGCAAACCATGTTCATAACGATTTTAAAAAAATATTATTCTATTTATTAATCGAAACTCGATTTGGAAAACCTCAAAAAAAAACATTAAGCAATCAAGCGTGTGATTTAAATGTACAAGAAAGCCATTTATAATATTGTACTCAATACAAGGATGAAGCGTAATATGAAGATTTTCTTGTAAATTCAAAATTATTGAGAACGCAATATATAAACATTGAATTCTTAAATTTATTTTTCTCTCTAGATATAGAAAAGTTTTTTCGTGATGCTGTTATAAATTTATTATAAGAATGTTAAGTACAGTGTCCGCCTGAATATCTATCAACCCTAACTCTATTCAAGAATGCCACCCGCTCAATTGAATTTGAAATTAGGTCGTATTATCATGCTTTTAAGAAATTATTGATGGACCATGTAAAGGCACAAGATTGGCAGTTAAAAATATCCAGAAGAATATACTGAAGTGTGAAGTTTTATCAGGAGATAAGAAAGGCAAAATTGTTTGTATAACAAGGATTACTGGACACTCAAGGGGACTTGGATATGCCATTCGTACTGAAACGTACGCAATTTCCCTGTAAGATTGGTATTTCCCATGACTAATAGCAAATCACAGGGGCAGAGGTTTGAAAAAGTCGGTTTAAATATAACACCGAAAGAAATAACATTAACTCAAGGACAATTAACTGTATGCGGCTCTGTCAAGGTGCAGAAGCAAAGACGGAATAAAAATTCAGAGTAATTTACAGGGAAAGGAGATTAGGAACAATGTTTTTGAAGAGGCACTAATTGAAGTACAAATTTAAAGCTACATAATACATATAAATTACAGTTTTACAATTTGAGCAATAAGCATAAACAGTTGTTGGTATAATTTGTACAATGGACGTTGATCTGCTATTTTAAAAGCGGATACCCCCCCTCTCGTATTTTTAAATTTTAAATAGGTGTGCTTGATCACTTTATCGTTACTATTAAACCTTTACAGACATTTGAATTTTTTTTAAAGAATTTCTAGCTTTTACTGACTGTTCCGCAGTAGCATTGAAATTTTAATATCGAAATTCGAAAAACTTCTGATTAAAAAAATTATCTTTCGCACTTGTTCATGACATTTTCTATTTTTCTATCACTATTAAAGGTTTTAAAATATATGTTTATTCATCAATTAAGTAAATCCTTTTCAAGGGAAAACCGTTGTTGATTAAATGTTTGCGATATGTGTAACTCAAAAAAAAAAAAAACCTTACATTCTCATTTCAAATTTTAAAACTTATTTTTAGTTCTTCATCTAGCAAGAAAAGGCAGCATTTAAAGAAATGTTTTTCTATTGCAACGTAATTTTGCAATTTAAGTCACAATTTTTAAATAGAATATTTATTTAAAACCTATTCTTCTCAATGACGAATTTTTAAAGGAATAAAATAAGCCAGTTTAGAACTTTTTTATTTCTCTTTTTCGTATGCAACATTCAAATAATATTTACAAATTTAAGGAATATATATACTCTCTTAAAAGTAAACATATTTGTTAAACAGACGGTCATTTAATGCAGAGGAATTCCCAAAGAGAATTGCAATGGCATTTTGATACGCACATAAAAACTCAAACAGAAATTAATACGATAAAAAGATTTTAACAGCTAGAAGATAAAAGATATACAGTTGAACCTGTTTTCGTGCGGTAGATAGGGACCGCATAAAAAAATCGCACAAAAAAATATTCAAAAATTTCATAAATTCTTACATATAACAAACTAATTCGTGGAAATACTACAAAAAACTTTTTTTTATGCAGTGGATAGGGACCGCATAAAAAAGTCGTAATTATAAAGTATGCCAATTATTTACGAAATGTATGCAAGAGTACTTCCATAACCAAATAAATAATTGAATATTACACATGGAAACATTTTAAAAACAAAGTTTTTCATTGTATATACAGATAAGTTTTTAAAATGCACATACATAATTCATCGCTACTCATCGTAATCCAAAGTCCTGTAATGAATAAGTTCAAAATCGCTTTCGTCACTTGAAGGTGCAATTTCAATTGATTTATTTTTTGGCAACATAAAGAGATAAGTCTTTGTGGCGAAGGACGGGTGGTTAGTTGCTTGTAAGTGTCACGATAACCAGCTATACATGATTGAAGCCCTTTTTGGAATTTTATACTCCTTTCTTAACTTGTATCTATTTTAAGAAAATGATTTTTCAATTTGTTGGAAAGCTGGATCCCTGCATATTTTTATCCGCTCTCAAAAAAATCTCTGGCTTCTTGTCCGTCTTCATAATTTATCAAATTTTTGATAATGTCACTGTCATTGAAAGTTTCGTCTTCAATCAAGCGCGGGCTGCTGGAGCGTTAAGAGAAAGCAACTGAATGTGCATTGTCGGGAGACTGTTTATAACAAATGAACAGAGCGTTTTAAAATGTCTACATTTCAGTGGCGTAATGTACACCCCGCCATCACTGGGGGGTCAGGACTCTAGGAGCCCAAGGCATGACTAACACTAAATACGTTTTTACCCAATTTATAAAATATTAAAGGCAAAACCTGACTTTCAGAGGGGGTCTTAACGTTCTCCGTTACACCATAGGTAAATAGACAGAAAACATTACAGTGGAGCCAAAGCCATTGAATCCTGTCACGGTTAGAGGGGGCAGGACTCTAGGAGCCGCCCAAGGCTTGACAAGTGCTAAATAAGTATTTACCCAATTTATAAAATATTAAAGGCGAAACCTGACTTTCAGGGGGAAGGGGGGTCCTAACATTCTCCGTTACGCCACTAGTAAATAGATAGAAAACATTATAGTGGTGCCAAAGCCATTGAAATTCATACACCGCATAAAAAAAAATATCGCACAATAAAAGTTGCACAAAAAGGAAATCGCATAAAAAAAGACCACACAAAAACAGGTTCGACTGTATTAAAAATATAACCCACAATTTACGATCATTCAAAGATAATGGAATTCGAACGGAGAAAAAAATATATTTTCCACGTAGCTCTGAAGAAAACTTCAGCAAACATTAAAGAGGCTGTCTCGTCACTCTACCCCTATTAAAGTAAACCACTAAAGGCAGAACACAAAGGTTTTTTTTAAAAAAAGATTGTTTTGTCGTAGTAAGTTAAGCTCTACGAATCTTGTTTTATACAGAAAAAAGCTACTAAAGTGAAAAAGCTCAGTTTCCAACAAATCTAAGCTAAATATTATTTGTTAGGGAAAGAAAAAATTTTTTTATAGAATATTGCTACGCATACGAAAAATTTGTTATTGTATAGAAATACAATCCAAAACGTTTACCTCAAGGGAATAACATTTTGTACGCATAATAGATTTCCCCCTTTTAGAGATTAATAGGTTGTTCGAGAGCGAAAAGTTATAAATATTTATATAAAAGAGAAGACTACTGTACTACATAACGAAAAGTAAATGACAATTTTTACAGTCATTAAAGGTGATGGATATGATTGTAATAAATCCCAATATTCTAAATGGGTTTGGTTATACATATAAATACATCACATTGTATATCATTACTAATAGATAATAAGATTGATGAGATATAAAAAGGAAAAGGCCTCTTTTTTTATACATGTTAGTTTGTTTGAAAGGAGAAATTGAAACAGAATATGCAAATACAATCCAAGCAAAAAAAAAAGTGTATTATACTCCGATTCTATGCGAGAGACAGCTACGCGCAATAATAATACGTAAGTTTTATACACGGCATTTGCTTACAGTATTTTAACTTTATTTATACCACGATTTTTCGAACGAAATTCCTTTAAAATTTCGAATGTTTAATTCTGTGTGTTTTTCGAACATAAATGGAAATTTTTTTTAAAAAAGTGATAATATGTGTACAATTTCAAGAAAGTAATAATAAAATACATTTTTAGGTAACACATAATTTTTTTAAAAAGAAAAATCTAAAACGATATTCTCGACAAGAAAACTTTCCAAGACAAAAATGAAAATTAGATTAAGTGATGGAGTGTTGGTCTTCTTTGCTTCTGAAATCTTCCAATAATATATAGATAATAAAAATAAATATAAGAAATAATGGTTATATTAAATATTCTACATAACTGAGAAAGGAAGAATTATGAAACCGAAAACCAAGAACAACAAACCAATATATATACATAAAAAGTCAATAGGCAAAAATGAAAAACCATTATGTTTCTTAAAGCTGTGTTGGCGACTTAGGGTGGTGAAGTAGGGTTAAACTTGCTTTATTTGATCCCAACCTTCCCCTTCAACAGAAAACTATGCACATAATAAAGCAAGAAAAATTGAAGAAAATAAATCATGTTTGAAATGCTTAAGCCTAAAATTTTTATGTACGCGTGTTATATATATATATATATATATATATATATATATATATATATATATATATATATATATATATATATATATATATATATATATATATATATATATATAACTGAGCACAGTGGCGCAACAGTCCAGGAGGGCCAAGGCCTACGATGCCTATCTCAGTTTATGTGACCTTAGACCCTGGGGTGCTTGTGCAGATGCTTTGGTCAAGTGGTCAGGCAGACGAGAAATCACCAGTGTTCAATTCCCAAGCAAGCTTGGAACTCATTTATCGACCCACTGAAGTAAAGAAAGGCTGAGTCGACCTTGCATCTCTCTCTATATATATTTATATATAAATATAATTACATTTTATTCAATAAACACATTTTATGACTTTCTTCATTTGAATGTATTCCCCTCAAATTCAATAAAAAAAAATTACGGTACATGTTATTGCGGTTTTCAATCAAAAGGAATAATTCCTATTATTTAAGAAATTTTTCTGAAGAACACAAAATTTCAATGCATCTTACATAAATTTCTCACAAAAACTTAAATGAACGCATGAGAATGAATTGAGCCTGAAGAACAAAATTTTAGACTCCTAAAACATAAGCAACATTATTATCTTCTCTTTTCTGGGTTAATTTGATTTATAATTAATTTAAATACTTTTAGATATGCGTCAGAATTTCTCTGAGGGAGATGAGTTCACTTATCTCAGATTCCCATAAAAAGCATGTAAAAATCTATGAAACTGAAACTTTTTATTCATACCACAGAAAACAAACGGCATCTCTGAACAATGTGTAACAAAAGAATTTGAAATAAAACGCCACTTCCATTTGTTTCATAACCCAATGTATTGGAAATGGCCCAATTTCAATTTCAAGAAGCTTAAGCAATAAACTACATTCCAGTTCATGCGAACCGTTAATGTTATAGGAATCATGTGAGAAACAATTAATTCATTTTCTATATATAGCACCAAAAAAAAACCCAAATATTTTTCATTTATTTAAACATTCATTAGATTCAAAAGTGGATTACGGTCTTGTCCAATTAAGTCTCACATACTTTGTTTCGGGGAAGGAAGGAAGAAAAAAAAGAGATAACACACATTAGAAATAAAACAAATAAAAAAAAACACCCGATCGGAGAACAAAGAAAGGCTCTTCAACAGCCTGAGAAAGATGAGAACTCTAATTATATCATTTTTCTCTATTTAGGGAGGTCATACTTGTGGGCACAAAGAAGCCGCTTTAGAGATGAGTTCAGATGGTGGAAAGAGAAATTCGAAGACCATGAGCACACACTACAAATCAGCTAATAAACAAATAAATATACAACAAAAAAGTGTTAGTTATGCTATCGGAATGAAATAAAATCAGCAGTTTACTGCAGAGTGTTTGTTTGTCATTGGTAACCTATTTTTCTTTAACAAATCAATAAATCTGAGTAAAGAACGTCATATTTATTTATTAAATACCACGAATTGAGTTTCTGTTAAGTGGTAAATAAATACAGAATTAAGAGAAAATAAATATTCATAAATTTCTTGCTTATTCCTTTGAAGTTTCTTCAGATAAAGAGTGTTTTTTTTTCCAGGTATAGAAGTTTAAGTAGGCATTACTTTCCAAGATGGTGACCGATTTAACAGCTGTCAAGTGATTTATTCTCAGTTTGGTTTGGCAATTCATCAAAACGATCATCAAGCAAGGCGTAGATTCGTCGAATGGGCCCAAAACGAGATTGCCGTTGTTCCCGATTTTCATAAGCGAATTTTGTTTAGCGATGAAGCGCACTTCTGGTTGAATGGCTACGTCAACAAACAAAACTGCCGCATTTGGAGTGAAGCTAATCCACAAGTGTATGTCGAAACATCGTTACATCCAGAAAAACTGACTGTTTGGTGCGCTTTAAGGGCTGGTGGAATCCTTCTTCAAAAACGATGAAGGCCACAACGTTACAGTCAATGGTGATCGGTATAGAGCCATGGTTACTAACTTTTTCATTCCTGAATAGAACAATCATGATGTCCAGGAGCTGTGGTTCCAACAAGACGGCGCAACATGTCACACTGCTCGTGCCACAATCGATTTTATGAAAGACACGTTTGGTGACCGCCTAATTTCACGTTTTGGACCTGTGAATTGGCCTCCAAGATCTTGTGATTTAACACCGCTAGACTATTTTCTGTGGAGCTATGTAAAGTCATTGGTCTATGCGGATAAGCCACAAACGCTTGACCATTTGGAAGACAACATTCGCCGTGTTATTGCCGATATACGGCCACAAATGTTGGAAAAAGTCATCGAAAATTGGACGTCCAGATTGGACTACATCCGAGCCAGCCGTGGCAGTCCTATGCCAGAAATCATATTTCAAATGAAATGCCACAAGATTATCTTTCGAATAAAAAAAAATTCATGTCAATCGAATAATACATCGTTGTTTTATTGCAATTTAAAGTTCTATACCTCTAAAAAAACACCCTTTATACACTGCTGGACAATTGCTAAGGACGGATAACACTATCATCCATAGTAACCACAAAATGAAAGGAAGCAAAATGTGGAAAATTAGAATAAGTGCGGGATATTAGTAAGAAGAAGTATGAGTATGCAAATTTTTTTTCCACGTCTGTTCATCACGTGATAGCGTTTCATAAGAGCTTTAAAGGTTTTGACGCGTGTGGACAGTTGTTTCAAGTCAAAGTTTTACAGGAAAGATTTAATAGACGAACTTAAAATTTTTGGCATGTCTTCCCGACATCACATAGATGATTTTATGCGTGGCCGAATTATTGGAAAGATCGAAGAAGGGCGAAAAATAACAGATGTTACCAGGGAGTTCGACATCGCTCACAGCGTTGTTTCGCGGCTGTGGAAGTCATTTAAAACTACTGGAATGTGTAGTAGACGGCACGGGGGAGGTCGTGTTAGAAGTACGACGCCTGCAGAAGACAGATATATCGTCCTATCAGCAAAAAGGAACAGGCGCACCACAGCTCAGCAGGTGGCAAATCAGTTTCTTGCTGCCCCAGGAAAGCAGATCTCCCGAAAAACTGTTGCCAGACGTTTGAGGGGAGGAGGACTATACGCACGCAGACCTGTTGTGTGTCCCCCATTGACCAGACAGCACCGTACTGCCCGTTTGCAATGGTGTCGTGAGCATCACAATTGGACTGAACAGGACTGGGCATGCGTACTATTCTCAGATGAGAGTAGGTTCAGTCTGTCATCGGATTGTAGACGCCAACTGATCTGGCGCGAGTGTGGTACTGCTTATCGTCCAGAAAATATCCAGGAAAAGGACCGATATCCGACATGCAGTATCATGGTGTGGCCGGCATCATGATCAATGGCCGCACGCGCCTAGATGTGGTTGCGAATGGGACTACGACGGGCCAACGATACATTGATGAAGTTCTACTTCCTCATGTTCGTCTTTTCCGTGGTGCTGTCGGTGATAAATTTGTTTTTATGGACGACAACGCAACATGTCATCGAACACTCGCTGTTCAGGATTGTCTAGACAGCGAGGGTATTCAACGTCTCGTATGGCCAGCGCATTCTCCAGATCTAAACCCCATTGAAAATGTGTGGGATGCTTTGGGAGGCAAGTTGCTGGTCGAAACTATCCTCCGACAAACAAGAACACCCTCATCCGTGCACTCACAGAGGAATGGGATAAATTG
The DNA here is from genome assembly GCA_019973935.1 of Trichonephila clavipes. Classification (NCBI taxonomy): domain Eukaryota; kingdom Metazoa; phylum Arthropoda; class Arachnida; order Araneae; family Nephilidae; genus Trichonephila; species Trichonephila clavipes. The sequence goes on along the minus strand of BMAU01019415.1, from coordinate 1,175,628 downwards.
CCTCAACAGCTGCTGGATAATGTTGTGCAAAGTATGGTACGACGTGTGGAATGTTGCATCACACTCCACGGTGGACATATCCCGTACTGATACCTTTCTTTAAGGTGCCTGCTGACTTTTAGATGCATTGTTCCATTTCTCCGTACGCAGATCAAATGAACATTTTTTTTTCTTTCAGATGTTTCACAGCTTTTGTACTTTCCAGAACAATAAATATTCTTTATTATAATGTCTGAACAGTGTGGCAACTATATTTTATCCTACTAGGCCTCATGTCTCGCTTAATGTTATGCTACATAGCAATTAGTGATCCGTCCTGAGCAATTGTCCAGCAGTGTATATACGCAGAATTTTAAAAAGTCAATAATGTTTTTAATTTTTTTTTAAAAAAAAACTTACATTCTGATAAAATAACGAATAAAACAACAATTCACGGAAATATTTCATGATATTGGAATGAATATTTTTGCCATTTGTGTGTTTGGGGTTCCCAGAAATGTTTTCGTGCATTAAAAAATTCAGATTTTCTTTTTTCTTTAACAAATAAAACAAATACCTTCGAGAGATGATTAAAATAAAGGAAATTACTACTCTCATACTTAAAATATAAAATATAAAAGATTCGCTTTCGAATACCGCCATTTCATTTGAGTGCATTTCTTTTTCAAACACCATGCATACGAAACCTTACAATAGGAAACAGAAATACGGTACTTGATTACCCTTTCTCGTGTTTTATCAAAGTTATGATTAAAGTGAAAACACGCCACTGTCTTCAATTACACAAGACTCGAGGGAAACGAGGAAAATGGAATGCAATAAAATACTCCAGTTATTCAGTTATTATTACTCTTACCTCAAAAGCTCATAATTTTTCAAGTAGTCCCTTTGAATCATAAAAGTTTACGAGTATAAGGATTGTCTCGAGTTCGTGAGCAGATTGTAAGAAAATCGTGACTCGATTCAAGAAAACTTTGAGCGATTGCCAGACGCAATGAGCCAAGAAGATTCGTTAAGCAGTTTTTATTCAATTTGTCGAGTGTAGTATAAGATGAATGACCAACACGTACTGAGGTCCTGTTACTTGAGCATCACAGCTTGAAATCAACTCAGACATGTTCCTTTTTGGGTGGCGGGAACGCCTCGTATTCGATTAAATCGTAGCACATCAGGAAACTTTACAAAAATGACAAAGAAACATCGAGTTCGTTCTTCTAACGTCCGTGGGTTGCCATTAGAGCTACGAAACAGGAGATTTCCTTTCAAGAGCTGAAGAATGATTTCTTTAAAATGGATGAACAGTTTTTTCAAACACGGGACAGTGACTATACCAATAAATTTGTACCACAATCAAAGGTAAAGGAAAGAAACATGAGGTAAAAGAATATATATATATATATATAATTAGAGGACAAACTATCTAGAGGACAAACTAAATCTAAGTTGTCTGAGTCGATGGAATCCGATCTCGGGAGACATGTTCAGGAAGAAAAGTACCCTTATATTAATCATATTGACTTTACATGGAAAAAAACACTCATTTCCATATACCATAAATTTCTGTTTAAATCGGTCACTTTTTTCCTTGGGTAAATAATAAAGTATACTTAATCTATGTACAATGTATTCCGTATTTTTCTCCTGTATCTAATAGTTACCAGCCAAATTTCCTTGCGCCAATGTTGCAATATACATATAATGTTGATATTTCATATTTTACTAGAAAAACTACTTGTTTATGAAATTTTTATAAGCACACGCAGTATGATACTGTGGATATGTTATAATCACATGAACTTACATTAATATTGTAGAATTTTTCATTCTGAAAAATGGTCAGTTTAGTTTCTTTCCTTTAACATTAGGTTAAAACCTAAAAAAGAATTTTTTAAATCAATGGGTGGCTTAAATTTTCTTCTAATACTCACGCAATGGCGATCACGGTAATAAATTCATATCATAATTAGAGGTATGGGGAAAAAACGTGATGTGATAGAATAATCTCAACCGCGTCTTGAATTAAATTCAACAGAGAAATGCCTTAAGATATATGTCAATGTATACACTTTGTCCCCCGCCCCCAAAATGGGTGGAAGCAGCACAATATACATACAAGGTTTTTAATTTTTTTGCTCAGAAACCTTACAATATGTAATTTTTTTAATAAATCCATGCACGTTGATATGGTAATCGGCACTTTTAAAATTTACCTAAGAAATAAAAGTAGACGTATTTTTAGAACGATCATTAACACATATATTATGAGTATATAGAAAATATTTCCATTTTAACACAGTTGAAATTCAATACGTAACAACGAGAACACTGCAAAACCTTTTACGCTTTAAAAAATATTGAAATAATAATTTTACACATTTATAAAGAGCAGTAGCATAAAATGGTTTCAATGCCCTGTAAACTAGATTTTTCTTTTAAAAAATTTATGTGAATTCAACAAATCGATTTAAAAATCGTGATTATCCTAGATACTTGACATTTTTATTTTATTTGATGGTTACTATCCCTTTTTATACCATAAAAAAACAACTTGTACTTCTATAGAATCAAAAACATAATATAACTTCTTTCAATTAATTTAATTTTATACACAGGCGACTATGCAATAAACTAACATCATTACGCGACTATTCTAATCACAATTAAATACAAGTGTGAATTAAATCAGGATACAATTCTGAGCGAGTCAAGTATAACATTGATGACGTATAGCCTTCCAACATATCTTCAACAACAACAAAAAAACTTGAAAGATATTTATTTAACGATATTAACGCATCAAAAAAATATGCATGAAAAAAATATTATAAATACAATGAAATTAACTCTGAAGAATTGAAGCACACAAGAAAGGCTCACGAGAAAATTAATAACGAAATGTCATGCGCTTTATTTCATGAGCACTTAAGTACCATTTTGAGAAAGAATAATTTTTTCTTGATAATGATTTTAAAACACTATGACACTTATCCGTTAAACATGCATTAGGATTTTCATGGCTTATTATTCCCTATATAGAATAGAAGGCTCCTAGTGTCTTAACTAAAAAAATAACATGCTTCTGAGGTGTCAATTAAAACATAAAGGAGTAAGCGCTCTGTATACAGAAATAATAGAAACAAGATTTGAGGGTGGTGATCTGTAACAAAAGAAGACACGTAACATAATGGGATGATTACGCTCAGAAAAAAAAAGTAATATTTATATTATTACTTAAGTATTTTTTACTAAGACAAAAAAAATAATGTTATTGGTCTAAGTCGGATTTAAGTCATAAATACTCAATGCATTTATTATTCGCACATAAGAAAAAACTAATATTTTTTTATTAAAATTCTTAAATAATTTTTCCAGGGGAATAACTTGTGCATGTTTATTAATTACATTTTTTTTTGGTAAAAAAAATGATTTTTTTCGGAGAAGGGGTTTGTTTAAAAAAACACTTTGTTTATGTTTAAAGATGATACTGCTGACTAATTACCATGAGAGTACAAACAAAATTTAAAACTGCACGAAACATCTTGAGTATATAAAAATTGGGCTTTTCACGTAAATTAATGAGAGCGATTATTAATCGGATTTTTTCTCCTAATTTATACACTTTTGAAGGAAGACTAAAACGTAGGCTTAAAAAACTATCCGTAGATAGAAACTTATGATAAAATAGTCCAATGCCCTTAATTAATATTAAGAGGCAATGATGAAACAAACTAAGTTCCTTTAAAAAAATTCTTGATCATAACAATTAATTTTAGAAGTGTTTTTTCCTCATTTAAAATCGATAAAACCACGAAATTCCAACAAAAATATACACAGTTCAATCTTAATTTGGAATCATAAAAAACGAGAAAAAAAAAGAGGAAAAAAAGAAGAGGGGAAAAAACCCAAAATAAAAACATTCTCAGTGCTTAAGTTTATGAATTAAATGAATGAATTCGATTTATTTGGTATACGAGAATGAAAGCAAGAAACATCATTTACGAATTCTACGCACACTGCACTAGTATGAGTAAAAAGATTACAATTGAGCAGCACACACACAAAAGCATAGGAAAAAACTCAATTTCCTCTAAAAATGGTCAACCAATTGCCGATGCGCGCCGCCTACGAGTAAAACAAATGCAGGTACTTTTCTCAAGGTCAGAAACGTCAGTTTCTCTTTTCTTTCCAGTGTATGTACCTTGAGATGTCGTGGACGAAGAATGTAGCCTTAATTTATCTGGGACGTAAGTATGGCCGACATCACGTGAAACGACTATTTCTAACTGAGATTTCATTTCATTACTCAGTGGGGAAACTTAAATCCACATCCAACCTCGTAGGTTAAATGGGATAAAAAAGTTTCAAATTTTTTGATAGTGAGATAGCAATATTATAACTAGTTTTCAATCTTACTCACAAAGGACACGATCTGTGCAGCTTAAGGTTTCAACGACCAGAGTACACTAGGTAATAGGGTGGAATTCAGAATTTAAAAACCTATCCATGCGAAAAAGATTGTACATAGATTAAGGAAAAAATAAAAATTTTAAAAATTTATGTTAAGCACTGACACAAGGGAATGAAGTTTTAGAATTGGATCTTTTTTTAAGGTAAAAAATCAGAGTAATTTTTGTTACAGAAAATCAGGTATTTTAGTACTTTTTAACATTTATTGCGATGAGAGGACACTACTAAATAGTTACAAGAAGAACATTGAACAGCTTCTTTAGTATATTGAGCTTTAAGAAAAACCTACTGTCGAAATTGCAGTACACGATAAATCGGAAGAGGGGAAAAAAGCGTGTGGATCGGACTGACTTGACGGAGCGGGTAGAAAGATGGGGTTACGAAATGTTGCAATGTTCATTGCATTATTCACTAATTGGTACCTGCTAACCAATTATCATTACTTTTGGTTTATGTTGTAGGAAAAAAAATTTACTTTTTTTGATTCTAAAATTATCCAATCAAAATTATGACTCCTTCCATTTTTTTTTCAAAAATACAACTACTTTGTGGCAATATTAAATTTTTATATTCATATATAGTGGTAATATTTAATTTATTTTTCTTTTTATCTCCATATTATAAAACATCTCTTTTCAACATCGGTATGCATAATTTTTTCTCCATATAACCGCGATCCCCCCCCCTAGTATGTAATAAACAAGCTATTTAAAACTTTAATACAAAGAGAGTAAAAATAAATTGTAAAATAACTTATAATTAAAGAAATTTATCTAGCATCTTCTAACTCGTTCATTATACTCAATAGTGAAGAGTAATTACTAATTTGTTACGCCTTCTATCTTTCTTCTTGAATTTGCATTAAGTCACATTCGTTTTCATGCATGCTAAAAATCACACAATATTAATTGTCAAAACATACTCTGGCGACTTCCTCCACAGTAATCCTTGAACGGAAATTTACGTGAAACCTTCCCAAGACGATGGGGAATTCATTCAGTCTGTAAGAAACTGGCTGATTGTGGAGCTTCGAAATCGGTAGCGTGCCTATTTACAAAATAGAAATCTTTTAATAAATATTTAATGTTGTGTGTCGTAATAATGTTTCGAAACTGAAATAAGGACTGATAACTGAAATTTTGTATACGCAACCAACACGCGACATTATTAGTGACCCGGACGTGAGTTTTGGAAATTTAAATGGAAAAATGATTACGCAACCAATACGTGACACACACCTTAACAAAAACACATGGATGCAATACTGAGAATTTTATTTTATGCAATAGGCGACATAGCAAAATTATTACTCATCCCAATATAAGGTCTTTGTATTATAAAATATAATATCACAGCCCATTTTTAAAACAATGAATAACACAGATCTTAAAACAGCCACAAAAAGGTATTCTTTAAATAATAGAAAAGACTAAAATAAACTATACATTTAATAAATACAGATGTACTTGATTTAGTCAGACTTGCACCATTATCTGAAGGAACTTTTATTGGTTATATTTATTAGTTGATCATGATTTCTAAGATATTCGAGAAAAATGCAGAAACACGAATAGTTTTCATCACTTTGTCAAAACAAATTTTTCCACTAATGATGAAGAAAGTAGAGATGTGTGAAACAAATCTTAAGTAAACAGAACTTCGTTGGAATCTCTATCATTCCAATATAAAAGCATAACTTTCGAGCTATAAAAAAATAAATACAACTCCAATAACCGAAAAAGGCATCGCATTGTGTAATGAAATGCATAGCATCTGAAAAAATAAACAACGAGGATGAACGAAAATAAAAATAATAAAATGTTCACAAAAAGTTGACATGACCTGCTATAAACAAGTGTCTGAAGAATTAAGAGAGATTTTATTTTTAAAAAAATATTCACAAAAATTAAAATCTTTCCAGAAGCTATTGTAAATATTGGAATATTTGTAAAGTTCAGTGTAGATGATAAAATTTGCATAAATGGCACTTCTATAGAGCTAGAATGCTTGTTTGAAAGTCAGCTTTAAAAAGCTTCTTTAAACCACTTTTAAAATAATTTTTTTTCTCCTTTTAGAAGTTTTGAAAGGAAGTCGTCTCAGTTACTTGTCAAAAAATGATATTTTAACAAGTTTTAAAGAGCTATTTTGCGAGAAATTCTACTTTAAGTTCTATTTTCCTGAAATCTGAATAAATTCTGAATTAGAGCGCCATGATTAACACACACAACCTACGTATTATGCTTATTGCTTTTGTTGCTTTGTTCATGCTTATATTGTATTTCCCTTAAAATGCATCTATTGTTAATTATATTAATTTCACAAGAATGTTTCATAAGATTTTGAGGCAACCCTTGAATTGGCCGTTAAATAAACAAGGCTTCTTTCACTCACATTCATTAAAATACTGACCACAAAACTTAGTCATTTTAATACATATCTTGATCAACATCATTCAATTCATTGAATTTTTAAGAAAATTTTATTGATTTTGTTTTCCTGCCTATGAGTAATTCCACAAAGCGCTTATTATTATTTAATATAATAAAATATATCATCAATAATGTTTTGCTTAATTTTTCTCGAAAAAAATATGCTTGCAATCCCAAGAAAATTATTAAAGAAAAGCGTAATACCTCATATATTTACGAACTGCTTGAAGAGAACAAATAAACTTTAAATCAAATGCAGAAATAACCTTTTCGAAAAGTAGAAAATTTGAAAAAAATTCCTTTTTAAGTATAAAAATTTAATAAACAATAAATCACACTATACTTAGATACGATGTTGTTTATCAAAATATATATTCCATATAACATGGCGAATTTATAACACAAAATCATAAATCCCTAAAACCCTGTTTTGATGTTGCCATGACGATTCTTTGTTAATTCAGCTGCTCAGATATCACACAGAATAAAATTTCAACACTTGTCTTAAACAAAACAAAAATTCAGTCATTACGACGCCGAACTTTTTTTTTCTCGTCGACCGGTATCTCAAAATACAATCTAAAAATCTGAGAGGCATGCACTAAATCGCTGAATAAACAGAAATCGGACAAAAACAAACTAAATGAGCTGTAAAAGACAAAAATTCGAAAATCACAATCTGACTTACCAACTGCAGCTGGTTTCATGTACATCAAAGAAAAATATACATCACTAGTTTATAAAACAAGAGCAGTTATGACGACGTACATAATGGTGACATTTAGAGAGGGCATACTGTTTTTCTTCATCAACAGAGCAACAAAAATTCATATACAATGGATAAAAAGAAATTAAATGTTATTGCAATCAGTTACTGAATCACGCTAAATTTGATTTTTAAAAAAAATGAATTGAGATAATTCATCGACTTACGTTACCCGACTTTTGCGAATCCGGAGTTAGCGATTTTATAATCTCGTCAATTCGTCTTTTGTTTCAGGAGAAAAAAAAATAGGAAAATTGTGGAGATTGATAATGTGATTGAAAAATTTGTCGATCTTCCTAGGTAAATAAATTTAGAAGTGAATAGTGATGAGGTTCAAGAGCTACTGGATTCCCACAATCAGGACCTGACAATTGGTGAGCTCACAAAAATGCATGAGCAAAAGCAAGATATTGAAGGAGTGTGAGTCTTTGGACCCAGTTCAATCAGAAGATCGAATGACCGTTGGGAATTGGACAGAAAGCCTGTTTAATTGGGAAAAAAAAAGTTACAAATCTCAGAAATTTTAAAAGATTCGAATGATTAGCATATTTTTTGAACAAAACAAGAAATAAAAAAAATGTTAGCATACTTTAAAGGAATTTTGTGGGAGAAAAGAAAAATCTTTGAGCCGGTAGACTAGTACTTCGTTAGATTTTATGAAACGTTCTGCATAAAAATAACTTCGGCTTACGATTTTGCATGAGTTATCTAAGATTTTATTAAAACTTCTTTTTAATTAATTATTTTCTTTCGTCTCCAGGTCAACATAAAAATAATTTACATGTATTTATATGCGAAATCATACCCCCGACATACGCGATTATCACACCTATCGCGTAAGTTCGGAGTATTACTGTGTATTGTCACAGTCAAATGAAAACATAAGAACATCAACGAAAATTAATAAGTTAATATGTATATTAATTTATCTGAAATCAACTAACTAATCATAATTTTTCTTTCAAATATCAGGGGGGAAAAGCAAAATAAATATCAAGCAACAAACGAAGCACATGAAACCTCACTGGATTCGAATACATGCTTCATCTAAATTGAAATAAAGTTCGGAAAAATGAAATAAGACTTAAAAATGAAAGAATAGAATTAATATAAGCAACAATCTCACAGAGAAGTATACAAAACCATTTATACATCATAAAGAAATTTAAGTGACAAGATTCAACTTTTAAGTATCATATGAAAGGGAAAAAATTATGCCAGTTATGAACTGACTCTTTGTGAATACCATAAAAAAAAGACTCAAGTTTCTTCTGTGGTTCAGGTAAAAAGGGGAACTATAAAAGGCATGACGCAGCTCCAAGCTTTGCGGCATCTTTGTAAGGCTCTTTAACTTGAGGGACCTTTCCTTACATGAACGCCGCATTCACTGCGCAAATTAACTGCTGGCTATTCCCTTTTCAACTCCTGAATTCCGCAGGGGGGTGGATTCTCAAACACCTACAAGATGCTCACCACAATAGGTTCCCATTCATATCAGCCCTTCATTCCAGTGTCACTGAGTTACTTTGCATTCCTTTCAGAATAATAGAGAATCGGATACCAGTGACTACGCCTCTTTACCTCCACCCTGCACAGGAATTCTGCAAGCATATTCTATTCAAAATATTATCATGCTAACATTAAGCTGGTATTGGCAATAAATAAGTTCGATGATAGATGATAGAACATAATAAGGATGACAGACATTTATTAATTTAAGTTCTCCCATCGTCATTTATTATGAATTTCAAAACGCGCGCGACTGAATAGCAAATACAAATGATTATTCATTTTTGATTATGACAATAAAAAATATATAAAGTTTCCGATACATTATTGAACAGGTGTAAAGAATCCCAGGGGTGGGGTAGGGGGGTTATAATCCCTTTGAAAAATAAGGAACATTGTCCCCAAGACTTTTCTGTCAATGTTGCGAAACTGAAGTGCATGCTTAATCAGAAAAAGAAAAAAAAAAGCAGGTTATAAATAATCATTCCTTCTACTGGCATCATCTTTGGGGTATTAAGGTAATATTTGAACAAACTTTCAGTTTTCGGATTTGAAAATGTTAACTAAGAACGAGCAATGTATATGTAATCCAAACCAGATACCGCACATCGAACCGAAAAGGTAACCGAAAAAATATTTGATATAGATTCACAATTATATGATTGAAGTATACATTTTTAGCGGTATGATACGGTACATCTATTAACTATTTGAATGCAGAAAATTTGCTTGTATTTCCACTCAAGTATCACATTCGTATCTTAATATCACATTCCCCATTAAAAGAAGCTTCGCAATTACCAAATTCTTCAGATATTATATATATTTTATTCCTAGATCATTGGGTTGAAATTGGATGACCCTATTCCATGGCGATTTTTGCTTTCAGTAATTACTCCGTTTGGTTTTCTCTCGGGGGGCAACGTTAAGGATAGTTTAGCAAGGTGCAAAGCGTTAATGATTTACGCAATTGTATTATAGTCGCCATAGGCATTGTAGTTAATGACATATTGCAGTATTCTAAAGAGACGTGGAATATCGTCTAAATATTCCACGCATCACTAAAGGAGGTCGTGTTCTTTAAAAAAAATTTGCAAGAAATTTTCCTTCGTGATCTTATTTTCATGTATCATTATTTCAAAATCTGGTCTATTGGACACATTCTGCACATAATTTAAAATTTAACTGTACAATGTAATAAAGCATTAAAAAAAGGAAAGAAAAATTAAAATATATTCAAAAACCATTAATTAAAATGAAATTTGATTTATAGAATTAAAAAAAAGAGAGAAAACACATACAGAGCAACATAGTTAATCTATAAAGAGTTGTCCGTCTCAGATCCATAACAATTTCATTGGTCGTTTAATATAATTCACACTTCATGGTAAAGGGGTTGGACTCTCTTTAATCAAACTTTCAATGAAAAGTTACACGATACGACAAAAAAAGTATGCAGGAAAAAAATCTTACAATAAAAATCGACACAAAAGTTCTCAGAAATCCATAGGATTTATTGTTAGAGTCAATTGAAAAAACTTCCGGTCATATTATAATTTTGGAGTACTTATCCAAATAAAAAAAATGGCGCATTGCATAACTTTATCAGTTACATGCTTCAATAACTCTAATAAAAGGGCGTATATTGTTATTTAAATCAACCACCCCCAAAACACACCTAACTATTACGAAAATAAAACTTAGTCCAGACACATACGAAATCTAATGGAACATAAAAAACCGGTCAAACACTTGTGGGAGGAAAACGAAAGGCAATTAGATGGCTAATAATAGACGTCACATATAGAAGTAGGAAAAAATACTATTTTTTTATTCATTCTCGGGTTCAGTATTTGTCACATCCGGGCACATTATCACCGAACCGCGTCACTCCCTTTCCCAGATGAGCCACACAGGAAATTGAAGAAAACTATATATATATATAGGGGAAAGTGAGAGAAAAAAAATCATCACAGTATCGGTCTAGGTCAACACGTAACATGTTGTGTAAATTCTATAATTACAAACAATGTTTCTTTTATCATGGTTTTTAATTTGCTTACTTTTCATTCTTAATTCTTTTCCAAAAAAAAAACATTAATAAGAAATAAAGAAAAGCACTTCCAAAGTTATACATAACTATGGAAAAGAGAGAGAGATTTTTTTTTCCTCTTATTAATTTTAAAATTTATAATGTGTGTAAATGTGCGTGTAATACATTAATAATGTGTGTATAATAATACAATATACAAATATATGTGGGATATATTAATACAATTTTTTACGTATTATTAATATATTACACACACATTTGTATTGGATTCCTCCCCCCTCCTAAATTACAAAAACTTAAATACACGTTTTTGAAAAGAAAGATGAAAAATATGAGTTACTTGTGAATACTTAAATTCAACAAGCACGTATATAGATTCAATATTTCGGGAGAATTCTAAATATTGTATAAAAAAAACATCCTAGAGAACTATTTATAAACATTAATTCCATGTTTTCAACTTATAGTCAAATGTAATTTTTCTAAGTAAAGTGAAGAATTTGGAGAAATTTAATTGCATATTTATAATTTCTGTTCATTACACTGCAACACATAATGAAATAATTATACCTTCCATCACACACACACATAAAGAATTCACGTCCAGTCGCACTACCCAATATTGGTCCTGGTCCATGGTTGAGAACCTCTGCCCCACAGTTTTAATATAATATTGAAATAAACTTACTAAAAAATGCTGTAGACGGAAGATTATACAGAATTGAGAGTCAAATCTAACACTGTGTGTGTACTAGAATATATTTCTAAAATACTAATCATATTTTGTGTGAAAATAGCAAAAAACTATTAATGGATTTTTTTTTTTTTGGTAGCCAAGTTAAATAACTTCTGTGTTATAATTTCTTAAGATCCTCTAAAATGACTCACACACATTCGGTAAAGATAATTTATCATTTTTCGAAAACTTCAAAAATTTCCTTAAAAAAAATATTTGTCTTAACGTTGATTTGCGGTCATGGCAATCAATCCACTTGGCAATGTGACTGCGAAAGAGTTTTACTTTCAATAAAACATTAAAGGAAGATTATGTGATGAATGAGTATAAATTGAACTCTTAAGATACAAATGTAGGGTTATATATGATCTCGATTCAATTTGATAGATATCTTAAAATAATGAAAGTGGAATTCTTAAACAAATCCTTCTCAATATCCTGTTTTATTTTAAAATCAGTAAATACACTAATAAATCAACGCCATATCTGAATACTTTTAAAAACATTCATTTATAGCAACAATCAGTTATGCACACTTAAAATTAAAACTTGAGCAGTACTGTAAGGCATTCGCCCGTGGGTGATGCCTTACTTCTAAATTATCTTCATGACCTAGGGGTGTAGGAGTGAATGAAGAACCAGGCGTTGCCATAATCTTAATATCTCTTTATTAAGATCTTAACTTAAACACTGTACAATAATATTTATATTTAAACTTAGCGGATCTGAGGTGAAAAACACACAATACGTATTACCAAATAAGCGTGATCCTGACCACTATAATTACTTTACTGCTTACTCCTAACCTCTGTTTATACACAGTTCCTAATATTAACTTGAATGATCCTACCTCTAAATTCTAGGTAGCTCATCACTCTCTAATCTTTAAATGACTTTTCTTTATCTCGCGAGAAATGGTATCCACCTTGACTTCAACTCTGGAATATCGGCTTGCTTCAACTTACTCGTTTAAACTCAGACTAGCGTAATCACTTGTCAAAAGGCCACCTCGCTTACGCTAAACTTCTGTTACTTAAAAGGTTCCTAATTTGAATAATCACGCTTAACTTCTGGATTTGGTTGGAAAGGATTTGCCTTTTTCGGCCCCAAGGAAACCCAAGAGGAAAATTAATAGAAAGCGCGATGAGCCCGTCACAGTACAGTTACAGGATAATAGTCAGGTACGGGAAAAACTGTTGACATTTATATATAAATTACATTTATTTCAGATAAAAACAATTCTTACGTACAGCGTCCATTTTTAGCTTCAAGACGATCAATATATGCACATTAATACATAACTATTATTACAACATGTATGCTGAACATAGAGCTTCAATAATAGCGGATATTGCAAAAATGTTAATGGAAATATTTTTTTAAAAAAATAATTATAACTATCTGTAACAAACATTTTATATCAGTAATAGGACATCGAAGAAACTAGTTTCTTCTAAGAAAACAGGAACTATGTTATAGTCATTAGTTCTATAAAAAGTTTTTTTATACATATAAAGCCGGAAAAATGTCACCTGTGAATGCTCCCCAGTTCCTTCTCGGCGAATACAAACGTGGGACGCATTTTTTTTCATACAAAAAATTTCACAAGATGTATGATGAACATACATTGTGGGGAAAATCCTGTTAAGAAGGAAATAACAGACAAAAAAATACAACACAAAGAAGGAAATAAGTTTCCTCTCTCCTTGTGTGTGCGAAAAAAAATTCCATTTTTGTAAAATATATCACGATTAACGACGGAAGGAAACTACTACTTACGTAAAAAAAAGTCCACCACATTTACAATGAGAAAAATCTATTTAAAAAAAAAAAGAAACGTTCAGTATGAAATTTTACTTATCAACACACTTAAAATACTATTTTCCTAAACTGACTTCAAGAGTTAGTAATGCACTATTAATAAATCCAAAATTCATATCGACACCCATTTCTTCCTTTTCCCCCTAATTTGTTACTAGTCGTAAATTTTCAATAAAAGCGATATACTTTTTTCAGCTCCAAAAACCTGCAGACTTAAAAAAGAATCGTATCATTCGTAACTTAACAGAATCATAATTTAACGAACTTAAAAACTTCTATGACAACCAGAATCTTAACCTCAAGAATGCCTAGTGCATGTTTCAAGATACTGAATAGGCCATTGAAATCGACAGTAATGACCCATCATTTGATGTACATGATCATCCGCGAAAGATAGAAAAGAAAGCTAATGTACTAAGTTATCAGTTTCTTTTTTTAAAAGTTTTGATAGAAATGTAGTGTGTTATGGAGAAATGAGAAAGACAGAGAGAGATATAGATATGGAGGTATATGGATTTTGAAAAATAATGTACGTGTTTTTCAAAGTTTCTTTTCGTAAAGAAATTAGATGTGTGGCTGAAATGCTTCGTTCTAAAAAATAATTTAATTAAATATTCACAGAAGATAAACAATCTTCAAATTCGTTTCTTGAAAGAATATATTAATCTCATTAGAAACCACTTATCTTAGTACTATTTTTATTAGTAAAAACAATAAAATTTCTCACATATTCTATAATATTTTAATTAAACAGTTCGTGGAATAATTGACGTGGATGCTCATTCAACCCACTACTAGTGCTGCGTAAAAAAAAGGTGCTAGTTTGATATCGGGGGTAATAGCGCCAAGTTGTTGTTTATGTTCGCCAAGATGAGATAACATTACAACATGGTTACCTTAATATTTTTATCGTCTGTCAATGTGGTTGCCATGGGGAAAACGTATATTAGAAATAACTTTTATTGGTTTTTTCCCGCTGTAACCCTATTAATTTCAGACGATTTTAATAAAAATTTCTAATTTCTTTAAAAATTTAACCATTTTCAGTGTAATATTTCTATTGTTTGAGTCTTCTGTTTAATTCTGTGCTATTTTCGAATATGGATATTTCTAAAATGAGTGAGTACTAGAATATTTTTTTTCTTAGAAGAATAAGTGTTGTGCTTTTAACTATCGCTATAAATCGTTTTATTTTACGTTTTAAAAATGCTTTTTTTTTTTTTACGTTCCTTGTTCGATGCAATTCGTTGAAGGAACTTGCAGTGCAAGTTTCATATTGCAAGCTTTCACTACTTTGTAATCATTTTTAAACAATTTTATTTTAATTTTACAACTTTCAATTTTAACATACATTATGTAATTATTTTATTCATAATGTAATACAAAAATGCAATTATTACTTTTTAATAATCATCTAATATTCGTTATTTATAATTGTTTCTTTTAACATTTATTTATAAATATTATTACATATTTTGTTATTTATTTATAATTATTATTGTTATTTATTTATAATTATTATTGTTATTTATTTATAATTATTATGTTATTTATAACTATTTTTGTTGTTTATTTATAGCTATTAAGTTATTTATTTATAATTATGTAGTACGAGTAATTTTAAGGATTATTTTTATTTTTTTACAATTCGACGATTATTCTTTTTTATAATTACTATTAAATTATATGATTATTATTTCTAATAACTGTTATTAAATCGTACTATACGATTATATATAATTACGATAAAATAATATAAGATTACTAGCTGGTATACCCGTTCTTCGCACGGGTGAACTGAAAAATTAAACAACACAGATTGAAGGAAAAAGAAGTTTTTAATGAGTTAATTTTATAAGAATTGCAAATTAAATAAAAAAAACTTTTTGCATATCTCAGCTAAACAAAAAAAAAGAAAGGAAAAAAAACACCTTTGTTAAATTTTAACTATGTAGATCTAATAGCTGATAAAAAGGATTTTTTTATTTATAATTCCTCGTAACACTCTTGAGGGTTGATTTTTCAAAATACCTCCCTAAGCTGATCTCTCCTCACCAAAAGTAACACATTGTTAAAAATTTTGCGTAATGAACGCTTAAAGTAGTGTAAATAATTTATATCTGAAAGTGTAATACATTAATATTACTTTCTGTTGTATTTATTTTATTTTAAAATTGTAATTTTTGCAAGCAACGCCGTTTCTTAAATTATAATGGCGATTCAATGAAAAACATAGCGAAATGTTAACGATAGAGTCAAGTTGGCAAATGCCTAGCTACTTTCGTAGCTCGAGCTTTATTAGAGCTTTGTAAGACCCGCCGTGTAGGGGAGAAATGCACTTTAATACTTTATCCAACCGCATTATGATTTACTGCAGTTTTTTTCATACAATATTTTTTTTTGGATCACTACATTTACAAATTAAGGGATATACATAAACAAAATACTCCACTTTGGAAAATTTAATCCGTTTGAGCTAATAAATTAATTAAAGATATTCCACTGTAAAATTAATTATATATACCATTCACTTAAAATAAGTCAAATCATTTTCTAAGGTCTTCATTAACATACAAAAACATAAGATACTTAAATTTTGAAACTATTTTTTCCGCTAAAATACTCATCATGGAACCCGTGCTGCCATATATCTTGGAAGAGTGGATTTCGAAGAATATTCCTGCTAAGTATTGGTAGAATATTCCTTCTAAGTTGGTGTGGTGTGGTAGTTAGGAGAAGAGGGTGCCAGCTCAAGTGTCGTCCACGTCACTTGACCATGGTTCAAAATTACGTGATCCGTTGCCAATAGCCCTCGTGTAGCTGAACAGTGCGACATTAATATTCACTCACTCTCACACTCCAAAAAATACAGTACAGTAGTTATTGCGTTTTTAAGTATAAAAATAATTATATCTGCCTATTCAATTAAAATTATAGCGTTATAATTAACTACTAATCACAAACAAATTTTGAAAATTTGTTCAAATGATGCAGTGTGAAAGAGAAAGTTTATTTACTTTAAGTATCAGAACTGATAAAAGCATTTATTTGGAAAAAAGACCAATTTCTTACTACCAAATGTACATAATAAAATCATAAAAAAACATTAAAATAAAGAGATTTATAACAACCTCTCCCTTCAAAACTTAATTTTATTCTGAAATAAAAAAAAATAGGCATTATGCTGATCAGTGGAATCAATTAGAAGCGAGCACCTTGCGTAGCCAAAACAACAAAAAAAGTTCTTTCACAAACAAAACATAGATATATGCTGACGTGGGCTTTTTTGCAGCGCAAACTAGAATTGCTCGCAGATGGCTGAATTTTTTCCTACTTACTTGACAAATATCGTTATATTTGGGACACTTCATACAATATATTTATAAATTATAGCCTATGTGCTATTCTGATGTATAAGCTATATTACTGTAAAGTTTCATTAAAATCCATTCAGTTGTTTTTGCGTGAAAAACCCACAAAGATATTCACAAACTTTCGCATTTATAATATATATTAGATTATATGCTGCTTATAATACTATTATTACTACATGTTACTTTTTATTACATATTATTGATATTCATTATTTATTTGATTGATCTAGGTTATTCTCAATCTCTTCCTATATCCTTTATTTGAAATACACTTCAAAACAATTCTTTAAAATTATTGTGTATTATTAAATTATATCGTTAGGCCGCTATATTGGATTCCATTCCAGCAACAAGAAGCGCTGCTTGGCGCTATTACCCCTGATAACAAACTAGTTCCAAAAAAAATTACTTAAATTTATTTGTTTTTAAAAATTTATTCTTAAACTAACGCGACTACGACTACGACTAACGATACACTACGACTAAAATATTTCCTATGTTTTACAGAAATAAGTTTTTTTGTTCTCGGTTGCATGAGATCGTGTTCTTTTACGGAACAAAATGTAATTTTACGCCCCCCCCCTCCCTTTCAATTTATGCGTCTTTTCCCGTCCTAGAACGAACACAAAACCTGATAATTCTTTTCACAAAACATCTTTCAAATAAACAAACTTTACTTGTTTTCTGTAAGCAAGGAAAACTTGGCTAACAAACAAAACTTAGACATTTCAAAAATTTAATGTAATTTTAATTTTTTAAATAATAGCTTAATACTCATATATGAGCAAGGGAAATGAAATAATTAGTTTTAATCACAACCAATCGAATTCTTCAACATAAAAAAAAATTATGTGCAGAGTAAAAATTTCTTAGTGTTAAAGAAAGTCTAAATAGTTTTTAAAAATAGCCTAACACTCACAAAAAAAACACCTAAGTTTAACGCTCTTAATTTTTTTAATATAGTATGTTAACAATTTTTTTTTTCTCCTATATCCTGAAAGTAACTATCATTTTCGGAAAGCTTTTCAAAAATCGAATACGTTTCTTAAAGGGAGTGATATTTATTTGATGGATATTAATCTCGATATTTCTCTGTACACATCTAAAACATTCCTTTTCATCTCCATAAAAACCCTTTAGAGTCACAAACAACAAACATCTATCACAACTAAATGGACAATAAATTACATACTATTGACATTTTTTTTTTTTTTTACTTTTTCATAAATTTGCATAATTAAATCTGGCGTTTTTTAACTTCCGATGTGCCGCCGTGTCACTCAATCTACAAACAATAACGAATAATTGTGACCCTCTTTTCAAGTTAATTTCACGTTTCAAGAGGTATTTGAAGAAGATCAAGCACGTTTTCAAAGGAATGACAGCTGAAAAATAAAGAAAACATACCATTTGAAAAGAAAAACAAGAAAATGCTTTTTTTCATGAACTTGCATACCGAAGGTATACTTCACAATAAAAGTGCTACTTATCAACCATGAAATAATAATAATAAAAAGACGACGGTATTAAATGGAATTGTTTTGACCATAGTATATTTAAAGCTAGCTTACAGCTTGTATTGAGACGGTTCTATTCAAAAGCGAGAGAAAAAAATTGCAGTTGTATGTATTCTTAATCAAAGAGTCAATTGCATTTAATTGCAGAAATTTATAGGTCATTTTTACACAGAATACTATTGATTACATTCATGAACCTAAGTATGAAAGAATGCAAATTTACAGTAAATAATAATTAAATACAGCCGACTTGATGAGTTTAATAAGGAAAAAAAGCAATGATTACTGGCATAAGATAATTAATAGATTCATATTTAAAAGAGAAAACTGATTGATAATCTTAGTAATGAATCTTAATGCATGTGTGGACTAAACCTGTTCACCGCCAACGCCGATATTTTGAACCGAATTTCGTCATTCTTTTCTGTTTATTCTAAGTCATACAATTGCGAAATGCATAGCTCTCGCAAATCTGGCTGTACCGCCTTTTTAGAAAGATGTTTGTGATTCGGAAAGCGATAAGATTTATATTACATGGGAGATTGAAGATGATTTTTTCTCACAGAATTCATCATGATTGAAATCAAAATAACATTAGGAGAACTCGCAAGACACAGGATTTCTAACAAATGATTGCATCAGGAAACGATTACTGTAGCAATTCGTCGGTGGTTTCGCGGTTACCGTCCTTAAGATTTGCTTCCGCTCGCTATCAAACAATGCACTTAGCCTGGGTACACCTTTGATTCAAAGAACAGACACTTTTAATATTTATTTAACGATATACATAAATTGTATTAAGTTGATGCGAGTTGTCGAACTTTTAAGTGAATATATAGACCTGCACACCTTTCTTCTTTTCAACAGCTGTTTGTTTAATCAAAATATGTTCCATTCTTATCTTTCGAATCAATAAACTCTGATTTGGAGTTTTTCAGGCTGTCTTCATTTTCAAACTGTTTAGCCCGTAAAAACTGTATTAAATGTTGGGGGGAAAATGAGTCAGTTGACGAAAGATCCGGTGAAAAAAGTAGGTGGTGCAAAATTTCATATTTCAGTTCATTTAATTTCGCAATTGCTTTGTACGACATATGCTGTCTAGTGTTGTCGTGGAGAATTTTTGCGCCATGTCGATTAACAAGTAAAGTGCGGGCGTATAGTTTTCAATTTTTCATGCATTTCATCATTAGACTGGCAATATAATAGATATAGCTGGATTCGTTTCAACCAATACTTTTAGAGCATCAGTTTTCACAAATATGTTTTGGGTCTTTTACGCGGTTCATTTTGTAGGGAAAAATCATCAAATTTTTCAAACCAGCGCTGCATTTTTTGATCGTTAACTGTATTCTTTCCAAATGTCTGGTTTATATTGCATGTAATTTTTGCAGCATTATTACAAAGCGTATGCTCGCATAAAAAATTATACGATACGAATATCGGTTGAATTGGGTATCTTTATGAAAATTTATAACAAATTAAAAAAAAGCACTTTTGAGAATATCTTCTTTGTTGAAATGTGACTGGCAATGGACAATACGACTATGAACGACATTATGCGATAAACAGAAACATAGTGAAAACAGCGAGACAAACGTTCACATGTTAAGAAAATGCGACATTTCATAAACACCAACCTAATAGAATCGAGATTTCACCAGAATTTTTTAAAAAACATACTTGTGTGTGTGAATTAAACTTTTACCACAACAAAAACTAATTTGCGTTTACAAGATGAAAGAGTTTGAAATATGAATGTAAAACTTTCAGACATTTTTTAAGAAAGTACATTCAAGTATACTGAAAATTTTAAAAACCTTACATTGCTAAAAAAATATGCTACTCAGAAATAAATTATAAATGTTTCCTTAAATAAGACAGACAAATGTAGCTCTAGCTTTATACTCAAAATCCAGACGGGACAGAACCTTCACGAAGATTAGCTCAGAATTAATATAAGTCATTGAAAAAAGTACATGTAGTCTTATGTAGATTAAAGTACACAAAATTACTTTTCGGTAAGTTTAAAATATCGAAAATGTGCTAACACTAGCTAACTTGTTCATATTTTTGTCAAAACAAATAAAAAGAAAAGAAAATATCAGTTAAAAAGAGCTTCACAAAAAAAGGAGCAAACAGGTTCCGATCTTTCTATATAATTCATGCACCGAGGTGACTTTAACTGTTTATACAGTTCAACTAGAACAAAAAAATAATGCTTCAAACAGTTATAATTGATTGTCTTTCTCTGAAAGACATCTTTTGTCAGTGTCCTTCAAGATAATACTTTTGGTAGTTTTTTTTACAGCCATTACGGCAGTAGTCTTTCCAAAAAGGTTATTATCTACAACTAATAATAGCTATAATCGGCAACTTTCATTTTGAGCTTTCGCTTAACAGGATGCATGCAGACATAAAAGGTACAATGAAAACCGGAAAGCATTTGATGGCCAAAAAGAAAATATTTGCATTAATATATCGTTCTTAATAAGTAAGGAAGCTGCTACTTCTATTACGCTATCAGAAATCATGCATTTTACAAGGGAAAGGGGGCATTTGAATCCCGTTAACATTCTCAAGACGTGATAAGCATGCCCTTGAGCCAGAAAACTAATGTCAGTGAAAAGCTGGACTGCATGATTACAGAGTCACGCACCTTTCGCAAAAACATTATTTGCAAGGGATTGCATTCCTAACTGCCAAGGCGGACTTAATCAAAAACTCAGAATGGAAGAGAACTTCATGAAAAAGTGTTTTACAGGTTTATTTAACGCTAGATTTACGAATGTTGGTTATATACCTATTTTTACAGAAGTGAGCCAATTTGACTCATAACGGGTGTTTTTTTTAGAGGTATAGAACTTTAAATTGCAATAAAACAACGGTGTATTATTCGATTGACATGAATTTTTTTTTATTCGAAAGATAATCTTGTGGCAATACATTTTAAATATGATTTCTGGCATAGGACTGCCACGGCTGGCTCGGATGTAGTCCAATCTGGACGTCAATTTTCGATGACTTTTTCCAACATTTGTGGCCGTATATCGGCAATAACACGGCGAATGTTGTCTTCCAAATGGTCAAGCGTTTGTGGCTTATCCGCATAGACCAATGACTTAACATAGCCCCACAGAAAATAGTCTAGCGGTGTTAAATCACAAGATCTTGGAGGCCAATTCACAGGTCCAAAACGTGAAATTAGGCGGTCACCAAACGTGTCTTTCAATAAATCGATTGTGGCACGAGCTGTGTGACATGTTGCGCCGTCTTGTTGAAACCACAGCTCCTGGACATCATGATTGTTCAATTCAGGAATGAAAAAGTTAGTAATCATGGCTTTATACCGATCACCATTGACTGGAACGTTGTGGCCTTCATCGTTTTTGAAGTACGGAGGATTCCACCAGCCCATAAAGCGCAC
Organism: Trichonephila clavipes; assembly: GCA_019973935.1. NCBI lineage: Eukaryota > Metazoa > Arthropoda > Arachnida > Araneae > Nephilidae > Trichonephila > Trichonephila clavipes. The sequence continues at coordinate 1,153,532 of BMAU01019415.1, read as the reverse complement.
CAAACAGTCAGTTTTTCTGGATGTAACGGTGTTTCGACATACACTTGTGGATTAGCTTCACTCCAAACGCGGCAGTTTTCTTTGTTGACGTAGCCATTCAACCAGAAGTGCGCTTCATCGCTAAACAAAATTCGCTTATGAAAATAGGGAACAACGGCGATCTCGTTTTGGGCCCATTCGACGAATCTACGCCTTGCTTGATGATCGTTTTGATGAATTGCCAAACCAAACTGAGAATAAATCACTTGACAGCTGTTAAATCGGTCGCCATCTTGGAAAGTAATGCCAACTTAAACTTCTATACCTGGAAAAAAAACACTCTGTACAAGAAAATTGAGATTTTTTGCAAGAAATAGTTCCAAATGATTTTAATGAAAGATTTATTGTTAAAAAAATTTATTGAAAACATTTTTTACTTATAAATTTTGTTTTTGTGAAATACATTTCCCACAAACATTTCTATTACATTTAGCACAAAGATTTTTATATCTATTTCTATTGCATGATTTTTGAACTTGACAATTCTTTTATAATAATAATAATAATAATAATAATAATAATAATAAGAGTTTTATGCCTTTAGCATAGGCAGTTGGACCAGAGATGTCTTTGAATATAGTATAAACTGTTAAAATCTGCATTCATTTCTAAATTCGTTCAATGTTTCCCATAAAGTCCCATCAGCAGCTTTTTCGGCTGAAATTTCTTTATCAGAAAATGTGTCGATAGCGTCTAAATCAGTGCTCGCAACCCTTTTATCGCCCCAGACCGGTCAACCTTTGTTAATTTTACTGCGGCCCGCTGAGGGGAAAGACGTTGATTGTTTATATTTTAGACTGTTTTGATTTAATAATTTTAATTAAATTGTATTTAATCGTGACTGAATAAAATATAGCTACACAAAAAATGAATATAAAGTGATTTAACAAGGAATATTAAGTGATTTTCATAAAAAGTAGCCCAAATCTAGGGAAAATATACCACAGTAAATAAAAGAAATAATTTAAATGTTTCTTGTGCGGACTGGTAGTATTTGATCCATCTTCATCTTCACTGCTTGAAAATTCAAATTTATTGACTTCCTCCTCTAATTTAATTTCGTTATCACACATTTTATTTTGATTAGTTTTTTCAATATAAGGAAATTTTTCTGATTTTTCCCATTTTTGCAACCCTAGATAACCAGATAAAATAAATATCAATTGTAATACCTTTTACGAATAAATTACGTTTGTGCATTAAATTTTTCTTGCGAAAAAAATTGGATTTCACAAAATTATACATTTTACTATTCTATAAATCGAAATGATAACAGAAGTGGGTAATAATGCAGCGGAGTAGCGAAAAAAAGTGACGGTGGCCCTCACGTAGACACAAATATTGTATGCAAGGAATGCAAAAGGAGAAGAGAAACAAATCACGTACGACTTGATTGTTGCCCAGGCCTGATAAGAGCCATAAATTTCATGTGTTGTGTGATTAACTGTTAAATCATTCTATAAGTCAAATTGGCTCACAACCGTAAAAAAAGGTATGCCACATTCGATAATGCGAAATGAAGGTGTGCGGTGCAGAGGAATCAACATTTACATAAATTTCATTACTTTACTAAAAACCACAAAGCATGTTTTTAAAAAATATTAAAGTTTTATATATATATATATGTAGTAATTAAATTTTTAATGAGTCAAATTGGCTCAGCCCGTAAATCTAGTGTTAAATAACATTCCATCGTGGAAGGGTTAATAATGTCAAATGTACGAGCGTTAAAATAAATTAGATCTCATGGAAACTGATAGGCATACTTTTTTAAAAAATCTTGCGATAAAAAATGAGAAGTAAGTGTATTTATTAAGAGAGGGGGGAAGGAAAGCGGTTTATTTTGACGCGCTGGAATTTCAACGAAGCTTTATGTACTTCCTGGTTATGAAATCAATCAGCGCATCCTGAAACGGTAATTACATCTACATATTCATTTTCGCTCCATATCCAACGAATCTCGATCAAGAATGAAATGGTTTTGAAATAAATGTTGACAATTTAGCAAAATTTGATTTTTAAATGTAAACAAAGTTTTCCACTTCTTTAAGGGAACATGGTACGATTTACGCAAAAATTTTTAATTTTTGGATTTTCAAAAGTTTTTTCGTTGCCTCCTATGTGTGTACACTATGTAAAACAGACTTTGTACTCAAAATTTCATAAAAAGCTAGCCATTTAATTTTTTAAGGAAAAAACTTAATTTGTGAAGTGATTTTTAAAATGCTACTCAGGGGGCGCTACAAAAATGTACGTACACGCATGAAATCTGATTTACAAGAAATCAAACTATGCATAACAAAAGTTGGTATGGGTTTTGCGATAACATGATTGGTATTCGAACAATACTTCTTTTTATGTGAATGCTTATTGAAAATTCTTTAAAAAAAACGTATAGATGCTGAGTTCAATTATTTTTAAAATCATAAGTATTGCTTTTTTTTTATTCAAAAATGCATACCAACTTTTGTTGCATGTGCTATTAACAACAGGTAAAAAAAAATTAAAAGCATTAAACATAATAGAAAAAAAGCCTAAGGATTTTAAATGAAAACAAATTAGTTATTTTATCTTTCTGAGATAGTCAATTTAAAGCTTTGATTTGCCATAGGGATGTAAATAAAAACGAACGTAAAAGCTATCATAATTCTGCGTTTTTTAAGTTAAGAGCTTTCAAATTTTGTATGGAAATAGAAAAGTATAAAAAGAATAATTTAGTCTAAAAAAATTACATTCGATTTTTTGACCGATTTTTGTCAATTGAATCGTACTGTGTCCCCTTAATATTTATTTTACGGTAGAACAAATCAATAATTTTAAACGCATTGCATACAACTTAGGAAGAGGGGGGGGGGGTAAAGATACGTCTTGAGAAATTAACCCCTTAACGCCCACTTTTGAAAAAAAATCGGCAAAAAAATAAATTTTTTTTTTTAAGAAAAACTCATTTTAAAACTTAGTTTAGGCCAAAAATTTTTTTTAAAAAATCAATAAAATTTTAATTTTTAAATTTGGATTTTGATCCACATTGCAGATAACAGCCGAATATTCCAATCTTGCACGTACATCGATTTTTATCATCTTTCTTTTCGAATAGCTGTTTCGGAAATGTTTATATAAGACTTTTAAAGGTAAAAATATTTATATTTACACTTTTTCAACATAAATAATGATAACAGTAGTATTTATTTTTATAAAAATTCAAAATTTCCTTTTGACTGACGTATTTGAAAGCAAGGTTCAAAATGTAGCCCAACGTTGCATTTATTATGCATGTATGTAATGACTATCTTTCATTTTCTCCTTTGATATCCCTTTTAGTAAACAACCCGTAGTATCTTGAGGGAGTTTCTTTTTTTTTTTTTTTTATGTTGGTAGGACAAAACAGAAAATGACGTTCCACTAATGCAGAATTTCAAAAGATTTTGGTCTTCCCGATTTTTTTGATATTTGTATCGCTACAATAACTTTGTCTTTCAAGTAATTTGCTTCTGAAATCACACACACACACACACACAAAATTTTTTTCATCTAAATTTTTTTAATACAAAACACATGCGTTCCAAATGCTGACGTCTGGTAAATGAAAGAATACTTTTTAATGTTTATCTAAATTTTACCTAAATTTACGAAATCATGACGATGTCTCAAGAATGCAGACGGCGATCGCTTACATTCGAGTGTGAAAATTACAGCAGCATAAAATACGACTTCGCACGAGTTACGACTTCGCACGAGTTACGACTCCGCACGAGTTATCTCGTTTGTGCTCAGTTTGGCCAATTTAGCGCAATCGAATTAATTCGTTCGTGCACGTTAAGGGGTTAATTATACCACTCAGTGAAGGGGTACTTTTTTTAACGTCGCACTGTGTAAAGCAATACGAGGGCTATTGACGAAGGACCTCTTAATTTTGAGCCTCAGTAACCTGAGGAGGCACCACGTCCTGTCAAAAGTACCACATCACGACTTTGAGCGTCGACAGATTTCACTTACATCAGCTTCTCTACACGGCGGATCTTTAGTGACACTAGGGCACGAACTCATGACACGCCGGTCACGAGTTCGTGACCCTAACAATTGGGCTACGGCGGCCTCACAAATTAAATCAGAAAAAAATTAATAAACAATCGGAAATTGTGGTTGTAGTTTCTACAACAGACTTAGATCAATAAGAAAACGGCGAATCTTTCTGCTATATAAAAACATACATATACGATTTTTTAGATGAATTTATCACACATACTACATAGCAAATCTAAACTACTACATACATTTTATCTAGCATATGCTTGATTTTCACTTGATTCAACAAGTTAGAATTCATTTTGGATGAAAATCTTGGCAATGAATTAATCTCAATATACTTTTTAACATCACAGTACATTAAAAAAACTTAACAATGCTGTGTGTATTCATGATGTCTTATAAATACAAATCAAACAAATTGCGTATATGGTTACACAATAAAACCTGATTTTTTTTTTTACTTGAACAATAAATAATGGTTTAGAAGATTTATTTTTATGAGAAATATTTATTTACTACAACAATAGATAATGGGTTAGAAGATTTATTTTTAAGAGATATTTATTTACTACAACAATAGATATTGGTTTAGCAGATTTATTTTTTAAGAGAAATATTACGCCAGGCGGGTGGGGGAGGAATTTATCATGTCCATATCAGTCATCTTATACGAAAGCAAGCAAAAATCTATAATAAATTTTAATAATTCTGCAAAGTGATGATAATTTTGCACAAGGAAAATAATTAATACACAGAACATTAATGAAAAATTAAAACTATATATAAAACTTATACACATCCTCGCTTTTTACATGAAACTTATTTCACAAAAAATAAGCAGTAATGGCAATTAAAAGTCGATTGCACCACGTGCTACATGCAAGTGAGAAGCCGCCTATCTCCATACCCCATTCACCTATTGAAAACTCCTCTCCAAATGGCACCGCGATAACGAGTCATACGATGGCTACCTTCATTTTATGTTTGAATGGGAAGAAGCTCTGTAAGAGATCGAGATAAAAAAATAGATGAAAGTACTACAGAAGAATTTTCAGAGACCCGCATTACGACAGAGGGCACAGCGGAACAGCCGTTGATGTTAAGAACTTACTCTGATAACAAAGACAGATAACACACACAAAAAGAGATAATGCAACATTTTCTTCGTGGATATTTTTCTAACAATCCAAACCTTGTTTCCAATGTCATTTGTAGAAGCCTCACATTTAGGTATGGTTACCAGACAGAAGAGATATACATTGCTGTTTAGTTTAAGGCTGTCTTCACCATATGTACGAGAGCCTGAACAAAACGTGGAACCCATTTTCAGACAGAAAAATGTTTAAAATTTTATGAAAACTTGCAATGTTTTAATTAATGCATTTGTTTATAATTTTGCGTTTTTAAAATTTCAAAACATTTCTAAAAGCTCTTTTAACATTACAATACAGGAGAAAAAGTGCGTAATACATTTTACCAGAAAAAAAGGTTATACCAAAAAAAAAAAAAAAAAAAATAGACCAACTCTAATAAAAAATATGCTGCTTTCCACAGGATAGTGATACCAAGCCTTAATAATATTGTTAAAGCCAATAGCGCACACATAAATTTTTCGGGGGGTGGGGGTGGAAAGTTCACCATTCTTGTATCATGTTCCTTTTAATTTTGTGGATTTTCGAGAACAAAAAAACAGTAAAAAACTAATTATTGAATAAATAATTAGCATTAATTCATAAAATTAATCTCTCATTAATAAAAAATATTTTATTAAATTTTGCGTACTATATACTTAGAATTATAATCAATCGGGGAAAAAATCAAGGGCTTTGGGGGGGGGGGAGTCCAGACTCCCAGGACACCCCCTTTGTGGGCGCCACTGGTTGGAGCACTTTTATTTCAAAATAAAATATTTCGAATTCGGATCCTATTTTTGAACATTACGAGAAGATACCCTTAATATCAGTGTTTCTCACGTTTTATTAATTTTTCCAAAGTAATGACGAAACAATGTGTCGCTATAATAAAGTTTTTCTGATTGAGAATGAATGTAGTATTTAGATCTTTTTATAATTAACAACTAAGCTTTATAAATGTGTCTTATTATTTCTTATAAGTATTATTTCTTCCCTAATAATAAATAGTTCAAGAGAGTTAAATTATATAGTCTACTAAATACTTTATAACTAAACATAATAGATTGTAGATTTTTATGAATATTTACTGTCTTCATACAAGTTACTCCTTAGGACCCTCTCTTTTGCTCTTGGTATAGCATGCAGATGTTTTGGAGCCTATTATTTAAAGTAAATATTTAATGGAATGAAAGCTCTATTTTTTTTTCTCAAAATGATAGCGTATATCTAAAATAACGCAATCTGAGGTCTTAATTATAATTATTTGTATGCTAAACCATGAGGTAAAGATAAGAATAACTGTCTAAGGCTATTTTACTGTCTTTGAAAAGAATTTGTTTCGTCAAATTATTAATAAATCAATAAAATTTAAAATTGCAATCATTTTTGTAATATGTGCTATTTATCTCTGTAGTATATATTAATTACACTATGACCTTTTGTTTAGCATTATCTTTTTCAACAAGGTTATGATACATTATATTGCTTAATATAATCTATCCTGTTTATATGTTTGGCTTTGTTATTTACATTGTTTATACATATTACAAAGATAAAAATTTGTCAGGAAATTTTGAAAATATAAACAAAAAAAAGTGTAAACCGGCATTATTGATGAATTTCAGTTTTTTAAGACAAAAAATTCTATCTCTTCCATTAATACTATTAAATTATTATTGAAAGCTTAAAATAAACTTTTCAAAGAATTTTCACTCATGTTTATAATTGTATTACATTTATTCATTAACTATTATTTTTTTGCCCTTACAAATAAAAAAATTCTTCAGACTTGAGAATTTAATATCACTTTCAGCAAAAGTAAATAATTAACACATGAACTTTTTTTTTTAATGTAGAGTTAAATCTCTCGAATTTCAATAGCAAACTCACACACACATTTTATATGTATATTTAAGTTTTTTGCATGAAATTATCTGAAAATTTTCAACTCTACAAAGTAGTCTTTAATGTAACCGTATATGGCATCAAAAAAGTAAACAGAATAAGAAATCCTTTAAAAATGAAGTAATAACGTTCTTTTTTACGTAAGTATCTGCAATTACGAAATTATGATAAAAGTAAGAAGTTAACCTTTTACATTTCCCTATCAAATGACATATAAGGAAACATCCCATGTTTTCATCTGGAATATAAGTGAAAGTAGTTAGATCTTTTCCGAGTATTAAGGAACCAATAAGTTTCATTAGAAGTTGTGGGGGGAAAACTATGTTAAAAAAAAAAAGAGTCGTTTTGTCCCAAATATATTCATTTTATAATACTCTTTGCTTGATCTTTTTTTTTTCATTAATTTTTAACTACCATTACGATTTATTAAAATGAAATAATTATAGTATAAATTATAAAAATTTATCTATATTTTAATAGTTTAGCAAAATTTTTCTCTATGAAATTTCCATGTCAAAAATTATTATCATATAAACCGCATCACGTATACTTTTAAGGGCAGATTTTCCTTTTTGAGTAACTTAAACCCACTTTTAATGACAATCAGTACAATAAGAATACGTGAAACTTCTAAGCTTTCTCCCATTCCTCAAATAGAATATAACAGGGAATCACCGATTAAATCAGAAACTAGAGCAAGCCCTGTGTCAATTCCTTCCAATATTCAAAAACATCCAGAGCATTATATCAAGCGAAATATTCAAGAGTAAATAAACTTTTATTATAATTCTTAAGGGCTTTATCATTTGCATTATTCACAGCAAAGTCTATAATTATGAATAAGTAAATACGAGGTCAAAAAAATATAAATCATCTGCTTTACTACTACAACATATTCAATATTAACATCAATATGCTATGCTGTTCACCATAGAGTTTTTGATGGATAAGGTGAGTTACATTACAGGTCAAGGACACAAAGGAGTGTCGCTGATACAAGAGATGTTTCAGATTCTTCGCAGCTTATAATAATTATTTCATTTTCAGTATGTTTGCTCAAAGAACTTAAACGCATCCTCATCGATCTTCTATGAATACACATACACGTTGAGTTGTGTTTTTTTTTCTCTCTCTCGTTGACGTCTTTGCCATCAGCTTAAAATGTTTGCGGAAAAACATTTCATTTATACAATGGATTAATTACTCACTAACCTCATACTTCAGAGCGGATTATTTGAATATCAAAATTAAATACTACTGTCAACTCTAGTTCGGATAAAGATAGTCGAAAGATTATTAACCCGGGAGAAGGCGCGCACTCTATACTAATATAGTGGCCAAGCGCGGGGTGACAGTCACCTCAATATTTTTTTTATTGTACACGATAAAAATCGTAGTTCCGGCCAATAATTCAACTAAGAAAAAA